>CM047808.1:61426554-61962488 GCA_026214975.1 Gentiana macrophylla | reverse complement strand
AAATGCCATGGTGAGGTTATGGGGATCATGGATTCAGACGGTTGGTGCGATAGGTTGTCATGTACTTGTCATGACTTGCACTTTTGCACCAGTTCCTTGGCGTCCGATAACTTGGATGGCCAATAGTAACCAAACAACCTACATTTGCGAACTAATGTTCGGGCCCCTGAATGATTGCCACATATTCCTGGTTGGATTTCTTGAAGTAGGTAGTTGCTTTCTTCCTCTGTAGCACACTTAATCCAAGGTGTTATAAATGACTTTCTATATAAGATATTGTCGAAGAACGCATACCTTGCAGCAACCATCTTAAGCCTCCTGGCTAAGGTTTTATCTTCGGGATAAACCCCATCTTTGAGATAAGACATGATGCGGTCCATCTAGGTGCTTCTCTGACTGACCGGTAGAACTTCTCATGTGTCATAGCTCCGGTCCTTTAACAGTTCTACCAATACCTTCTTGTCTAATAGAAAAGTTGACGCTAACTTTGAGAGTGCGTCAGCTCGCTTATTTCGAGACCTTGAGATTTGCTCTATATGCATCCTTTTGAAATGTCCTAATAGTTCTTGCACCCTTAGCCATGTTTTTCTTCATAGGTTCTACTTTGGCCTCATATTTGCCTATTACATGGTAAACTACCAATTGCGAATCACTGTATACCTTCAATTTTTGTGCTTTGAGCTTGTTTGCTAAATTGAGGCCGGTGATCAAGGCTTCATATTCGGATTCATTTTTAGTTGCTTGAAAACTGAATCGCAAGGCATAAGGAAACTTTTCCCCTTTCGGAATGATGAGTAGGAGACCTGCTCCTGCTCCATCTTTGTTGGATGCACCGTCAACGTACGACCATTGTTCCAAGGCACTGTTCAGGTCATTCTGGCTGATGGTGATGGCAGTTCCCTCAGCCATGAAATCTGCTAATGCTTGAAATTTTATCGATGTTCGTGGTTGAAAATCCAAGTCGTACAGCGCTAACTCGACGACCTATGTTCATATTCGACCTAAAGTATCGGGTCGGGCTAATATCTGCCTTAGCGGTTGATCTGTTATCATGACTTCCCGATGCACTTAGAAATAGGGCTTTAATTTCCTTGAGGAATGCACTAAGTCCAATGCTAATTTCTCTGCTGTTGAGTAGTGTACCTCAGGTCCGTGGAGCGTCATGCTCATGAAAAAGATTGGACGCTGAATACCACCTTCTTTTTTGACCAGTACAACGCTAACTACTTCTTCACAGACAGACAAATAGACCCCCAGTGTGTCCCTTTCTTGAGGAGAAATTAAAGTAGGCAGTTCGGCTAAATATTCCTTTAATTTCTTAAAGGATTTTTCACAATCTCCAACCTATTGGAATGGGGCCGCTTTTCTCAAGACTTTAAAGAAAATGAGGGCACATTGTGCGTCTGAGATAAAAAATATGCTCAGGCGGCCATCCACCCAGTTAACCTCTATACCTCCTTAATATTTTTTGGGGGTGGAATGTTCTTCAAGGCGTCTATCTTGTCAGGATTCGCCTTGATTCCTTCTTTCGAGATCATGTAACCTAGGAATTCTCCCAATCTAACCCCAAAGGTGCACTTCATCGGGTTAAGCTTCATCTAGGTACCTCTGAGTAACCCCAAAACTTATCTAAATTTAAGCAAATATTGATCAAGATACCAGCTCTTGATTATGAGATAATCTATGTATACTTCAATTCCTCAGCCAATCTGCGACCTGAAGATCTTGTTCACCGCTCTTTGATATGTTTCCCTGGCGTTCTTGAGGCCAAAAGGCATTGTCAAATAATAGAATATTCCAAATTCCATAGTAAAAGTTGTCTTCTCCTCAACTTCAGGAGCCATAGCGATCTGGTGGTAGCCTTTGTACGCATCCAAAAAGGTAAATATCTCAAACTCCACAGTGGAATCAACGAGCCTATCAATTTTGGGCAGTGCATAAGATTCATTCGGACAAGAATTATTTAGGTTTATGAAGTCGACGCACATCCTCCAGCTTCCGTCTGGGTTTTTGACTAACACCGGATTCGCTAACCAATCCGGGTACTTCACTTCTCTAATGATCCTTCCTTGGAGCAGCTTTGCCACCTCTTTTTTTATTGCGTCAATTCGCTCTTGGGTGAAGTGCCTTTTCTTCTGCCGAATAGGCTTCCTGCTCAGATTTACATTCAACCTGCCTTTTCTTCTGCCGAATAGTTCAGTTGACAAGCCGGGCATATCTTCTGTTCTTTATGCGAACACATCATTGAACTCCTTCAACAATTCGATAAGTGATGTTTTTTGTTGTTCGGGTATCCATTTACCCACTGATATTATGTGATTATCTTTGCCTTCCCAGAGGCCAACATCCTCAACATGGTCCTCAGAGGACCACGCCTCTTCGTCTTCAGGGAGAAATTCCTCGATCAAGACCTGTTGAACCATCATCTTGCCGTTTATGATGGCCATGTAGCAACTCCTAGCTGCCTCCACGTCCCCTATTATTTCCACTGATCCTTCCATGGTTGGGAACTTCAAGCAGATGTGGGCTAGTGAGATTATAGCTCGTTGGTCAATAAGCGCTGGTTGCCCCATTATGATGTGGTACGCAGACGGGGCTTTGACGACCACATAAGTAAACATAAGGATCCTTCCCTTTGTGTCTCTTTCAAAAGTAGTGGGTAGTTTGATCATTCCCACAGGTGTCAGCTCTGAGTCCTGTAACATCATTGCATGAAACACAGAGTAATATAAGATATTTACCATGCTGCCGGTATCCACACAAATGTGTTTCATAGTATTACGACTAATAACCGCCTCGATGACTAATCCTTCATTACTCGTAACAAAAGGAAGTGGATCTGTTGGAAATAAAATTTATGTTTTGAGGATTATTCATCACTTATTTGTTAATTGTTCTTAACCACATTGATGAAGTGTCATAACTAGCTGTTATAGTGCAAAGAAAAAAGATGTGTAGATATCAATGTATAGGATTTATTAGAGTCTGATATTTGTATAATTTAAATCAGACAAGCACTGTAATAGTTCTAGGCTGGAACTGAGAAATAAAGAAACTGAGATTTAATCTAACTGAGATTCTACAAGAACTAAACATAGAGCACACCAACAAGAAAGTGAAGAAGATAAGTTCGTTGAGGACCAGGACTGGTTGGCTTATCTAGAAGATCAAGAACCGAGGGACACAGACTCGCTTATTGAAGATTGAAGAACTGAGGGTTCAAACTCAGTTATGAAGATTACAAGTCGAGACTATAAAGTTAGACTTCAAGCAAGATTGTGGTGACCTGAACTGACTTTATAGATCTTGTATGAAGACCTAAGAATCATAAGGACAATGAATTCTTAGATGATAATAAGTTATGGTGTACTCACGATTAAGTCAATAATAATCGATGAAAATCGAATCTTGATATTTGAAGAAGAGTAAAATCTCAGTTAATGCTCCAAGTCAGTTAGGAAACTGACAAGTGAAAAACTCAATATAAAATTGATAAGAAAACTCAGTTTTATATATCAGTTATCCATCAAACTGATCGTACAGTCGAACGTTGTAAAGGAAGCAATTTTATTGGATGAACTACTGACAAATCAGAACGGTCATAAAATATAGCCATTGCAAGATTCAAGCAGGATGAACGTTGAATGAACCCCTATAAATAGATTACTTCTACGACATCATAAAAGAGAGAGAGCAGGCATGTGATAACAAAGCAAGAAAATTAAAAAGAATCTATCTAGTCAAGAAAGATTAAATTGAGGGGGAAAGCCAAATTCAAAGGAATACCATAAGTGTTTAATTGCAAGATCAAGAAATTTCTTCAAAGTGTTCAAGAATATTCAAGCGATTCAAGATCTGTCATTTGAAGAAATACTGAGCCGTGCTTAAATTAATCATCCAGAAGAAAAGCTCAAATCACAGTTGAATCATAGTTATTGATTCAAAGTCTCAACTTTGATTTTATCAAAGGTTTAGACTGTGAAACACCAAGAAGGTGTGAAGGGCGGATGAGTGCGATCGGGAAGGCGAAGAACGAGGACACGAGACTCGCTTATTGAAGATTGAAGAACGAGGTTCAAACTCGCCATGAAGATTACAAGTCGAGGCTCAGAAAGTTAGACTTGAGCAAGATTGTGGTGACTGAACTGACTTTATAGATCTTGTATGAAGACCTAAGAATCATAAGGACAATGAATTTTTAGATGATAATAAGTTATGGTTTACTCTGATTAAGTCAATAATAATCAGATGAAAAATGGAGTACTGATATTTGAAGAAGAGTAAAATCTCAGTTAATGCTCCAAGTCAGTTAGGAAACTGGCAAGTGAAAAACTCAGTATAAAATTGATATGAAAACTCAGTTTTATATATCAGTTATCCATCAAACTGATCGTACAGTCGAACGTTGTAAAGGAAGCAATTTTATTGGATGAACTACTGACAAATCAGAACGGTCATAAAATATAGCCGTTGCAAGATTCAAGCAGGATGAACGTTGAATGAACCCCTATAAATAGATTACTTCTACGACATCATAAAAGAGAGAGAGAGCAGGCATGTGATAACAAAGCAAGAAAATTAAAAAGAATCTATCTAGTCAAGAAAGATTAAATTGAGGGGGAAAGCCAAATTCAAAGGAATACCTGCTAAGTGTTTAATTGCAAGATCAAGAAATTTCTTCAAAGTGTTCAAGCATATTCAAGCAGATTCAAGATCTGTCATTTGAAGAAATACAGAGACGTGCTTAAATTAATCATCCAGAAGAAAAGCTCAAATCACAGTTGAATCATAGTTATTGATTCAAAGTCTCAACTTTGATTTTATCATAGGTTTAGACTGTGAAACACCAAGAAGGTGTGAAGGACAGATGAGTGCGATCGGGAAGATCAAGAACGAGGACACAGATTTCGATTATTGAAGATTGAAGAACCGAGGGTTCAAACTCGCTTATGAAGATTACAAGTCGAGGCTATCAGAGTTAGACTTCGAGCAAGATTGTGGTGACCTGAATTGACTTTATAGATCTTGTATGAAGACCTAAGAATCATAAGGACAATGAATTCTTAGATGATAATAAGTTATGGTGTACTCTGATTAAGTCAATAATAATCAGATGAAAAATGGAGTACTGATATTTGAAGAAGAGTAAAATCTCAGTTAATGCTCCAAGTCAGTTAGGAAACTGACAAGTGAAAAACTCAGTATAAAATTGATATGAAAACTCAGTTTTATATATCACTTATCAATCAAACTGACCGTACAGTCGAACGTTGTAAAGGAAGCAATTTTATTGGATGAACTACTGACAAATCAGAACGGTCATAAAATATAGCCGTTGAAAGATTCAAGCAGGATGAACGTTGAATGAACCCCTATAAATAGATTACTTCTACGACATCATAAAAGAGAGAGAGCAGGCATGTGATAACAAAGCAAGAAAATTAAAAAGAATCAATCTAGTCAAGAAAGATTAAATTGAGGGGGAAAGCCAAATTCAAAGGAATT
The DNA here is from genome assembly GCA_026214975.1 of Gentiana macrophylla. Lineage (NCBI taxonomy): Eukaryota > Viridiplantae > Streptophyta > Magnoliopsida > Gentianales > Gentianaceae > Gentiana > Gentiana macrophylla. Next base: position 61,956,983 of record CM047808.1, on the reverse strand, counting down.
CCTACTAAGTGTTTAATTGCAAGATCAAGAAATTTCTTCAAAGTGTTCAAGCATATTCAAGCAGATTCAAGATCTGTCATTTGAAGAAATACAGAGACGTGCTAAAATTAATCATCCAGAAGAAAAGCTCAAATCACAGTTGAATCATAGTTATTGATTCAAAGTCTCAACTTTGATTTTATCAAAGGTTTAGACTGTGAAACACCAAGAAGGTGTGAATGACAGTTGGCTTATCTAGAAGATCAAGAACGAGGACACACAGACTCGATTATTGAAGATTGAAGAACCGAGGTTCAAACTCGATTATGAAGATTACAAGTCGAGATCAAAGTTAGACTTCGAGCAAGATTGTGGTGACTGAATCGACTTTATAGATCTTGTATGAAGACCTAAGAATTATAAGGACAATGAATTCTTAGATGATAATAAGTTATGGTGTACTCTGATTAAGTCAATAATAATCAGATGAAAAATGGAGTACTGATATTTGAAGAAGAGTAAAATCTCAGTTAATGCTCCAAGTCAGTTAGGAAACTGACAAATGAAAAACTCAGTATAAAATTGATATGAAAACTCAATTTTTTATATCAGTTATCCATCAAACGGATCGTACAGTAGAACGTTGTAAAGGAAGCAATTTTATTGGATGAACTACTGACAAATCAGAACGGTCATAAAATATAGCCGTTGCAAGATTCAAGCAGGATGAACGTTGAATGAACCCCTATAAATAGATTACTTCTACGACATCATAAAAGAGAGAGCGGCATGTGATAACAAAGCAAGAAAATTAAAAGAATCTATCTAGTCAAGAAAGATTAAATTGAGAGGAAAGCCAAATTCAAAGGAATACACCTAAGTGTTTAATTGCAAGATCAAGAAATTTCTTCAAAGTGTTCAAGCATATTCAAGCAGATTCAAGATCTGTCATTTGAAGAAATACAGAGACGTGCTTAAATTAATCATCCAGAAGAAAAGCTCAAATCACAGTTGAATCATAGTTATTGATTCAAAGTCTCAACTTTGATTTTATCAAAGGTTTAGGATCATGAAACACCAAGAAGGTGTGAAGGACAGTTGAGTGCAAATCAAAGAAGATCTGTGTTTGTGATGAGTGGTGAAGAGGCAATTCTACCCTCCAAGGGCGATGGTTCAAGCAGTTGAAGAGCGGCAATCCTACCTGTTCTACAAGTGTTAGGGAGATAGTGAAGCTAGGGATTAGTCAAGGATTATCAGTTTAGAACTTTTTGTAACCGGGCCATCTCAAAGAAGTTCTAGTGGAATTTTCCTCCACATCACAGGGGAAGAGAGGATTGACAGGATTACACCACCTGGAACCTCTATAAATCCTGTTTATTTAATTTATGCATTTAATTACTTTATTTTAGTTATATGTGGTTTTCACTCTAACACTAAGTTAACTAGGTTTTTAAAGGCTAATATTTTTCCGCTGCCAGTTAACAAGACTGAATAGAAGTCATCATTGACTTATACTCAGTTGAGCTAACTGAACTCCGCACAAGTTAAGGGGTAGGAACAAAACAGAACTGGATATCAGTTAGAGTTTCAGAGAAACTCAGTTCCTGGGGCTTTTCCAGCTCAGGATAAGTTTTTGGTGACAAGTTTATTCACCGCCCCTCTAAACTTGTGTTAGCCTTACCAAGGGACCAACAGGATCCTTAGGACCATATATAACCTCTCCGGAAAGCCTCTGCCTTTTATTCAAATTCATCATAGTAGTGATTATAGTATTAATGGGGCGGTTATCCATACGACCCTATGTGTCAGGAGAAGGATCTCTCCGGCGTCGGGGCTCGTCATTCCGATCTCTATCCTGGTAATAATTTATGTGTCTAAACTCATGCTGACCTTGAGGCTCGTTGTTCTGAGATCGGTCTACGACCTCATTCAACTTCACATCCATTACCGCTGCATTTATATCTCTCTGCAAATCTCGGCAATGTTCCAAGTCATGCCCAATGTCTTTATGATATTTGCAGTATTTATGGGGGGTGGGACTCATGCTAACCCTTTTCTTTCCATTATCACGAGAACCTGCTCACTTGATCGGTTCAATGGGATGAAGTCTCTTTCCTGCAAGGCTTTTTTTTCCCGAGCCGTTCAGAGATCGGTATGGTCATACAATCCCAAACCGGCTTCCGTTTCCTATCTTTATCCTTGGGTTTGTCTTTTTTGGATTCTCATCTCTCTAATTCCTATTTTAGCCGGTTGGCTTCTTCTTCTTGACAATGTTTGTACGCCACGTCTGAACATTCTTCCATGGAATGTGGGAGTGTACTATCTAACTTTGCATACAGCCGCCCCTCACGTAGTCCGGCTACGAAAGATGCGACCAAAAGACAATCATCAGTGTTTCTAACCAGAGCGGATTCTTCATTGAATGTCATAATATATTGCAACACTGTTTCTCCAGATTTTTGTCTTACGGTCATAAGATGTGTCGGGTTCCTCTGGAAAGGCCGAACTGCAATGAAAGCGTGAACAAACTTCTTGGTTAGGGTTTCAAAATCGGAGTTCAATCTTGGCAGAAGCTTCCTGAACCATTCACGAGCCCTACCCGTGAGGAGTTTAGGGAAAGTTTTACACATTATATCATCTGGTTCATTGAAAATGTTCATGTGCGTCAGATTTTGGTGCATATAGTCATGGGGATTATTGGATCCATCATATGGCTCGATCTTCATAATTTTAAACCCTATGGGCATCTGAAAATTGTCATTGTGATCGCTAAATGGGGAGGTGCACGAGAACTCACCCGATTTTTGCCCTAGCATGGCAGCAAGTTGTCACTTGGCCGCATCATCGGGGATTAAGATTTATTCTTCCATGACTAGAGCTTGATGAACTGTCCTCCTCTACACCGTCCTTATGGGGAGGAGCCTTAGTTACACGGTCCTCAGAGACATCATCTTCCCGTCCCTTGAAGGTGGCGTTAAGAACGGTTTTGAATGTTGGGGTTTCCAAGGCCTTCAATGCTTCTAACAAAGCCTATTGTGTTGGATCTGGAAGAGTTATTTCTTTAGGCTACTGTTGTTGGCTGGTGTTAGGGTTTGGCTCCTTTTCACCAACCGCCGTGTGACCGGTACTTTGAGCGGTTCCACAACCCTTAGTAGTAGGGTCTTGAACGGCTTTCTTGCTTGTGTTTTTTGGGGGTGCCATTGTTGATAACAACGATGATCTTGAGTGAATTGCAAGTAGACACGACCCTCCCTCTAGCGCCAATTAACGGAACTGAATCCCGTCGGGTATTAGATCCGGGCTAAATTGATCAAGAGACAATCACCAAGATCCTAGAACTAAGAACAATGTATTATGGGAGAGTATTTGTGTATTAGGTTTAGACTGAGCCTGTGAGTTTGCTCTCAAGTTGCCTACGTATATTCGAATGAAGTCCTTCGTAGTTCCTTAGGGAATTGCTTATATAGGGATGTCTCGCCTATTTAATTGTCCCACAAGTAGTAGGATTCTTAACCGCTAAGGATTAATTAGCGTATACCCAAATTCTAGGGATAAACACGGTTATAACTGATTATTCAAATCAGAGTCTTAATGACCCAAGATTCTTTCCATAATTATCTGATTTGGCAACTTCGTAACTCAAGGAAAGCTCATTCTGTCCCGCGTAGAGCTCTTTAGACCTGCTTGGTCCATACCTATTTATCTTGAGCCGTGCCTTGACCAAACCGACCTGCGGTGGTCGATTCGGGTTCCCAGATCGGACTTCCCAAATGGGGCTCCAATCCGTATTCCTTAAGCATTGTATGAACGACACGTGGCATGTTCTACCCCGGACATCGTCACCCTCCAGTGAAGATTTCCGGCGAACTATCACCGCCGGCAACTTGTGAAAATGCAGCGGAGGAGGGAGAGAGATTATCAGGTTTTATGTTATTAATGATATTTTTGAAGTATGTAATTTAGTTGTAGTTTTTAAAGGTATATTTTAGAGTTTTCTTTTGATAAGGGACTAGAGTGTAAATATTACAAAGTTTTAATATATTTGTGGTGCTATTTGCGATTATGTGGTGTAGATAAGTAAATGAAAAATAATAAAATAAAGGATGACGATAGTTTTTTTTGTGGTACCGATAGAAGTCGCCTAAAGTTTCCGGCTTCTTTTTTTCCCTTACATGTTACGCGAGTTGGTTAATAAAAAATAAAATAAATAAGAAATTCCGTTTTGTTCCTGGATTTAGCCGCAAGTTTGACTTGCAAATTCCAAAAAAAATAAAAAATTAGGTTGGTCTTGATCTTTTCTTTTCGGCCCTTTTCTCTTTAAATTATCTCGATCAAAGCCCTAGTTCATTATATAGATTCTATGGTCTTGATTGCTTCGGGTGCTTATTATTTTGATTTGTTCTACAATTTGAACTCTACTCGAGGGGAGTGTAAACATGAGTGATTGTGAGGATATATATATTTTTGTTGAACTTCACTCATGTCGAAAGAGCTCACCGAAGAAGATGCAAATTCTGCCGAAGGCTGTTTTGAGTTGTTAGCGGAGGCATACGCATGTGTGCTAGATAGAAAAATTGAGGAATTAAGTCGATGTCATGGGGATAGGATGAATAGAAAATTTGAAGAGATGAAGACTAAGCTTCAAAGCATTTTAGGGGAAGCAATGTTCAAACACGTGATTGTAAAGGTAACGACTTATTTTATACATCATGCTTTATTGAAGACTATGAATCTAAGATGTGTATTGATCACTACTGAGGAAAATTTAATTAGTAAATATGTGGTTAAGGAGTTAAACTTGCGGATGGAAAGGCTTTCTCATCCTTACTACATTGTTGAGGGAAGTCATCGAGTTAAAGTTACACGGTATGCACGGGTTCAAATAATCATTGAAAGTTATAAAGCTGTTGTATCATGTGTTGTGGTGGCACTGAGTGATGTACATTTGATATTAGGGAGATCATGGACATCTTTGTATAATGTATGTCATAATGCATCCCGGACTCGCTATTCTTTTTATGATGGTGGCAAGAAGCATGTCTTTGAATCCCGACCCCCTATACAATAATGTGATTTTCAAAGAGCGGATTCTAAGACCATGGAAATGGATAGGAGTCCGATTCAAGATGTGAAATTGATGGAAACAAAATACATTGAGCAAGAATTGAAAAACGTCGATGTAATATTCCGATTTTCGGGAAAGGGCAGACGTGTCATTTTGCGAAAACGAAATATTATTATTTCTTTTCTTTTATGGGAGTTAAGTATTTAATAGAGTATGCATATATATATTTTCGAATTATATATGTATAATTGAGGGAAAATCTGATTATTTGTTAGTTAAAGGACAATTAAGGAAAAAAGGGATTTATGGGAAATTAGTATTTAAGGAAAATTACACACAATAATCCCATAACCTAGACTAAATCAGAAAATCAGTTTTTTTTGCTCTCATCTCTGCGTAATTTGGAGAGGAGAAAAGGGCTGAAGGAGTTCTTCAATTATCTTAAGAGGTGTTGAATCGTTTTCAGATCTGAGTAGAGAATTGGAACCGTTGTGAGGAGCACATCGTTTGGATATCAGTGGGAAGGAAGTGCAGCAGTTTTTAGAGGCTTTTGAGTTTTGTTGTGGCTGCAATTAGGTAAGAAACTCTTCCTATGATCTCGGTTATGATTCGTAAAGTTTAGATTATGCTTTGGAGACGTGTATATGCTAGTAAAAGATGTGTTTTTCGTTGATCAAGAATCCTAGGTAATATTGGGATGATTAGATATGTTTTCTACATCATTCTGTGTTTAATTTGATGCCAATTAGGTCAGAAATGGATTTGAAATCGAGTTTTGACGATGTTAGCGTTTTGGGAAAAACCCAGGCGGACGGGCGTCTGCAATAGGCGGACGGGCGTCTGCAATAGGCAGACGGACGTTCGCAACCCTAGTAACTCAGATGGGCGTTTGCACTAGGAAGACGGGCGTCTGAGGTTAGATTTTTGATTCAGGATGTAGCTGCTTTTGGCAGACGGGCGTTTGGGGTTTAGTGGACGGGCGTCCATAGGGTTTCAAACGGGCGTCTGGCCTGTTTTACCTTGTGTTCACGGTTGTATCATTCTAGTTTGGTTTCGGGTTTTATAATCATATTATTATTGTTTTAAACCCTTATTCATGATATGTTAACATGGTATAAACTAAACAAGCCTGAATTGAACTTCTGAATCGTTCAGTTAAAACACCGAATGTACTCTTAAAGGGAGTTGAAGTTCGGATCCGTCGGAAGAGCATGATAGGCTTGTGCTTTGATGAATTAGCATTCATCAATGTGTGTGTAATTGCTAGGCCTTGTCCGTGTCTAGTGGTCTAGGGAGAGAGTAGTATTTGTGAGGGAGATTGATTGAAAACACTTAGGTGGTTAGTTAATCATTCTAATAAAACACGTACTTGTCTAGTAAAAGATTAAACAACATGTCTCTCTTGGATAGGCACCAGTCTATATCGCGATGTGTGTACTACCTCCTGAAGGTGGAAGAACTCCGTGAGTCAAAAAACCACAAATGCGGAAGGACTCCACTGAGGTGTGCGTTCTTTTGGAGCCTACCTATTCTAGCCTCCGTGGATATTGGTGTGATCCACTAATATGTTGCCAAGAGTGTCCCAAAAGTGGATACGCGTAGTGCCCTTGAGTGCGGTTGTAACATAGATAAGTTAAGTAGAAACGTTTAGTCAATTCATGTTGATGGATATGGAATGAACCCTAGATCGAGTCGGTCACATTTAAACAACTAAACTTCTAAATTATCTTTTCTTTAAGAACTATAATTGTGATCATAGCTTCTCTTTCTTATTAAGTATGTTGTACTTACCTCAAATGCATGTTTTCTATGTGTTTGGGGATGAGAAGACGAACAGGTCGATAACATTTACGAGGAGGAGTTCGATGATGACGTTTGAAGACGCCTCATTGAAGACTTTACATTATTTATTTTGTTATTCATCTATTAGACTGTTCTTAATACCATTGGATTAGACTTTTGGTCTTTCGAGACTTGTAGTACCGTTACTTTTCTTTTGGATACCGTATATTTCCTTTAATGTAATAAGTTACATTTCCACCTTTAGATGTTGTTTCTATTCTTGGATGATTGGAAATTTTTATACCCGAGTCTTTTGCTTCCGTTTGCTTGTTTTTGATACGACGTAGTAGAGGCTTACGTATGAAATGAATTTATTTTATTTTATACGTGCCGAACGTTCTTTTTCCGGATGAGGACTCTGTCTCTTTTAACCCTACTAGGGGCTTCAGACAAGGTGATCCCCTATCCTCGTTCATCTTCTTAATCTACTCTGAAGGTCTCACAGCCCTAATCAAGCAATTTATCCTCTCTGGAAACTTTATTCCTTTTAGATTCGGTAAACTGGTCCCCATCAATCCCATCTCCTTTTCACCGACAATTGCATTATGTTTTCTCTTGCCTCTCAACCCAATGCCTCTAAAATTCAAAGAATCCTTGGTCTCTATGAGTCCATCTCCGACCAAAGAGTCAATCTCCATAAATGCTCTGCCTATTTCAATAAAAAAATTTGATGCTGACCCAAAATTCTATCCTTCACACCCTCTATCTCTAATGGCAACACCTGTGGTAAGTATTTGGGTCTTCCCTTTTTTATTGGCAGAACAAAATACGATGTCTTTAAATATCTCAAAGACAAGATATTGAGGAAACTTAATGGTTGGAAAACTATGTTTTTAACTGATGCTAGGAAGGATGTGCTTATTAAAGGCGTGATTCAGGCTATTCCTAGTTATGTATTGGAGTTCTTCATTCAACCTAAAAAACTTCTTAACAAGATTCTTAGTATGATCGGGATTTTTTGGTGGAATAAATCCTCTCGTATGGCTTTTGTGGCTTGGATTTCTTAGGACAATATCTGCAAAACTAAAGCTCAATGGGGTCTCGGCATTAAAAATCTGGACTTCTTCAACTTGGCCCTTCTAGCCAAACAAAGTTGGAGGATTCTCAGTAATCTCCGCTCTCTGGTTGCCTCTATTCTTAAGGCCAAAAATTATCACAACATTGACTTCCTAGCTGCTAATCATAAAGCCAACACCTCATTCATTTGGAGAAGTATATCTTTTGGTAAGAAACTCCTATCCCAAGGCATTCGGTGGTTTCTTGAAATAGAAGCTCAATTAACATCTTGAATGATCCCTGGATTCCCAGAGAACACTCATTCAAATTAACCTCTACAAATCGCACACATAGTTCTCACATTGTTGATCAATTAATTGTTAACCATACTTGGAACCTATCCCCTGTTGAGAATTTCCTTCTATCTTATGACAGAGACACTATTCCTTTAATCCCCCTAGACCATTGTAACCTAACTGATCATATTATTTGGCATTTTACTAATATGGGCTGTTTATATTGTCAAATCAAGATACCAGCTTGCTTGTGATATTGCAGGTCACGATTCTGGGGTTGGAGAATGTTCTAACAGCAACCAAAATAAAAAAGCATGGACTTACCTCTGGTCCTTTGACATTCCTCCAAAGATCAGGCTTTTTCTGTGCAAAATTGCATCTGCTTCTTTTCCCAATGGTTCAAATCTTCGTTTTAGAAAGATTAACAACGAAATTTGTCTGATTTGTCACTCTTTTGAGGAGTCCTGGGTTCACTGCTTCTTCAAGTGTAATTGGCTCACATCTGTTTTGATGTCTCTGTCGGAGCTTTATTCTATCTCCTAGAAAAATCACCATTCCTTCTTAGACGTCTGCAATTTCTTCCTAAAACATCCCTCCCTAGATGCTCACATCTTCGCTTTAACTCTTTGGTTTATTTGGACCTCTAGAAACAAGCACATTTTTGAAAACTTACCTCTCCGACCCGAAAACATCATCATCCAAGCAAACTCTATATTTTCGGCTTACAGACTTGTTTCAACCTCAGATTACCTTTCAACCCCTATCATGCCTTTGCCCTCCAAATGGAACAGACCAACCTCTAGACACATAAATATTAATGTGCATGCAAGCTTCTTAGATGGCCTCGGATCTGCTGGTGTTATTATTCGAGAAGACCGTGGCGAAATCCTCTCTGCTGCCTCCACCTTTCTCGGACCAATGTTTATATGGGAGCTTTGTCAATATACCACTATTGACAAGCCCAATTTCAAGCCATACCACTCCATTGTCGATATACCACTCTCATTTTCGCGTTTTAGGTGTTTTTGGAACCAAACTAAACCCTAATTGGGAAGGGGGAACCCAACAGGGGAAGGGTGTACCTTAAGATCGTGCACATTTGTGAAAAAAATGGGAAAAAATCGCGTTCCAAAATTGTTTTTTTTTTTTTTTCCTTGGGTGGTATATCCACAAATTCACCCAAAAAGTGGTGGTAGTCCAGAAAAAATCCCATGTTTATATAGGGGATTTTTCCTGATCTACTACCATTTTCTGCTCCAAATTGTGGATATACCACCCAAGGCAAAAACAAAACAATTTTGGGACACGATTTTCTCCCATTTTTTTCACAAATGTGCACGATCTTAAGGTCCTCAAATCCCCTATTGGGGTTCCCCTTCCCAATTAGGGTTTAGTTTGGTTTCAAAAACACCTAAAACGCGAAAATGGGAGTGGTATTTCGATAACAAAGTGGTATGCCCACATTTCCCCCTTCTCAAAAGTGGTATATTGATAAATCCCCCTAGTTTATAGTAGAACAAGCCGAGCTCAATCTAATGCATTTGGGACTCACTGAAGGCATCATAATTTGGAGCGGTAAGATCTTTCTTGAGACATGCAGCCCGATCTGCATTTCATGACCACAATCCACCATTGATGAAGAAGACCGAACACCTCTAAACTCCTTATTGATAAAAATTAAAGATGCAATGAAACTTTTTGATGTCTGTAATTTTAATTTTGTTCATCGTGGTTGTAACAAGGTTGCTGACCTTCTTGCCACTTTATGGTTTAAATACCCCGACTCTTCCTCTACTTATTGTAATTTTGAAAATCCCCCTTCCTTATTTAGGCAGATATGGAATGAAAATAGCCTTTTAACCTTAAAAAACAGTAGTTTTTAATAACGTATTTTGTAAATATTTGTATTAATTATTGTAATCATTGTAATTATTACCGTATATACCTAGAGAGTCCTAGAATGTTCTGATAGTGTGTATATAAACATGTGTAACCCATCAATTCAAGTGTGAATATCAATACACAAAAATATTCTCCTAAATCTCTATTCTAATATGGTATCAGAGCACTCATATCTCTTCTTGTGTTGAATCTCCTACAATCCCACTTTTCACGCAGCCAATCTCCATCCCTCTTTCTTCTCTTCATACCTTTTTTTTTTTTTTTTTTTTTTTTTTTTTCTTTTTTTTTTTTTTTTTTTTTTTTTTTTTTTTCTTTTCTTTCTTTCTCTTTTCCTTCTTATTTTCCAGCCATCAACTCTGTTAATCATTGGAATCCATGGCATAACACCTCTACCATCACTACTCGGGCTTCATCCTTTCTCCAGCTTGCCTTTAATCCCGCAATTCAAACACCAATTAAACTCGATCCTACAAATTTCAATGCTTGGAAACTACAACTCAAACGCTCCTTATCGGATATGATGTCTATGGCTATGTTGACGGCACCATTCCCCCCACCACCGCCACCGTCCATCGAAAATGGTCAAACCAAACCCAATCCGTAATTTGTGCTATGGAAACGACGGGATATCTTTATCTTGAATATTATCATCTCGTCTCTTACCCCCGGCGTTCTTCCCTTCATCAGCAACACTGAACCGGCAAAACGGACTTCAAGGTATGCTGGACAATTTTAAACGACACCTATGCTAAAGCTTCTCGTGGCCGCATTCGACTAATTAAACAATCAATGAAATCCATCAAAAAGGGGACTCAGCCCATCTCCGACTACCTCTATGCTATCAAGTCTAAATTTGATGAACTAGCCCTTCTTGGGGAGCCTATGAATCATGAGGATTTTATTGATCTAATTCTTGAAAATGCGGGGGATGATTACAAAGAAATTGCTAGAGCCATTCAGGCCCGAGATACTCCGATCACCTTTGAAGAATTACATGAAAAGCTCCTCAATTTCAGGCCGGTGCGCATGAATCGGCGATAGCTCCTTTTTAGTCCAAAGATCGGCCCACTCTGCTTCCGGCCGACCACCGGCCTCCTGCCCCGTCCTCCAGTTTCATCTTGGCGTGGTCAATCCGGCTCATTTCAGTCAGCCCCTTATTCTGGACAGCCGCAAGCTTCTACTCCTCGGCCCACCTACAGCTCAAATAACCAAACTCGGCCTAAGAAGCCCTATCTTGGTAAGTGCCAATTATGTGCAACTCATGGCCACTCTGCTAAATTTTGTCCTATGTTTCAGGTTCATCCTCTGCATCCCACTCCCCCACGTCCTCAAGCTAATCTCACGGCCCACTCATTTACCTCGGCTCACCCTCCTCGACTCGGCTCATCATGCTCTCACCTCTCTCTTGGTCGTTGAGGCAGTGGAGCTACCCATCATGTTACTACCGACTTACAATTTGTCACTCCACAGTTCTTATTTTGGCACCGATGACATCATGGTCGGCGATGGCAATGGCCTACCCATAACTCACACTGGTTTTACTACTCTCCCTGTCTCTATTTCTAAATCTTTTACTTTAAATGATGTTCTTTGTGTGCCTGATATGTCCCGTAATTTATTGTCAATTTATAAATTATGTCAAGCCAATAATATTTCTGTTGAATTCTTACCCTCTGAATTTCATGTGAAGGATCTCCAGACGAGTCGAATCCTCCTCCGTGGTCCGGTTAGGAATGGACTTTACGAGTGTCCTTCTCAACCTCTTATTGCTTTTGCTTCTAATAAAGCCACAACAGATGTGTGGCACCATCGTTTGGGTCATCCCGCCAGTTCTATTTTAAATAAAATTCTAAGCGTTTATAAGCTATACACTATTTCCTCTGAATTATTACACTGCTCTTCCTGTTTGGAGAATAAGAGTCACAAGTTACCTTTTTATGCCTCTACATTACATTCTTCCCGTCCCCTTGAGATTTTATTTTCGGATGTTTGGACTTCTCCTATTGTTTCTGGTGATGGTTATAAATATTATATTATTTTTGTGGACCATTTCACTCGCTATGTATGGTTTTACCCCCTTGTTCGCAAGTCTGATGTTGCAACGACTTTTATGCGCTTTCGTTTGTTAGTTGAAAAGTTTTTTGACCACTCTATTAAAGTCCTATATTCCGACAATGGAGGTGAATTCATAGCTCTACGTGATTATCTTTCCTCTAATGGTATATCCTTCCTCACAACTCCTCCTCACACACCTGAACATAACGGTCTTTCTAAACGACGTCACATGCATATAGTTGAAACGGGTCTAGCTCTCCTTTCCCATGCATCCCTTCCCACCACTTTCTGGCCCTACGCTTTCTCCACCGCTGTCTATCTTATTAACTGCATGCCCACTCCTGTTCTCAACATGCACTCACCCTATGAATCCATTTTTCACTCTGCTCCTAACTATCACAAGCTTCACGTCTTTGGGTGTCTTTGCTATCCGTGGCTCCGACCCTACACTGAACACAAACTCCAACCCCGTTCCAAAGCATGTGTTTTCCTTGGATATGCTCCTACTCAAAATGCCTACTACTGTTTTGACCCTAGTGACTCTCGACTTTATGTCTCTCGGCACGTTAAATTTATGGAATCTGTCTTCCCTTATAGTTCGACTCCTACCTCATCCCCATCTTCTACCCCTCTTATCTCTGACTGGATTCCTACACCCCCTCCCCCCTTCTCTCCCACTCCCGCCTTTCTTCACTCGATACATCTCTTGCACCATCTCCACCATCCCACGCTTCTCCTCCCCTCCGCCTCTCCCTTTGCTCCTGCTCACCCGATGCGCTTTTCGTTCCCAAAACAACATTCACAAACCCATTCAAAAGCTTAATCTCCACGCTACCCTATCTTCGCCCATTGAACCCACAAATGTCCTTCAAGCTCTTAAACACCCTTAATGGAGAACTGCAATGCAAGAAGAGTATGACGCTTTGGTGCGTAATAACACTTGGGATCTTGTTCCCGCTGATCATTCCTACAACGTCATTGGCTCTAAATGGATTTTTCGGTTGAAATATAACCCCGATGGTTCTCTAGATCGTTACAAGGCTCGCCTTGTGGCTAAGGGCTTTGCCTAGTGCCCTGGGGTTGATTATTCGGAGACCTTTAGTCCGGTTGTCAAACCCCCTACTATCCGTGTTGTTCTCTCTATTGCATTGACGCAGGGGTGGTCTTTGCGTCAACTTGATATCAATAACGCATTCTTGCAGGGTACTCTACAGGATGCTGTTTATCTTGCTCAACCTGCAGGCTTTATAGACTCGGATCGACCTAATTATGTATGCAAGCTACGTAAAGCGATCTATGGTTTAAAACAAGACCCTAGGGCTTGGTATGACGAACTTAAAGGATTTCTACTATCATGTCGCTTTACTCAATCCCAGGCTGATGCGTCTCTTTTTGTTTATCATTCTGGTGGCCTCATTTTATATGTACTTGTATATGTTGATGATTTAATTGTTACAGGTAATCACTCTGCAGCGCTGGAATCGTTTATTGACAAACTTGGAGCTCGATTCGCCCTCAAGGATCTTGGTTCCTTATCTTACTTTTTGGGTATAGATGTCGTTCCTAATTCTGCAGGCTATATCCTTTCACAGCGTCGCTATGCTTCTGAACTTCTTGCCAAGTTACATATGGATCGTGCCAATGCCGTGGCTACTCCTTTACCAACCGATATCTCTACTCTTACAGCTAAGTCGGGTTCCCCCCTTGCGGATCCCTCTCATTATCGTATGGTCTTGGGTAGTCTGCAATACCTCACCTTCACACGTCCTGACATTGCATTTGCCGTCTATCTCAATTTATGCACTGTCCGACGGATGTTCATTGGGCTCATGTAAAGCGCTTACTTCGCTACTTAGCTGGCACTGTTGGCTATGGCATTCAACTCTATCGCCACTCTCCACTTACACTTCATGCGTTCTCCGATGCTGATTGGGGTGGTAATAGGGATGATTACTCCTCTACAAGCGCCTATGTAATTTATCTTGGTCGAAACGCCATATCCTGGAGTTCCAAGAAGCAAACCACCATAGCTCGTTCTTCCACTGAAGCTGAGTATAGGTCAGTTGCTGCTACCACTGCCGAGCTTAATTGGATTACCTTTCTCCTCCGTGATCTTGGGTACGCTTAGCTCACATTCACCGATTATTTATCGTGACAACCTTGGAACGACCCAATTTTGCTCCAATCCTGTTTCCATTCTCGCATGAAGCACGTGGCTATTGACTACCATTTTATTCGCGATCAAGTACAACGTGGCACTCTTCGTATCGCTCATGTAAATAATCAAGACCAATTAGCCGATTGCTTGACCAAGTCACTACCTCGTCCGGCTTTCCAACATCAACGTACCAAGTTAGGCCTCCTCCCTCGACCAACTTGAGGGGTGGTAATAACGTATCTTGTAAATATTTGTATTAATTATTGTAATCATTGTAATTATTACCGTATATACCTAGAGAGTCCTAGAATGTTCTGATAGTGTGTCATTGTAATTATTACCGTATATACCTAGAGAGTCCTAGAATGTTCTGATAGTGTGTATATAAACATGTGTAACCCATCAATTCAAGTGTGAATATCAATACACAAAAATATTCTCCTAAATCTCTATTCTAATAGTTTTATGGTGGTCCCACCCACCACGTATATAAATGTTTGTTCAATGAAAATTCTTAAAAGAAGGGCAAAGTTTTAAATTCATGATACTTATATTTTACACGGTAGGGCCCGTGTGTTGTGTTGAATTTCTATTGGTCCTGGATCACCATGTCATACTTGGTCCAGGACCATATTAAAATTTACGTAAAAATAATATTTCTTCATTTAAAAAAATTAAAAAGTGAATATCCTAATAAAAACAACTTTCATCCCACTATGAATATTTCCCAAACCAATCGACACCCTTTCTTCCACAAAATTTCAGTTTCTCAAAGCTCTTAGAAAAACAATTATAAAAAAAAAATTAAAAAAAAATTGGTTAAAAAAAAAAAAAAACAATGCCTACCAAATTCTAGCAAGCAGCTGGGTAGTTTTACAAGGGTAAGAATGAAGCCATTAGAAATTGTGATTTCACTTGAATGGGTTGGACGAAGATAGTAATGGGTTTTTGTTCTTTACGGCAAATCTGGAAGGCACTGATGGAAATAAAGTCAGAGGGCATCACTGAAATTTATACCTTGTCATCTTGGTGAGCAACAACAAAATAAATGAATGATTTTATTCATTGATTTCGGATGATTTGCACAGAGGTACAGCAGGTACATTTATAGGTACATCAAGGTAGTGCAATAAGACAAAAATATCCCTGTGTAATAAATGTAATAATTCTAGAATAATCTCCTCACTTTCCTGTGGGATCGGGGGTGAGGGGACCCTTAATGGTAGGGTTTACCATTTTTTTTTAATAATTCTAGAATAATCCTAATTATTATTCATAGGTGATATATTCTTCAACACGCCCCCTCAATCCTATGGGAATAAAATGGACACGTAGATTGGCCTGAAGATAGTCAAACCGAGGGTTGTCGAGGGGCTTGGTGAGAAGATCGGCTAGTTGATCCTTGGAACTGATGAAAGAGATACCCAATTTGTTGGAGGCAACAAGCTCTCTGACATGGTGAAAGTCAATTTCAATGTGTTTTGTGCGGGCGTGAAAAACTGGATTGTGTGCAAGATAGGTGGCGCCAATATTATCACACCAGTGGGTAGGCTGTGAGGAAAGAGGCACGACCATTTTTTGGAGCAAGCTGCATAACTATTGGACTTCAGCGGCAGTGTTAGACAAGGACTTGTATTCGGCTTCAGTGCTGCTTTTGGAAACCGTCTGATGTTGCATGGCTCTCCAACTGATGAGATTATTTAAAAGAAAAATACAATAAGCCCCAACAGAATGATGTGTGTCCAAGTCGGCTGCCCAATCAGCAGCAGAATAAGCTTGAAGGGATATCGAAGAAGAGGCAGTAATGAATAAGCCATCAGAAATTGTGTGTTTGAGATAGAGAAGTATGCGTTTGACAGCAACCTCGTGAGCCTCAGTAGGTTCATGCATAAACTTACTAACTGAGTGAACAGAGAAGGCAATATTGGGCTGAGTGAAACTTAGATATTGTAAGCCTCCAACAATGGTACGGTAAAGTGTAGGATCTAAGAAATGTGGACTGCCAGATTGTCGCAGAAGGACATTAGCTGCCATCGAAGTGTGATAGGGCTTGAACTTGTCCATTCCTGCTTTCTGTAATAATTGGAGAATGTATTTGCGTTGGGTAAGAAAGTGCCCATCATGAGTGGGTAGTGCTTCAATGCCAAGAAAGTATGATAAAGGCCCGAGGTCTTTGACTGGAAAGTGAGCACCAAGATAGTAAATAACCAGTTGGATAAGAGATGGAGAAGTGCCAGTAATAATAACATCATCAACATAAATAAGTAAATAAATGCGATCAGTATCCCTGGATAAAATGTAAAGAGAAGTGTCTGCCTTGGTGGCAGTGAATCCAAAACCCAAAAGAACCTCTGTGAATCGAGAGAACCACACCCTGGGTGCTTGGCGTAAACCATATAGACTACGCTTTAGGCGATATACATGATTAGGGTATTCGGGTGAGTGAACCCCTGCGTCGCTCATATAAACTGCCTCAGAAATGACCATGTAAGAATGCATTTTGGATGTCAAATCGCCGAAGCGGCCACTTTTGAGATATGGCAAGAGATAGAAGAACGCGTATGGTGATAGGCTTGACAACGGGGTGAAGGTCTTGTGGTAGTCAATACCTTCGCTTGATGATAGTTTTTGGCCACAAGCGCGAGCCTTGTAGCGCTCAATGGTCTCATCTCGCACGACATTTGATCTCAGTAAACCCATGGAACTAAGTCCCAAGTATCATTACACATAAGAGCATTGATCTCGTCTCTCATGGCATCACGCCGGAAGAATGCTTGGATGCTTTAGTGTATGAGGTGGGTTCGATGTCTCGAGGTGGATGTGAGAAGAGCTCGGGAAGGGGATACCGGATAAAGTCGGGGTCATTAATCGGTTTTAAGGAATTAGTTTTGGTTCGTGTGATCATAGGATGTGGAGGGGGTGGAGTAGGAGATGGTAATTCAGAGGAAGATGACTTAAGAGAGGAACATTGAATTGGAGTTGAAGGGGTCGGACTCAAGAGAAAGGATGGGTCCGGATTATGTGGGGGACCCGGTGGAACAGAGTCGTGGTCCGGAGTTGGGGTTAGAGTTATGGCCGAAGGTAGAGGAACTAGTATGTTAGATATGGTAAGAGGTGTAGAGGAAGGGGTGTATGGGAAGATGGATTCATCAAAAATAACATGGCGGGAAAGGTAGATGCGACCATTGGATATGTCAAGGCATGTATAACCGTGATGTGAGGGACTGTAGCCGAGGAATATACAAGTTTTGGAGCAAAAATCTGTTTTATGTGCGTTATAGGGTCGTAGATAGGGCCAACACGCACAGCCAAATACCCGAAGGAAAGCATAGTCGGGGGGACGGTGATGTACCATTTCATAGGGAGTTTTACAGTTAAGGACCTGGGTGGGGAGACGGTTAATGATGTATCGCGGTGACACAAGGCATCTTACCAATATTGTAAAGGAGGTTGGATTGGGCAAGAAGTGCAAGCCCTACTTCAACTATTTGGCGGTGGCGACGTTCAATAGCACCCATTTGTTCATGAGTATGAGGGCAGGAATGCCGGTGAAGTATACCTGTAGCATTAAGGGATTGGGAGAGGCGACGATATTCACCGCCCCAGTCAGTTTGTAAGGATTTAAGTGTGGTGTTAAATTGTCGTTCATTAAAGTTTTGAATTCGAAAAACACATTTTCAACATCAAATTTATTGTGTAAAGGGTAAAGCCATAGAAATTTAGTTTAATCATCTAAAAAACTCACGTACTAACGGGAACCATAATAGAAGGTTTGGCACAAGGGCCCCAGACATCGGAATAAACTAAGTCCAAAGGTGCATTTGAAGTAAAATCTGACACATGTCACGATTGACGATGACTCTTAGCAAGTTGACAAGGAGCACAAACATGATCCGATTTATTATTAGAAACATAAATAGATAAATGACCAAGTGCATGACGCAGGACCGGGTAAGTACAGTGACCCAAACGCTGGTGCCAAAGGATGGGAGAGGAGCAGGAGGCAACAAGAGCTTTAGTAGGAAATTTATTGATGGTACTTGATAAATGGTACATCCCGTCTTTTAGGAACCCCTTATGATGGACGCGGCCCGAGTAATCATTCACCAAAAAATACGAATCATGAAATTCAAAAAGTCCAAATTATCAGAAGCAAATTTGTGAACGGATAAAAGATTATTTTCAGGGAGGGAGCAACAAGGACATTCGATAAAGTATACATATGGGATGTAGTAGAAAAGGAATAAGAACCATGGTGAGTGATAGGCAAACCCGTGCCGTCGCCAACATGCACCGTATCAGGACCAGTATATGGTTCGGAGGAGACATTTAAATTCCGGAAATTGTTAGAGAGATGGTGCGTGGCACCGGTATCTGGTATCCATTCGTTATTAGCTGGGGAAGGTGCAGCTTGGGCCGCATAAGCCCGTGGATTGCGGGAATTGCACGGTGGAGGCGGTGGGTCTGAATCAAATCGGTACCAGCATATTTGGGCCGTATGACCGACCCGTTCACATATTTGACACTGTGGAGGAGGGGCTAAATTACTATTAGAACGCTACTGTTGTTGATTGGCACGTCCTCGGCTGTTGTTGTTGCACCCCCCTGCCTCTTTGCGGTTGGGAGGAGCGGCCACGACCAGATTGAGGACCAGAAAAACTAGAGAAATTTGCAGCGACTGAAGGAGGTGGAGTCGGCGCTGTTATGGCCTGTAGAGCAATGGGACGGTGCTGCAGAAGGCGGGATTCGGTTGTCTAGCGCAGAAACCTCATCAAGGGTGATAGAATCGCGGGAGGAGATCATTGCCACCATTGGATCATACTTTTGACCGAGTCCTGCCAGGAAATAGGCAATGGTATCGTCGGTGGTGAGAGGGTGGCCGGTCATGGCCAACTCGTCAGATAACCTTTTGATTTTTACGTAATACTCTGTGGCGGTAAGATTATCCTTGCGGTTAAAGGCTAGCTCAGTGCGAATTTGAACGAGCTTGGCTCGACTCTGAGATGCGAAGCAAGTTTGGAATGCAACCCATATTTCGGAGGAGGTGGTGATTGTATAAACTTGCATCAATACTTCCTCGGAGAGACGATGTAATGGTAATGCGAGTATGAGGTTGTCTTGTTTCACCAATGTGCATATGTCTTTGGGTTGGGCATGGTTTTGTTATTTGAATCGTTGATGGTCGCCGGATGAGGAGGAATGGAACCGTCACGTGGCCGAAAACACCTTGCCCCTTGAGATACGGTAGGAGTTGGGCACGCCACAATGATAATTTTGGCGTGTGAGTTTGATGATATGTATGGTGGAGGATGGATTGAAGGAGGGATATAGGTGGTTGGAGTTGGCTTGATCATTTGCAGAGATGGTTGTGGATTCATTGGTATTGGCCATGAAGAAGAAGGCCGAAGGAGATGCTGGTAGTCTCTTTTTTTTTTTTTTTTTTTTTTTTTTTTTTTTTGGGGTATGTTATAGGGATGAAGGAAAGGAGAGGGAGAGATCAATGCTATCATGGCTCCGATACCATAGCAACAAAATAAAGGAATGATTTTATTCATTGATTTTGGATGATTTACACAGAGGTAATAAGACAAAAATATCCCTGTGTAATAAATGTATTAATTCTAGAATATTCCTAATTATTATTCAGAGGTGATATATTCTTCAACAGTGAGACATCACCCTCTTATACTCATCTTTGGGACGATTAGGGGAGGGAGAGAGTTAAGTTGGGTTTGAAAATCTGTTGGGACAGATTGCCCACACTCATGAATATATAAAGAAATATAGTAGCACCTTTACTGGCACCAATTGGTCTTAGTAGAATGGGAAGCGCTTGATCTTTAACATGGTATCGAAGCCAGAGGCCACGGGATCGAACCTTGGTTGGAACATTATTTTAAATAAATAAAAAATAAAAAATTCAAGTGTTGGGAGAGATTGCCCACACTTGAAGGGGGTGTTGTGAGAGATTGCCAACACTCTTGAATGGAAAATTTGCAAGTGCTGGACAGATTGCCAACACTTGAGGGGGGGTGTTGACACAGATTAAAGTTGCGACTTTACTACCGCCAATGTGTGTTGGGACAGATTGCCCACACTCTTAATGTATAAGGAAATAAAGTTGCGGCTTTACTACCACCAATTGGTTTTAGTACAACGGTAAGCGCTTGATCTTAACAAAAATCTTGTAATATTGAGTTTCCAAACTCGCATGATAGAATTGAAGAAGTAATCTAAGCAGGAACAAGGTTGAGCAGCTAATGGAATGATTTTGTTCTCTTATTCAATCTATAAAATAGGTAAAAACCACACTTTCCCACCTTTATTTGTTTTAGCCGTGGGTGGGAGAGATTAGGAGACATTGAATGGTTACATCTGCTTTTGATCAAGACTATTTTGAGCACTTTTTTTATTTGGAGTAATTTTGTTCTTCTTCTGCTTTGGGTGGAGGCCGATTGAGGGTTGTGGTTCTGTTTGTAGGAGGATTGGATGTTAAAACAAAAAAATAATGTTGACTATCTGGTGAAAATTTAGATTTTGTTTCCCTTTTTTTTTGTGATGGGATGAAGAATGAGATTGTTCAAGACTTAAAAAACATTGAAATATAGATCTATTTTAGGCATTAAATTCTTGTTATTATGGGTAATAATTCTTTTGTTTTATTGTATAGATTGAACAATTTTGTAAAGCTTGGAATCCTTTCACGGTTACCTTGGTGTGGTGGTTTTTGACATCTTGTTTTGGAAGCGAGTTATGGTAAGGAGACTTTGCTATCTCTTGGTGCCTTCTTTTTTCATAAGAATGCATACCATGTGTTTGATTAAAGGTCTTAATGAACTGTTTTCGTAAAAGCATCGTGAAATGAATTTCAAGAAGCAATTTAGTGAATGCATAGTATTTTAAAAAAATAGTTTGTCATGTAGTGATAAACATCATAATATAACGATTTCCGTAAAGCTTCTCAAAATGTATATAAAATAGATACTTGAGGAAAATGTGCGGTTAAAGGTGAGTGATTTGAGTTTTAATACTTTGTAATGATATTTGCAATTGGCGCTTCTTTTTATTATTTAAAGAATGAATTTAAAATCTTAAATTTCATAAGAGCTTGTTTACGGTTATGGTGTTGTTGTTTGGTTAGGTATTAAAGTAAATGCGATGTATGCTCGAGGGTCCCCGGTATTAGTGCGTTCTTCCTAAGGAAAGAACATTATGTGTTATTGATTTTATACCGGGCCGGTTTGTGCGTCCTCCCATAGGAGAGAACATACATGTTTTTTGTTCACCGGAGTTGCATAGGTTATGCACCGTACCTAGGTAAATAGCCCTTTGTTTTGTCATGAAACAGGTGGTTACCTTCAGACATGATTACTTTGTTGTCAGAATTACTTTGATAATATAATAGAATCCTGACATGTTTGGAAACTAGCATTCATGATGTATGTGATATTGGGATGATAGTTTGGATTCGTTGAATGATGGCTTCCATGTTAAGGACTGGATTACAGAGATATTAGTTATAAGATGTCTAATTGAGCCTTTGCCTTTAAGGTTTATGCTTTTGTGGTTTTATTTGTCTTTATTTTAGATAGGTTGAGGATTCATGTCTGAATCTTCGTATATTTGGGCATGGCCGAAAGACCCGTTCTGAATATGTGGCTTGGGATGTGGGGCAGGCCGTTACATACGGTCTCCTTCACAAAGCCATTTTACCCTAGAATGTTCCTTATAAAATCCTCTTCAGACATAAGAATATTCCCTTAATTTGGGAGAAGGTCTCTCTCCTGGTCCAGCAAAACAGAATTGAAAGGGTCATCTTCTAATCTCCTTTGAACTGTCCCACCAACTTATCTCTGGTTTCCAAAACCTGCAAGGTAAGATTGCTGAAGAAATTCTGTAAGAACTCAATCAATGAGAAAGTATTCTTGTTATTCAGAATAGAAAGCTCATTACATACTAAGGACCATCTCACTTATATTTAAAGGGTGGATGTCCAACGGCTATAAAGGGAAAAGCGACAAACACTGTTCCAACGGCTAGTTGGACAGTATTCTATCTGCTAAAAGACAACAGAAAGACAGGAGGAATTAGCCAATAATTTATAATAATATTAGGGCTAATTCAAAGTAATAAAAGACTAATAAAACATATAATAATAAAGGACTTACTAAGAAACCTGTATTTAACACTCCCCTCAAGTTGGTGAGTATATATTGATACGCCTAACCTGCCATCTAGCCCGCGGATCTGCAATCGGGTCTGTCCGACGGCTTGAACAGTAGACAGGGCCACCGGTCCGATGAGTCCGCATTAGCACAGGCCCGACTGAGGCCCAGAGCAAATCAACAAGCCTTCTCACGCCATCTCCTAAGCACGACCTGAAGCAGCTGGGGGCCGGCCAGTCCGCCCCTCACGATTACGAGCCTACTCAAATAGGCGAACAAGCTATCACGTGACGACCAGACAAAGACTCGGTAAATGGCCAAGTGTTGGGTCCGCCCCACATCGAGTCCGCCATACCAGCTGTCTAGTTTAATTAGTGTCACATCACACACTATTATGTCTTATCATCATTAGCTTAATTGTACTTAGCAATTCGCCTATATATAGAGGCTCAATGTAAATCACAAACCATCTACAATATTATAAAAAAACAGACGTACTCTGCCAATTTTTCGACTAACTATGCTCGCCATTCATTGCCTTAGTCTGACCACCGCATTTTCCTTTACGCCGTCGTTCACCACCAGCACACACATAATTATACAGCCAGATATCCACCACTGAAGCATTGCAAATACTACCGTGATAATTCCGACATTATCAGTTGTCTCCGTTAACGGGAAAGTCGAGCTATTCCGACTTATCCTATCAAAAGCACCAACCTTTTTTTTAAAAGATAAACCCAAGTTGCCCTACTATGATCATCTCAATAAAAGTGATGAACTAGCATTTTCCATACGGTATTAACCCTTGCAGACCCCAAATATCACTATGGATCACAGTGAATGGCTTGGTAGGCTCATAAGGTTGTGATGGAAATGTGGTTCTAGTATGCTTTGAAAGCTCACAAATGTCACACTGAAAAGACTCTTGATTTTTATTAAGAAACAAGTTGGGTAACAATTTTCTCAAGTACCAAAAGCTAGGGTGGCCCAGCCTAAAATGTCATAATAAAATATTATTCATGACAACATGAGATGACTGAAAACATAAGACTTTATTGTGCATGGATTCTTCATCTTCCTCAAAGATGTAGAGGCCTCACACTTGTGGAGCACTGCCAATCACCTTCCGCGTGTGAGTATCCTGAAAAACACACCCATCAATAGAGAATGGCACATTTTTGTTAGTTTCATAAGTTAATTTGCTAACTGGCAGAAGGATACATGATTGGTATCTGAAGAACATTTGTGAGGGTTAATTTTGGTGGATATTCTTACTTTTTCATTTCCAGCACATGAGAAGTAAGAGGAGAATAATTGAGAATAATTTGACATATGATCTGTAGCCCCTAAGTAAATGACCCAGTAGGTAGGATGTTTTATGCCTAGGAAGGAGAAGGATGCTGAACTACCTATTTCAACTAGTGAACAGGATGTTTCACCAGAGTTTGGAGTGGTTTGGGCTTGTATGAGTATGGTAGATGCTCCAATTGTTCCTGAGTGAATGGCAGTGATCCAGAATTGTTGGTTCCTTGATCAGAAGTCACCTGATTTGCTTGTTTTCCCTCCGATGAATCAGTGCCTGATCCCCTTGGCATCCAATTGTTTGGTTTGCCATGAATGGCCCATCAAGTTTCTCTGGTGTGGCCCTGCTTCTTGTAGTGATCACACCAAGCCTTCTGTTTTCTACCTACCGCTCGGTGGAAGGCCATAGGGAAAGTGTCCACCGGCGTTGCTATTAGTGCGGGAGCAGGGGAAATCCAGGGGATATGATGAATGAGGAATTGTACCGATAAAATTTAGATGATTCAAAAGCAATTATCGTATGCATGGAAGGAAGCTATACATTTGATGGTGCCATCTTCATTATAGAATTTAAAAAACCAAATGTACACCCTTTATCACTTCCGCATAACACGCAAAAAAAATTTGGGACAAATACCCCATGAAATTTTTGTCTATCAGATTTCTTTATCTGATTGTCTTTGGGTTTGAAATACTTTCCCGGTTTAAACCTTTTATACTTCTTTTTGTAAGAGTATTTTCTTTTGTATTTTTCTTTGAGTTTATTCTTCTTTTAAGAATAACTCTTTTTAGAATAACCTTCTCTCTACACCCGTAGGTGGGTAGATTTTCTGATATTTTCTTACAACAACGTTTATTGAATTTCTTCAACTGTTGACGTTTATCAGATATTTCACATATCTTGTTAATTTCATTTTTAACAAGTTTTGTGGCAAGTCCAAAACTGAAATTAGTAGTTCCAGTTTTTAGATTAGTCTCCCTGAATTGTTTGAGTGTTGTTGGTCCTACAATAGGAATTTTTGAAAGGAATTCATTAATAAGACCTTCGTATTCTCTAGGAGGTAAATCGTAGAGATTTCTTTCATATTCTAGTATGAAAGCTTCAATTTGACAGATATCACATATCTGCATATTTCTAAGCCCGAGTCTGGCTTTTTCTTGCATCTCTTTTGTATAGAGATTTCTTGACTCCGTAGAACTTAAATTAGTTCATGTAAACATGTAATAGATGCTATCTATTACATCTTGAGCGACACCCATAGGAGTTTCATTTGTAAACTCTGTATTTTGGATGAAGTTTTTGACATTACCGCTAGTTTTATGTTCTACAAGAAGTAAAACCTTTTTAGCAGTATTATAAGCTTCTTTATTAACTTGTATTACCAAGCTTAATTCTGTAGCCCATTCTTCAATAAATTTGTCTCGATCGATGTCTATATCGAGGTTTAAAACTCTTAAATCCGTTATTTTATCCCTAGTGTTAGTAGGAAGATTAAACGAATTAGGTATATTACTAGGTTCGCCTTGATTAAAGGTATCGCTTGCTTCATCTCTGTTCATTCTGAATGTCTCTATATATTCTTCGTCTGAAGATGAAGTAGTTTCTTCTTGTTCTGAGTGGTCTTCAGATGAGGAAGTATGGTCTTTTTGTTTTAAGACGTTCATGGTTTCTAGCCCAAGAATCTTTCTCAATTTTGGTCTGTTTACAATTTCTTCTCCTATTTCTGGCTCGTAGAGAGTCATAAGATAGATTACTTCATCTAATGGTGAAGTTTGTTTTCCATCTACAATAATTTCGTTCTTTTCTAGGATGCCCCAGAAAAATAATTCTAGTTTTTCACTAATGCTCATAGCTTTAGTATTTTTGGTTTTTGAGGCCAAGGCAAAGCATTAGGGTCTGTAGAGGATCCTAATCCTTATTTCCAACCATGAAGTTGGGATAACTATAATTTCCAGCATATGGAAAGGTAGGTTCAAAAGATCTTTTATGAACAACAATTGCTCTTTCTTTTGAATCACTTATGATCTGGGCGGCGGTAAATTCTAAGTCTTTAACCGTGCATAAAGGATCATTTGTTTTTTGATGTAAGGCATCAAGTTTGTTTAAGATGAGCTAATTCTCTTCTATGAGTTGTTCTACCATTTTTTCAATGTTGGCAATACTCATTTTAAACGGATGGTGGTACCGGCAATTTCTTATTACCAGAAATTTCCCTTAAATTTATTTCATCGTGAAATCCACTCCTGTTTGCGAGAATCTGAACTCTTTTTTTATGAGAAATAAGTCCTTCGCTACTTAAGGTATCCCAGGTTACTGGTTCCGTAATAGGTCTAACTCTTAGAGGTTTTGTTTCTTTAAGAATTTTTTCTTTTTTAAAGATTGAATATTTATCCATTTTATTTGAATTGATATCTCGACTCAAAATAAAATGATTGTTTTAAAGATTATGATATCTTTAAAGGTTTTCCAGATATTTCTCTTAAATTAATATCTTTCTGGAATCTACTTCTTTTACTAAGAAGTTCAATTCTATCGTTCGCCCCATGTATTTGATAACACATGGGTTTTTTTCACAAGAACCCAAGTTTCTTCCTTGGTTTCCATTATTCTTTTAAAGAATAATTCTTCTTTAAAGGTAGAGAAATTTATAATGGTTTCCCATTTATTTCTCTTTGGTAGATATCTTTTTGAAATCTACTTCTCTTACTACGGATTTCAATCCTTTGGTAAGTCCAAAGTACTTGAGAACGGCAACTTTTCTTACGAACCCAAGTGTTTTCCTTGGTGTCCATTTATCCACAAAGCTTTTTAAGCGTTTGGGTTGCATTATCCATTCTTTCAGAAATTGATAAGAGTAGTTCATTATCTGATCTCATGGATGCAGATCTTTCAAGAAAGTTATCTCTTGCCATAGGAGTTTAAACAAAGCTCGTTCGGGATGAGGTTTCTCCAATTGGGAACCTATTACTTAATATATTAGGTGTTTCTTTAGTGCCTAATATACTTTTGTCTTTAGCAATATCCATTGCCCAAGAGTCAGTGTTAGGATCTATATTAGCAAAGTTCTTTTCTTTTATATTTCCTATTTCTGAGAAAACATCGTCTAATTCGATGTATTCTGTTTTTCTATAGTCAATGCTATGATGACTATTAGTTAAGGCATAACTTATTAAATAAGTTACACTAAAAGGTTTATCACCTTCATTCATCAGATCTTCTTGTTCGAAGTGATGTATAAGAGATAAAGCTTTGTCTAAGTTTTTGTTGTGTATACTAAGTCCAAACGTAGGATATACTGCGAACATAAACTTATTGTAAGCTAGGTTGCCTTCTGCTGCACCTAGTACACAATCTTTTCTATCATTAATCCTATTATCAATTAATGCTAGTTTGATAGGCATATTAATGCCTTCTTGGAATTCAGATTTTATACAAATCTTTGTGGCTCCAAGATGAACCACACTGATCTTTGATATGTGTTCTTCTTTTATTTTAAGAAGATTTTTATTTATCTCTTGTTTGGTAATAAGAGGTAAATAAACTTCTTCAGAGACATGTTTAATAACTACGTGAAGTTCTTGAGTACTAACAAAATAAAAAAATTTGTTTTCTCTTCTAAAGACGCTGCTTACAAAGCTAGGCATTCTAAAGATTTTTTCTTTCTTAAGCTCTATCTTAGAGGCTTTTCTCTTAGATAACAATTCTTGTTGAATCATTATTTGAGCATTGAATCCGGTAGAAGATTCATTGACAATGAGTTGAGACTCATCTTCGATCTCACAGTTAGCATTGTGAGTATGACTTAGATCCATAGGATCTTTATCTATATTGGATTTTCTGTTTTAGGAATTTAACAAGGCTCCGATACCAAGTTTTTCATGGGGTTTTTGTACCAAATTTTTATGCGTGTTATGCGGAAATGATAAAGGGTGTACCTTTGGTTTTTTAAATTCTACAATGAAGATGGCACCATCAAATGTATAGCTTCCTTCCATGCATACGATAATTGCTTTTGAATCGTCTAAATTTTATCTGAACAATTCCTCATTTATCATATCCCCTGGATTTCCCCTGCTCCCGCATCAATAGCAACGCCGGTGGAAACTTTCCCTATGGCCTTCCGCCGAGCGGTACTCTTCCGATGACGCATAAGCTACTCTAGGTTCTCAGAACAATGGATTCATGGGATATGTAGAAATTGGATTTGTAAAGACAAATTTTATTCAAAACAAACATATTTACATACACACTGGAAACTAATACATATTTTTGAGGGTGTTACCATCCCCATTATAGGAGAGGACTACTCACACATCATTCTTAGGTAAAGCTAAAAATATGAAAAGGATGCAATTTGCGATACGCGGAAAAAAGATATCATACAAATGCAAGAACTTCCTCATTTTATTGATGAATGATGGAAGGATCCGAATAATTCACAAGCGAATATTCGTTTATATTCGTCATTGCTGACGTAAAAGGAAAGCTAAAAGTTTAAATGTGTTTGTCGTTTATGCTTGTTGGCCGGCAAAATTTTTCTTTTACTTTATTCTCCACTGAGAATTTCTTGTCCACTGACTTTATATTATTGCACCTGACATAAATGCTTACATATTATCCACTAGCTGCTGATGTAGTATCTGACGTGGATTTTTCTGACGTTGGTGCTGTCGCTTCGTCTTCATATGCTGATGTTGATCCAGTATTATGATCTTGATCAATAACAGTTGTTTGTTGTTTCTTGAGGGTGTATACTCAAGTTTTTCTTTTGATATTGCAATTTCAATTAAATGATATGGTGCTTGAAACATACCATTTTTCCAGACTGGTAAAGTACTGGTGACTTTGAGAAAGATCAGTCGATCTGCTTCTTTTATGACTATAGTCCTGAAGGACTTGATGGCCTTGGGTTATGATAATGAACCTATCTCCAGAAGGTTTTTCCTGGGATAAATTAGACGTGCCATCACATATCTTAATACTTCATTGACTAGACTAGGTTCATCCTATTCAATGAAGTTGTATAGACTTAAATCATGTCTATCTGTTGTGAAAAACTTTTCTTTTAGAAAATGATCTTCACTTGCTCTTCTAGCATGCTTGAAAAGTTCTTTAAACCTTTCTTCGGTCAGTGTAAACTGTTGTGGTTTCACAACTGGTTTAGTGATTGAGATTCTTCCTAGTGAAACCATTTGTGTAGGCTTCTTTTCTTTTCATAGAATTTCCTTGAAGGTTGCCTTCAAGAAATCTGTGCCCGACATCAACTTAGGAGGTGTTGTCAAGTTTTCTCGTGCAATGATATCTCCTGCAACTTTTGCTTCAGTGAGTGTATTATATCTTTTATGTTGCACTCCTGAAATTCCTTCAACTGCATGTTTTGAAGCTTCCCATACGGTGTATATACCTGCAAATGGTCCATTAAAAACCACATAATAATGTTTTGGTCGTGAAATGACCGAATCAACTGGTGTTGATACTGAAGTGTGACCTTCAGATTTATTTGGACTTTGAATATCCTTTGTATTGGGTCTAAATCTAGTGATTAAATTCGAGGGTTTAACCAATGTTGTTGATGTTTGTACATCATTTACATCTTTTTCCAAGATGCTAGGAATCAACGGATTTGATGATTCTTTACCGGTTACCGTTTGACCCGGAATAACTGATATTTTGCTACTATTGCTAGTGCAAGGAATATCAATTTCCTTTTGTTTATTGGAATATTCCAATAGGCTTATACGATACCATAGAAGTTTTAGTTCTAAGTCCATTGTTGCTTCTTGCAACTTTAATTTTTGGAACTCTTCCATTGCTTTTGATTGCGTCAATCCTGCTTTAAACATTTAAATTCTCAGGTTAGAAAATCAGCAAATATATTTTTATTTCCTTCGATGTGTTCAACCTCGAAGCAGTATCTTGATAGCAACATCTGCCATCTAACAAGTCTTCCATGTTTGTTATCACCTTTTATAATTGTCTTTAGAAAAAATGTGAAGTTTTTATTATCGGTCCTAATTAGAAATCTAACAGGAGTGAGATAAGCACTAAACTTCTTAATTACTCGAATTACCGCTAGGTATTCTTTTTCATTACTATGATAATTCTTCTCGCCGTTGTTAAAACTGCCAGAAGTATATCTACAAATCAACTCTTTTTCAGAGTTCTTTGCTTTGAGGATTCCACCCCAAAATTCGTCTGATGCATCGGTTTCAATGATCAGTTTATCTTCTGCTAAAGGATGATATAGCTTTGGAAAGCTGGTTAAGCTCTTTTTAATCTTTTTTACATAGGTTGTATCAACCTATTTCCAATCCCAAAGGGTATTGTCTCTGAGTTTAACCTGTAAAGGTTTTCTCATTTCAGCAAGTTTTGGAATATAACTTTTAGAATAAGTTAATATACCTAAAAACCTTTGCTGTTGTTTTTTGTCTTCGATCTTATCTGGAAATTTGTGTATATGTTCCAAAATATGATTTTGAGGACAATGAAGACCTTGATCTATTTCTAAACCTAGAAAATTAATTTTTGTTTTAAAGAGCTGTGTCTTTTTTAAGGATAATATTATTCCTAAATCCTCGCATTTTTTGAGTACTATTGCAACGTGCATGTAGTGCTATTTTTCTGTGTTGCTGAAGATGAGTATGTCATCAATATAAACACATAAGAATTTCTCAAAAGATCTAAATGCATATTGCATATGTCTTTGAAACATAGATGGCGCTTGTTTTAATCCAAATGGTAAAACCTGCCATTGATAGTGTCCTTGAGGACAGGTAAAAGCAGTTAACAATTGTGATTCTTCATCTAACAAAACCTGCCAGAATCCAGATTTACAATCAAAACTACTAAAGATCTTATTTCCTCTTATAAGAGTTAGAAGTTCATCTTTGTTAGGTAGATTATGACTGTCACCTATTGTTGATATATTCATAGCTTTATAGTTGACAACAATTCTCTTTTCTCCTCTTCTTTTCTCGGCTTCATTTTCTACAAGGAAGGCTGGAGGCATGTGAGGTGATTTACTAGGCTTAATGATTTTTAAGTCTAATAGCTCTTGAATTTGTTTATCAAATTCTTCTCTGTCCAGAGGACTATAGATCATCGGTTTTACTTTGACTATAGTTTTTGGATCTATGAGTTTTATAGTGGCTTTCATCCATTTTTTAGACTTTATAGGGTCTATAGGATTTTCACTACAAACTTTTTGTAATAGATCATTAATCTTTTGAAACTTAGAGTTGTCTAGATTAAATTCTATTTCTGTTTTGAGTTCATGATCTAATTCATGCTCCTTTGTATTTTCAGATTCAGTTTCTGTATAATCCCCCCTCTAAACGTTCAATGTTGTGAGGACTAATGTTGACAGCGGGTGTCATTGGTATTTTAGAAATCCTTTTCATGGATTCTAAAAAACCCTTATGTGCAATTTTCATTGCTTTTCTAATCTTGCCAATAATCACAGGTTGATTATTGAGTGTTAGAATAATTCTATCAGAGGATTGTGTGAAAAGTTCGTACAATTGACAGAAATTATTTCCCAAGATTAGGTCGACTCCTATTTCTTGCTGGTAGATTGTAGGGATATGAAATATCTCTCCTGCAATCTTGATATTATGATTTTTACAAACCTTGGAGATTGTTATCCTTTCTCCGTTTGCAATCTTAACCTTTATTTTATTGGGAGCATTTTCCCAATGTTCGTCTGGTATAACAAATCTGCTGGCAACACATAGACTTGCTCCTGTATCTACATAACAATGTAGATTAATTTGTTTATATCCTTTGAACTTTAGTTGTCCTTTGATATAAATGGAATTTGAATTTGTAATGTTAGTCATTACTAAATTGTTATCCAAATTTTCAATGATATCTAGATTATTTGTAAAGCTAGTAGTAGTAGTGCATTATTCAATTCAAACCATTGACTTTGCTTTGTAACATCAGTTGTTACGAAGTTCATATCCATTTTTTCACATGGCTTTTTAGGGATATTCAGATTACTCCGAATTCTCCGAATTATATCATTCTGAAGAAAAGTCTCCATTGCTGGTATTTTCTTTAAAGATATAAACTTCTATTGACGAATCGTATCCATCTTCTATAGGATCTGATCCTAAATTATTCATTCCTTAATAAGTTTTATCTTTTGAGGATATTGTTGTTTATTAGGACATTCGTTAGCATAATGTCCTTCAATATTGCAGATCCAACATCTAAAATCTTTCTTGCCTTTAGGACATGTTGGACTTTTTTTTTAAGTTTTAGTGATGAGTGCCAGACTAATTGTTATAGATCAAAAGCAAAAAGATGTCTAGATCAAATGTATAGGTTTATTAGAGTTTGATCTTTGTATAGGTTTGATAAAACAAGCACTGTAAAGGTCCACTGACTTATATCAGCAGACTAGTCTAGGTCAGTAGGGTTGTTAGGTCAGTAGACTTATCGGGAACCTGCTGAAGACTGAAGGCTGAGGGGTCAAACTCAGTTAATAAAGGCTAAGGGATCAAACTTAGTAATTAAATTCAAGGATATGGAATTAGAATTTAGGGAAGTCTGTGATGACCTAAACTGATTACATATACCTTGTGTACAAGGTCTAAGTTCCTTAAGTTGGATGGTGATTGGAACTTAGTTATAAGCAAAAAGGTGTAATCTAACTTCACAAATTAAAGTTTGATAAAAGATAGTTAGCAAAATATGGTTCACCTGACTGATATGTATAACAGCAGACTTATAAACCTGCTGATACATATACCTCGATTTATTCAAGATTACATTGGAAGAAAACATGGATAAGGACAGCTAACAACCTCTGATTTTATCAAACAAATCAATGGTTGATATTAAAAGGACGTTGGGATGATTCAGGACTTTGTCCAATGGTTACAAGTCAAAGGGTGGATAGACCGTACACTGTCAAAAAGTATTTTGACTGTGTCAGTACTATGAATAGTGACAGAAAGCAAGTCAAATGGGACAAAATCTGAAACGGCTATATTTGAATTTCAAAATATAAGTCACAAGCATTCCTACCTATAAATAGAGGACTTCTAACTCAGAAAAAGATGATGAAAATAAAGGAAAAACAAGAGATAATTCTGAGCTGCATTTTCTTATCAAGAAAAATACCTGTTTGAAACTTACTCGAGCTTAAAGCTACTTGATCCACGTAAAATCTTCAAGTGTAATCAGCATTCAAGCTACATCAAGTCTACACACTTGAAGACCGCAAGTCGCTTGATCATATCATCCTGATCAAGTCGCTTTGCAATCGAATCATTTACTTGATTCAATCTTTCTTTTACAAGAATCTCATCAAGACAGTGAAGCATCTGTTGGGTGTGAAAGAATGTTGTTTGTGGTGGAGCTGGTGAAGAGGCAATTCTACCCTTCAAGGACCAGTGGAAGACTTTGGAGCAGCAATCCTACCTGTTTCAAGTGTTGAGTTTGTGAAGCCATAGTTATTGGTGAAGGACAAGCAACATATGAATCTTTGTAACAGCTACATCAAAGATCTCTAGTGAATTACCTCCAACATCACGGAGAAGAGTGGACCGACAGATTACACCACTTGGAACCACTATAAAATCACCTACTTACTTTCTCTGCACTTACATTACGCATTTAGTTTATTATACACATCAACCTACTGAATCTAGCAACTGAAATCACACACATACACTACTGAGTATCTAATACTTAGTATCATATTTTACAACAAGTAATAAGGCTTAATTTTTGATATAATTCCATTTGCACAAATTCAAGAAGTTCATTAGTCACAGACTATCAAGGTCGACACACACTATCGAGGTATCGCAGTCAACACTGAAGTTACTAAGTTTGTTAACTCCAAAAGTTTTAAGTGTTAAGTTTATTCACCCCCCTCTAAACTTAACCAAAGCCTTTTTAAGGGACCAACAATTGGTATCGGAGCAGTGCTTCTGTTCTGAAGTAATCCTACTTGTTTAACTTGATAAAATACTTTGAAAACTTTTTCAAGTTACTGATTTTCAAAGCTTTGCATCATGGATAACAACCAGTATGCTAGAACTATGCTGATGTGTTCTTTAGATAGATTTGATGAGTATAAACGTCGAATGCAGGCTTATCTAGCTGCAACACATGATGAAATGATGGATGTGCTAACAGATGGACCACTGGAGATTACCAAGGCAATACCAGTGGGTGAAGAGACACAGTACATTCCAAAGCCAAAAAGAGAATGGAATGCTGAAGATAGGAAGAGAGGAAGAACCTATGGTAATCAGTGATGATGCAGCAATAGAGGAAGAAAAGCAACAAGAGGACATCACCTATCTAGAAGAAGGTGAGGAAGGATATGCTCTCACTTCATCTGAAGGAGAAGAGATGGATGAGGAAGAAGCTGAGACAGAGGATGAGCACTCAGAGGGCGACCACCTTGAAGCAAATCCAGAAAACATGGAGATTTCTGATGATGAGCTGACACTTCAAGAGGTACTATTCAGGAGCATCAGCAAAGTTGACAAACAGCCAAGTGAGCCAGCTGATCAAACTCACTCCGTTGAACTTGTGAACTCCCCCATTATTGACCAAGAGGGAACAGCAGCAGAGAAAGTTACATCTCCAACAGATGAAAAAGCCAACACCCTAGAGCAACCTCTAAATGACCCTGAGTCAAATGAGGAAGAAAGAGAAGAAAAGGCAAAAAGTAAAAAGGAAGAAGATGAGGATGAAGAAGATGAAATGAAATTAGAGGAGGAGGAATATGAAGATGATAAGAATGTTGAAGTGGCACCAGAGGAAATTGATCCAGAAAGAACCTTCAATCTGGACATTCAACCTCTGATTGTAGACATGGAGAAGCAGTATCACAGCAGGATAAACCTGAAAGCAGCTTCAAGGAGTGAAGCAACCTCCCTAAACCATAAGATTGAAGCCCTCATCAGTCACATCAAGGTACAAGATGAGGTCATGGAAAAATAGGGAAACTTGCTCTGAAACTTAGAGCATCTTATTCCCTACCATGTCCAAACCAATCTTGAATTTCATGCTGAAAATATTGGCAACAATCTCAAACCCTTGGTGGACACTCTATATGCTCACACTCATCAAATTAAGCATCTGGATGAGGTCATGGAGTACTCTGCCAAGCAACTCAACATCCTTCTCAAAATTGGTGAGGAAACCAACAAGATACTAGAGAAAAGATATGGTCCCCTCCCTGAATCTGAAGATGCAATCAGGATCCTTGAAGAACGGTTTGGTGATACCAAAAAGAAGGAAGGAAACTCAAAGCCTGACAGCTCCAGTGGAGAGAAGGAAAGCCCCCACAGTTAAGGGCAAGGGCACCAAAGGCAAAGGCATCAGGTTTGAAGAGAAGAAGAAGTAGCCCTTCTATTTAATTGAATTATTTCTATATGCCTGCCTTTGTTATTGAATAAAAAGATGCAATATCTTATTGCCCTTAAATGGAAGAATAAAATTTTCAAGTTCTATTCTATTAATTTTTATGAAAAATTTGGCATACTTATGTTCAGGTTTATGAGGGTTTTGGCATCATCAAAAAGGGGGAAATTGTTAGGAACATTTTATTATGTTTTGATGATGGTCATACTAGCTGTTATAGCAAGCCAGAAATAAGTTAGAACACTCTGTATAGTCTTTACTTAGAGTCTGACATGTTGTATAAGTTGAGTCAGAGAAGTATTGTACTAGTTGGTAGGACGGCAAAGCAAAAACAGATTTTCGGCAGTAGTAAAGCGATCAAGTACCAAAGCAGAGAAGCAATGAAGACATTATGGTCTGACTTATAACCAAGGAAGTCTATGATGACCTTGGATAAGTCTAAATTATGTTTTAAGTGATGAAACTTAATGTTTAAATATGGTGTACACTGATCTCATCCAAATCAAGGATCAGTGAAGAACAAGGATTCTCCTTAAACTGAAAGAATGAAGGAAACAATGAATCGGCAAAGTAAACTGACTTTCGGCTTAGTGAAGACAAAGCAGTGAAGGAAGATCTAAGCGGCAAAGTCAGATGGATCACTTGACCAATCAAAGAATGGCTGAGTAAGCCTTACTTAGTCAGATTTTTGAAATATGAAGAAGATACAGAAGATCAAGCATTAAATGCACAATGAATAAATGATCAATCAAGGACATATTTTATGGTAAACATTTGAAGTAAAATCTGATCGCTAAAATCAAGGAGAATACAATTAAGGGGGAATCAAGGATAAAATCAAGGATTATTCCCCTCATTAATATAGGCAACAGGTAGAAATTCAAAATCAAGAATAATCAAGGCTATAAATATAAGGCACTGACAGGAAAGAGAGAATATATGCACGATCGAGAAATCTGAGCAAAAACTCTGTCAAAGTAAAAAGCATTCTATCTGCGCTTAAAGGAAAACATATAGTGATCAACTCAAAACTGAGAGCTACAATTCAAACATAATGCATTGAGATTGATCAACAAGTTTGTGAATCCAATTCACATCAATAAAGCAACTGAATCAGAGTCATCTGAGAAGGAGTTGTGTTTGTGATAGCTGCTGAAGGAATCGATCCCAAGGAGTAGTGAAAGAGACTGAGTCACTGAAGCTGTTGCACTCAAGGAGTGATAGTCTTGTAGATTGTGAAGCTTGTGAAGTAAAGGACAATCGTACTATTGTATCTGTGAAAACAATAGTGAATTCCTCCGATCATCACAGGAGAAGAGTGGATTAAGGGATTACACCACCCTGAACCACTATAAGCCTTGTGTCAATTTACTTTCTGCAATTTACCTTACTGCATTCATTTAAATTGCTTATATTATATCATATATTTATGATTGCGTAAACTACCTTGAAATAACTTAGTAAGAAGGGACTTATCTACTGCCCAAAAGCTTTTAAATATAAGAAAAGTTTTTGAAACTCCACTATAGTCATTCACCCCCCCCCTCTGACTATAGTTTTACCCTTCTCTGGGACCAACACAAACTCGTCTTCAGCAACACAGAAAAAGAGCACTATATGCACGTTGCAATAGTACTCAAAAAATGCGAGGAGTTAGGAATAATCTTATCCTTAAAAAAGCTCTTTAAAACAAAGATTAATTTTCTAGGTTTAGAAATAGATCAAGGTCTTCATTGTCCTCAAAAAAACCAAAGGTACACCTTTTATCATTTCCGCATAACACGCATAAAAATTTGGGACAAAAACCCCATGAAAAACTTGGTATCAGCTGTTAAGTTCTTAAAACTGAAAATCCAATATGGATAAAAATCCTATGGTTCTAAGTCACACTCACAATGCTAACTGTGAGATAGAAGATGAGTCTCAACTCATAGTCAACGAATCCTCTACCGGATTCAATGCTCAAATAATTATTCAACAAGAATTATTATCTATGATAAAAGCATCTAAGTTAGACCTTAAGAATGAAAAAATCTTTAGAATTCCTAGCTTTGTAAGCAGTGTCTTTAGAAGAGAAAACCAAATTTTTTATTTTGTTAGTACTCAAGAACTTCACGTACATATTAAAGATATCTCTGGAGAAGTTTATTTACCTCTTATTACCAAACAAGAGATAAAAGGATCAAAGAAGAACACAGATCAAAGATCAGTATGGTTCATCTTGGAGCCATAAAGATTTGTATAAAATCTGAATTCCAAGAAGGCATTAATACGCCTATCAAACTAGCATTAATTGATAATAGGATTAATGATAGAAAAGATTGTGTACTAGGTGCAGCAATCTTTTGAACCTACCTTTCCATCTGATGGAAAGTATAGTTATCCCAACTTCATGGTTGGAAATAAAGGATTAGGATCCTCTACAGATCCTAATGTTTTGCCTTGGCCTCAAAAGCCAAAAATTCTAAAGCTATGAGCATTAGTGAAAAACTAGAATTATTTTTCTGGGGCAACCTAGAAAAGAACGCAATTATTCTAGATGGAAAAAAAACTTCACCATTAGATGAAGTAATCTATCTTATGACTCTCGACGAGCCAAAAATAGTAGAAGAAATGGAAAACAGACCAGAATTGAGAAAGATTCTTGGGCTAGAAACCATGAACGTATAAAAACCAAAAGACCATACTTCCTCATCTGAAGACCACTCAGAACAAGAAGAAACTACTTCATCTTCAGACGAAGAATATACAGAGACGTTCAAAATGAACAGAGATGAAGCTAGCAATACCTTTAATCAAGGCGAAACTAGTAATAGACCTAATTCGTTTAATCTTCCTACTAACACTAGGGATAAAATAACGGATTTAAGAGTTTTAAACCTCGATATAGACATAAATTGAGACAAACTTATTGAAGAATGGGCTACAGAATTAAGCTTGGTAATACAAGTTTATAACGAAGCTTATAATACTGCTAAAATGTTTTTACTTATTGTAGAACATAAAATTAGTGGTAATGTCAAAAACTTAATCCAAAATACAAAGTTTACAAACGAAACTCCTATGGGTGTCTCTCCAGATGTAATAGATAGCATCTATTACATGTTTACATGAACAAATTTAAGTTCTACGGAGTCAAGAAATCTCTATACAAAAGAGATGCAAGAAAAAGCCAGACTCAGGCTTAGAAATATGCAGATATGTGATATCTGTCAAATTGATGCTTCCATTCTAGAATATGAAAGAAATCTCTACGATTTACCTACTAGAGAAAATGAAGGTCTTATTAATGAATTCCTTTCAAAAATTCCTATTGTAGGACCAACAACACTCCAACAATTCAGGAAGACTAATCTAAAAACTGGAACTGCTAATTTCAGTTTTGGACTTGCCACAAAACTTGTTTAAAATGAAATTAACAAGATATGTGAAACATCTGATAAACATCAACAGTTGAAGAAATGCAATAAACGTAGCTGTAAGAAAATATTAGAAAATCTACCCACCTAGAGGTGTAGAGAAGAAGGTTATTCTAAAAAGAATAATAAACTCAAAGAAAAATACAAAAGAAAATACTCTTACAAAAAGAAGTATAAAAGGTTTAAACCGGAAAAGTATTTCAAACCTAAAGACAATCAGATAAAGAAATCTGATAGACAAAAAATTTGTCCTAAAGGCAAGAAAGATTGTAGATGTTGGATCTGCAATATTGAAGGACATTATGCTAACGAATGTCCTAATAAACAACAATATCCTCAAAAGATAAAACTTATTAAGGAAATGAATAATTTAGGATTTGATCCTATAGAAGATGGATACGATTCGTCAATATAAGTTTATATCTTTATAGAAAATACCAGCAATGGCGACTTTTCTTCAGAAGGATATAATTCAGAGAATTTGGAGTAATCTGAATATACCTGAAAAGCCATGTGAAAACATGGATATGAACTTCGTAACAACTGATGTTACAAAGCAAAGTCAATGGTTCAGAAATTCTGTAACAGCTACTACTAGCTTTACAAATAATCTAGATATCATTGAAAATTTGTATAACAATTTAGTAATGACTAACATTACAAATCCAAATTCCATTTATATCAAAGGACAACTAAAGTTCAAAGGATATAAAAAAATTAATCTACATTGTTATGTAGATACATGAGCAAGTCTATGTGTTGCCAGCAGATTTGTTATACTAGACGAACATTGGGAAAATGCTCCCAATCAAATAAATGTTAAGATTGCAAACGGAGAAAGGATAACAATCTCCAAGGTTTGTAAAAATCTTAATATGAAGATTGCAGGAGAGATATTTCATATCCCTACAATCTACCAGCAAGTAATTGGGGTCGACCTAATCTTGGAAAATAATTTCTGTCAATTGTACGAACCTTTCACACAATTCACCGATAGAATTATTCTAACACTCAATAATCAACATGTGATTATTGGCAAGATTAGAAAAGAAATGAATATTGCACATAAGCGTTTTTTATAATCCATGAAAAAGAATTGTAAAATACCAATGACACCCACTGTCAACATTAGTCCTCAAAACATTCAATGTTTCTCATTTTGCCAACATTCAACATTCAAGATTAGAATTCTTTTTCATGGATTCAAAAAATCCCGTATGTGCAATTTTCATTTCTTTTCTAATCTTGCCAATAATCACAGGTTGATTATTGAGTGTTAGAATAATTCTATCGGTGAATAGTGTGAAAGGTTCGTACAATTGACAGAAATTATTTCCCAAGATTAGGTCGACCCCAGTTTCTTGCTGGTAGATTGTAGGGATATGAAATATCTCTCCAGCAATCTTGATATTAAGATTTTTACAAACCTTGGAGATTTTTATCCTTTCTCCGTTTGCAATCTTAACCTTTATTTTATTGGGAGCATTTTCCCAAAGTTCGTCTGGTATAACAAATCTGCTAGCAACGCATAGACTTGCTCATGTATCTACATAACAATGTAGATTAATTTGTTTATATCCTTTGAACTTTAGTTGTCCTTTGATATAAATGGAATTTGGATTGTAATGTTAGTGATAACTAAATTGTTATCCAAATTTTCAATGATATCTAGATTATTTGTAAAGCTAGTAGTAGTAGCTGTTACAGAATTTTTGAACCATTGACTTTGCTTTGTAACATCATTTGTTACGAAGTTCATATCCATGTTATCACATGGCTTTTCAGGGATATTCAGATTACTCAGAATTCAAAAACCCCAAATTTTTATGTGTGTTATGCGGAAATGATAAAGGGTGTACCTTTGGTTTTTTTTTTTTAAATTCTATAATGAAGATGGCACCAAGAAATGTATAGTTTCCTTCAATGCATACGATAATTTCTTTTGAATCGTCTAAATTTTATATGAACAATTCCTCATTCATCATATCCCTTGGATTTCCCCTGCTCCCGCACCAATAGCAATGCCGGTGGACACTTTCCCTATGGCCTTCCGCCGAGCGGTACTCTTCCGATGATGCATAAGCTACTCTAGGTTCTCAGAACAATGGATTCATGGGATATGTAGAAATTGGATTTGTAAAGACAAATTTTATTCAAAACAAACAAATTTACATACACTGGTTTTACCATCCCCATTATAGGAGAGGACTACTTACACATCATTCTTAGGTAAAGCTAAAAATATGAAAAGGATACAATTTGCGATATGCGGAAAAAAGATATCTTACAAATGCAAGAACTTCCTCATTTTATAGATGAATGACGGAAGGATCCGAATAATTCACAAGCGAATATTAGTTTATATTCGTCATTGCTAACGTAAAAAGAAAGCTAAATGTTTAAATGTGTTTGTCGATTATGCTGTTGGCCGGCAAACTTTTTCTTCTTTTGCTTTTACTTTATTCTCCACCGAGAATTTCTTGTCCACTGACTTTATATTATTGCACCTGACGTAAGTGCTTACATATTATCCACTAGCTGCTGATGTAGTATCTGACGTGGATTTTGCTGACGTTGGTGCTGAAGCTTCGTCTTCATATGCTGATGTTGATCCAGTATTACGATCTTGATCAATAACAGTTGTTTGTTGTATCTTTTTATTGGAATATTTGCATAGATACTCGGTTATTACCTTTTCAAAGGCTTTCTTTAATATGAAACATATTTCCTCATTATGAATTGTCATAACGTGTCCGTTTGGAAACGCTCTTTCATATTGAAGCAGAGATCTTACATCTTTAGTAGTAATTTGCTTCAATGTTTTAGAAATTACCAAGGTATGATGATCTTGATAATTAACTTTGATAAAAGAATCGTCACGTATCTTTAATAATTGATCAACTAATTGACCAAATCGTTGAATATTAATTCTTTCAATATCATCAGTAATATCTTCTAAAGGTCTTGAGGGTGTATACTCAAGTTTTTCTTTCGATATTCCATTTTCAATTAAATGATATGGTGGTTGAAACATACCATTTTTCCAGACTGGTAAAGTACTGGTGACTTTGAGGGAGATCAGTCGATCTGCTTCTTTTATGACTTTAGTCCTGAAGGTCTTGATGGCCTTCTTGATGGCTTCTGGCAATGAACCTATCTCCAAAAGGTTTTTGCTGGGATAAATTAGACGTGCAATCCCATATCTGAATACTTCAATGACTAGACTAGGTTCAGCCCCTTCGATGAAGTTGTATAGACTTAAATCCTGTCTATCTGTTGTCAAAAACTTTTCTTTTAGAAAATGATCTTCACTTGCTCTTCCAGCATGCTTGAAAAGTTCTTTAAACCTTTCTTCAGTCAGTGTAAACTGTTGTTGTTCCTCAACTGGTTTAGTGATTGAGATTCTTCCGAGTGAAACCATTTGTGTAGGCTTCTTTTCTTTTCGTAGAATTTCCTTGAAGTTTGCCTTCAAGGAATCTGCGCATGACATCAACTTAGAAGGTGTTTTCAAGTTTTCTCGTGCAAAGATATCTCCTGCAACTTTTGCTTCAGTGAGTGTATTATATCTTTTATGTTGCACTCCTGAAATTCCTTCAACTGTATGTTTTGCAGCTTCCCATACGGTGCATATACCTGCATATGGTCAATTAAAAACCACATAGTAATATTTTGGTCATGAAATGACCGAATCAACTGGTGTTGATACTGAAGTGTGGCCTTCAGATTTATTAAGACTTTGAATATCCTTTGTATTGGGTCTAAATCCAGTGATTAAATCAAAGGGTTTAACCAATTTTGTTGATGTTTGTACATCATTTACATTTTTTTCCAAGATGCTAGGAATCAATGGATTAGATGATTCTTTACCGGTTACCGTTTGACCCGGAATAGCTGATATCTTGCTACTATTGCTAGTGCAAGGAATATCAATTTCCTTTTGTTTCTTATTGGAATTTTCCAGTAGGCTTATACGATACCTTAGAACTTTTAGTTCTAAGTCCATTATGGCTTCTTGCAACTTTAATTTTTTGCAACTCTTCCATTGCTTTTGATTGCGTCAATCCTGCTTTTAACCTGTAAATTCTAGGGTTAGAAAATCCGCAAATATATTTTTATTTCCTGCGATGTGTTCAACCTCAAAGCAGTATTTTTATAGCCACATCTGCCATCTAACAAGTCTTCCTTGTTTGTTATCACCTTTTATATTGGTATTTAGAAAATATGTGAAGTTTTTATTATCGGTCCTAATTAGAAATCTAACAGGAGTGAGATAAGCACTAAACTTCTTAATTACTCGAATTACTGCTAGTTATTCTTTTTCTTTACTATGATAATTCTTCTCGGCGTTTTTAAAACTGCTAGAAGTATATCTACAAATCAACTCTTGTTCAGAGTTCTTTGCTTTGAGGATTCCACCCCAAAATTCGTCTGATGCATCGGTTTCAATGATCAGTTTATCATCTGGTAAAGGATGATATAGCTTTGGAAAGTCAAGGTTAAGCTCTTTTAATCTTTTTACATAGGTTGTATCAACCTCTTTCCAATCCCAAAGGGTATTGTCTCTGAGTTTAACCTGTAAAGGTTTTCTCATTTCAGCAAGTTTTGGAATATAACTTTCAGAATAAGTTAATATCTCTAAAAACCTTTGCAGTTTTTTTTGTCTTCGATCTTATCTGGAAATTTGTGTATATGTTCCAAAATATGATTTTGAGGACAATGAAGACCTTGATCTATTTCTAAACCTAGAAAATTAATCTTTGTTTTAAAGAGCTGTGTCTTTTTTATGGATAAGATTATTCCTAACTCCTCGCATTTTTTGGAGTACTATTGCAACGTGCATATAGTGCTCTTTTTCTGTGTTGCTGAAGACGAGTATGTCATCAATACAAACACATAAGAATTTCTCAAAAGATCTAAATGAATTTTGCATATGTCTTTGAAATATATATGGTGCTTGTTTTAGCCATTGATAGTGTCCTTGAGGACAGGTAAAAGCAGTTAACAATTGTGATTCTTCATCTAACAAAACCTGCCAGAATCCAGATTTACAATCAAAACTACTAAAGATCTTCTTTCCTCTTATAAGAGTTAGAAGTTCATCTTTGTTAGGTAGATTATGACTATCACCTATTGTTGCTATATTCATAGCTTTATAGTTGACAACCATTCTCTTTTTTTCCTCTTCTTTTCTCGGCTTCATTTTCTACAAGGAAGGATGGAGACATGTGAGGTGATTTACTAGGCTTAATGATTTTTAAGTCTAATAGCTCTTGAATTTGTTTACCAAATTCTTCTCTGTCTAGAGGACTATAGATCATCGGTTTTACTTTGACTATAGTTTTTGGATCTATGAGTTTCATAGTGGCTTTCATCCATTTTTTAGACTTTATAGGGTCTATAGGATTTTCACTACAAACTTCATGATCTAATTCATGCTCCTCTGTATTTTTAGATTCAGTTACAGTATAATCCCACCCTCTAAACGTTGAATGTTGTGAGGACTAATATTGACAGCATGTGTCGTTGGTATTTTAGAATTCTTTTTCATGGATTCTAAAAAACCCTTATATGCAATTTTCATTGCTTTTCTAATCTTGCCAATAATCACAGGTTGATTATTGAGTGTTAGTATAATTCTATCGGTGAATTGTGTGAAAGGTTCGTACAATTGATAGAAATTATTTCCCAAGATTAGGTCAACCCCAGTTTCTTGCTGGTAGATTGTAGGGATATGAAATATCTCTACTGCAATCTTGATATTAAGATTTTTACAAACCTTAGAGATTGTTATCCTTTCTCCGTTTGCAATCTTAACCTTTATTTTATTGGGAGCATTTTCCCAATGTTTGTCTGGTATAACAAGTCTGCTGGCAACGCATAGACTTGCTCCTGTATCTACATAACAATGTAGATTAATTTTTTTATATCCTTTGAATTTTAGTTGTCCTTTGATATAAATGGAATTCGGATTTGTAATGTTAGTCATTACTAAATTGTCATCCAAATTTTCAATGATATCTAGATTATTTGTAAAGCTAGTAGTTGTAGCTGTTATAGAATTTCTGAACCATTGACTTTGCTTTGTAACATCAGTTGTTACGAAGTTCATATCCATGTTTTCACATGGCTTTTCAGGGATATTCAGATTACTCCGAATTCTCTGAATTATATCCTTCCGAAGAAAAGTCGCCATTGCTGGTATTTTCTTTAAAGATATAAACTTCTATTGACGAATCGTATCCATCTTCTATTGGATCAAATCCTAAATTATTCATTTCCTTAATAAGTTTTAGCTTTTGAGGATATTTTTGTTTATTAAGACATTCATTTACATAATGTCCTTCAATATTGCAGATCCAACATCTACAATCTTTCTTGCCC
Source organism: Gentiana macrophylla (assembly GCA_026214975.1). Taxonomy (NCBI): domain Eukaryota; kingdom Viridiplantae; phylum Streptophyta; class Magnoliopsida; order Gentianales; family Gentianaceae; genus Gentiana; species Gentiana macrophylla. The sequence goes on along the minus strand of CM047808.1, from coordinate 61,912,028 downwards.
TTAGGACAAAATTTTTGTCTATCAGATTTCTTTATCTGATTGTCTTTATGTTTGAAATACATTCCCGATTTAACCCTTTTATACTTCTTTTTGTAGGAGTATTTTCTTTTGTATTTTTCTTTGAGTTTATTCTTCTTTTTAGAATGACTCTTTTTAGAATAACCTTCTTCTCTACACCCGTAGGTGGGTAGATTTTTTGATATTTTCTTACAGCAACGTTTATTGAATTTCTTCAACTGTTGATGTTTATCAGATGTTTCACATATCTTGTTAATTTCATTTTTAACAAGTTTTGTGGCAAGTCCAAAACTGAAATTAGCAGTTCCAGTTTTTAGATTAGTCCCTGAGGCTACGAAATTTCATCCCTCCACGTGGAATCATCTAATTGGTCCAGCTGGCATGTGGAAAAGTCTATGTTAATTATGCACATCGGATCGAATACGAGACGTACCAGTGAAGACCGCAGCAACCGGCAGATTCTGCAAGTGTCTCACCTCGATCACCCATGTCGGTATGCATCGAGTCGAGACCAAGGCTTCCTGTCCAGGTTCCTAGGCCCACCACCCAGCTGGTTACTTGGACAAGGGGTCAAGGCCCATTAAAGGGTATTTATGTCAACAGACTAAACCGCCCTAAGTTTAGGGCATAAGAAGGACATGTGCCTATAAATACATGGCTCCAGGAACTACGTAAGGCTTGATTCCTAGACGTTACACAGGATACGTAGGCAATCCAAGATACATTCTTGGACTCATCCATATAACACCAAAAGCACCATCTTTATCAGTCTTAGCCTTTCATATTCTTCCTCCTAACTCACCCTTAGATTACACGTGGCCCTGTTTTACCGGTGGTGCATTATTCAGCATCATCAGTCCCCCTGAATTGTTGGAGTGTTGCTGGTCCTACAATAGGAATTTTTGAAAGGAATTCATTAATAAGACCTTCGTATTCTCTAGGAGGTAAATCAAAGAGATTTTCTTCATATTCTAGTATGAAAGCGTCAATTTGACAGATATCACATATCTGCATATTTCTAAGCCTGAGTCTGGCTTTTTCTTGCATCTATTTTGTATAGAGATTTCTTGACTCCCTAGAACTTAAATTAGTTTCTGTAAACATGTAATAGATGCTATCTATTACATCTTGAGCGACACCCATAGGAGTTTCATTTGTAAACTCTGTATTTTGGATGAAGTTTTTGACATTACCGCTAGTTTTATGTTCTACAAGAAGTAAAACTTTTTTAGCAGTATTATAAGCTTCTTTATTAACTTGTATTACCAAGCTTAATTCTGTAGCCCATTCTTCAATAAGTTTGTCTCGATTGATGTCTATATCGAGGTTTAAAACTCTAAAATCCATTATTTTGTCCCTAGTGTTAGTAGGAAGATTAAACAAAATTAGGTCTATTATTAGTTTCGCCTTGATTAAAGGTATTGCTAGCTTCATCTCTGTTTATTCTGAACGTTTCTATACATTCTTCGTCTAACGATGAAGTAGTTTCTTCTTGTTCTGAGTGGTTTTCAGATGAGGAAGTTTGGTCTTTTTGTTTTAAGACGTTCATGGTTTCTAGCACACGAATCTTTCTCAATTCTGGTCTGTTTATCATTTCTTCTCCTATTTCTGGCTCGTCGAGAGTCATAAGATAGATTACTTCATCTAATGGTGAAGTATGTTTTCCATCTAGAATAATTTCGTTCTTTTCATAGGGTTTTTATCCCAAATTTTTATGCGTGTTATGCGGAAATGATAAAGGGTGTACCTTTGGTTTTTTAAATTCTATAATGAAGATGGTACCATCAAAGGTATAGGTTCCTTCCATGCATACGATAATTGCTTTTGACTCGTCTAAATTTTATCTGAACAATTCCTCATTCATCATATCCCCAGGATTTCCCTTGCTCCCGCACAATAGCAACACCGGTGGACACTTTCCCTATGGCCTTCCGCCGAGCGGTACTCTTCCGATGACGCATAAGCTACTCCAGGTTCTGAGAACAATGGATTCATGGGATATGTAGAAATTGGATATGTAAAGACATATTTTATTCAAAACAAACATATTTACATACACACTGGAAACTAATACATATTTATGATGGTGTTACCGTCCACATTAGAGGAGAGGACTACTCACACATCATTCTTAGGTAAAGCTAAAAATATGAAAAGGATACAATTTGTGATATGCGGAAAAAGATATCTTACAAATGCAAGAACTTCCTCATTTTATAGATGAATGAAGGAAGGATCTGAATAATTCACAAACGAATATTCATTTATATTCGTCATTGCGGACGTAAAAGGAATGCTAAAAGTTTAAATGTGTTTGTCGTTTATGCTTGTTGGCCGGCAAACTTTTTCTTCTTTTGCTTTTACTTTATTCTCCATCGAGAATTTCTTGTCCACTGACTTTATATTATTGCACCTGACGTAAGTGCTTACATATTATCTACTAGCTGCTGATGTAGTATCTGGCGTGGATTTTTCTGACGTTGGTGCTGACGCTTCGTCTTCATATGCTGATGTTGATCCAGTATTATGATCTTGATCAATAACAGTTGTTTGTTGTATCTTTTTGTTGCAATATTTGCATAGATACTCAGTTTTTACCTTTTCAAAGGCTTTCTTTAATATGGAACATATTTCCTCGTTACTGGTACTGAAATAGGTCTAACTCTTATAGGTTTTGTTTCTTTAAGAATTTTTTCTATTTTAAAGATTGAATCCTTATCCATTTTATTTGCATTGATATCTCGATTCAAAATAAAATGCTTGCTTTAAAGATTGTGATATCTTTAAAGGTTTTCCAGATATTTCTCTTAAATAAATATCTTTCTGGAATCTACTTCTTTTACTAAGAAGTTCAATTCTTTCGTTCTCCCCAAGTATTTGATAACACATGGGTTTTTTCACAAGAACCTAAGTATCTTCCTTTGTATCCATTTATCCACAAAGCTTTTTAAGCGTTTGGGTTGCATTATCTATTCTTTCAGAAATTGATAAGAGTAGTTCATTATCTGATCTCATGGATGCAGATCTTTCTAGCAAGTTATCTCTTGCCATAGGAGTTTTAACAAAGCTCCTTCGGGATGAGGTTTCTCCAATTGAGAACCTATTACTTAATATATTAGGCGTTTCTTTAGTGCCTAATATACTTTTGTCTTTAGCAATATCCATTGACCAAGAGTTAGTGTTAGGATCTAAATTAGAAAAGTTCTTTTCTTTTATAGTTCCTATTTCTGAGAAAATACGCTGCTTACAAAGCTAGGCATTCTAAAGATTTTTTCATTCTTAAGCTCTAACATAGATGCTTTTATCTTAGATAATAATTCTTGTTGAATCATTATTTGAGCATTGATTCCGGTAGAGGATTCGTTGACTATGAGTTGAGACTCATCTTCTATCTCATAGTTAGCATTGTGAGTATGACTTAGAACCATAAGATCTTTATCCATATTGGATTTTATGTTTTAGGAACTTAACAAGGCTCCGATACCAAGTTTTTCATGGGGTTTTTGTCCCAAATTTTTATGCGTGTTATGCGGAAATGATAAAGGGACTACCTTTGGTTTTTAAATTCAGTTTTTCATGGGGTTTTTGTCCCAAATTTTTATGCGTGTTATGCGGAAATGATAAAGGTTGGTACCTTTGGTTTTTTAAATTCTATAATGAACATGGTACCATCAAATGTATAGCTTCCTTCCACGCATTCGATAATTGCTTTTGAATCGTCTAAATTTTATCTGAACAATTCCTCATTCATCATATCCCCTGGATTTCCCTTGCTCCCGCACCAATAGCAACGCCGGTGGACACTTTCCCTATGGCCTTCCGCCGAGCAGTTCTCTTCCGATGACGCATAAGCTACTCCAGGTTCTCAGAACAATGGATTCATGGGATATGTAGAAATTGGATTTGTAAAGACAAATTTTATTCAAAACAAACATATTTACATACACACTGGAAACTAATACATATTTATGATGGTGTTACCGTCCACATTATAGGAGATGACTACTCGCACATCATTCTTAAGTAAAGCTAAAAATATGAAAAGGATACAATTTGCGATATGCGGAAAAAATATATCTTACAAATGCAAGAACTTCCTCAATTTATAGATGACTGAAGGAAGGATCAGAATAATTCACAAGCGAATATTCGTTTATATTCGTCATTGCTGACGTAAAAGGAAAGCTAAAAGTTTAAATGTGTTTGTCGTTTATGCTTGTTGTCCGGCAAACTTTTTCTTCTTTTGCTTTTACTTTATTCTCCACCGAGAATTTCTTGTCCATAGACTTTATATTATTGCACCTGACGTAAGTGCTTACATATTATCCACTAGCTGCTGATGTAGTATCTGACGTGGATTTTTCTGACGTTGGTGCTGACACTTCGTCTTCATATGCTGATGTTGATCCAGTATTATGATCTTGATCAATAACAGTTGTTTGTTGTAACTTTTTATTGCAATATTTGCATAGATACTCAGTTTTTACCTTTTCAAAGGCTTTCTTTAATATTGAACATATTTCCTCGTTATGAATTGTCATAACGTTTCCGTTTCAAAATGCTCTTTCATATTGAAGCAGAGATCTTTCATCTTCGTAACAACTGATGTTACAAAGCAAAGTCAATGCTTCATAAATTCCGTAACATCTACTACTACTAGCTTTACAAATAATCTTGATATCATTGAAAATTTGGATAACAATTTAGTAATGACTAACATTATAAATCCAAATTCCATTTATATCAAAGGACAACTAAAGTTCAAAGGATATAAACAAATTAATCTATATTGTTATGTAGATACAAGTCTATGCGTTGCCAGCAGATTTGTTATACCCGACGAACATTGGGAAAATGCTCCCAATAAAATAAAGGTTAAGATTGCAAACGGAGAAAGGATAAAAATCTCCAAGATTTGTAAAAATATTAATATCAAGATTGCAGGAGAGATATTTCATATCCCTGCAATCTACCAGCAAGAAACTGGGATCGACCTAATCTTGGGAAATAATTTCGGTCAATTGTACGAACCTTTCACACAATTTACCGATAGAATTATTCTAACACTCAATAATCAACCTGTGATTATTGGCAAGATTAGAAAAGCAATGAAAATTGCACATAAGGGTTTTTTAGAATACTTGAAAAAGAATTTTAAAATACCAATGACACCCGCTGTCAACATTAGTCCTCACAATTCAACGTTTAGAGGGGGGATTATACAGAAACTGAATCTGAAAATACAGAGGAGCATGAATTAGATCATGAACTCAAAACAGAAATAGAATTTAATCTAGACAACTCTAAGTTTCAAAAGATTAATGATCTATTACAAAAAGTTTGTAGTGAAAATCCTATAGACCCTATAAAGTCTAAAAAATGGATGAAAGCCACTATAAAACTCATAGATCCAAAAACTATAGTCAAAGTAAAACCGATGATCTATAGTCCTCTGGACAGAGAAGAATTTGGTAAACAAATTCAAGAGCTATTAGACTTAAAAATCATTAAGCCTAGTAAATCATCTCACATGTCTCCAGCATTCCTTGTAGAAAATGAAGCCGAGAAAAGAAAAGGAAAAAAGAGAATGGTTGTCAACTATAAAGCTATGAATCTTTGGTAGTTTTTATTGTAAATCTGGAATGTGGCAGGTTTTGTTAGATGAAGAATCACAATTGTTAACTGCTTTTACCTGTCCTTAAGAATACTATCAATGGCATGTTTTACCATTTGGATTAAAACAAGTGCCATCTATATTTCAAAGACATACGAAAAATGCATTTAGATATTTTGAGAAATTCTTATTTGTGTATATTGATGACATACTCGTCTTCAGCAACACAGAAAAAGAGCACTATATGCACGTTGCAATAGTACACAAAAAATGCGAGGAGTTAGTAATAATCTTATCTTTAAAAAAGACACAGCTCTCTAAAACAAAGATTAATTTTCTAGGTTTAGAAATAGATCAAGGTCTTCATTGTCCTCAAAATCATATTTTGGAACATATACACAAATTTCCAGATAAGATCGAAGACAAAAAAACAACTGCAAAGATTTTTAGGTATATTAACTTATTCTGAAAGTTAAATTCCAAAACTTGCTGAAATGAGAAAACCTTTACAGGTTAAACTCAGGGACAATACCCTTTGGGTTTGGAAAGAGGCTGATACAACCTATGTAAAAAAGATTAAAAAGAGCTTAACCAGCTTTCCAAAGCTATATAATCCTTTACCAGATGATAAACTGGTCATTGAAACCGATGCAACAGACGAATTTTGGGGTGGAATCCTCAAAGCAAAGAACTCTGAACAAGAGTTGATTTGTAGATATAATTCTGGCAGTTTTAAAAACGCCGAGAAGAATTATCATAGTAATGAAAAAGAATACCTAGCGGTAATTCGAGTAATTAAGAAGTTTAGTGCTTATCTCACTCCTGTTAGATTTCTATTTAGGACCGATAATAAAAACTTCACATATTTTCCAAATACCAATATAAAATGTGATAACAAAAAAGGAAGACTTGTTAGATGGCATATATGGCTATCAAGATACTGCTTTGAGGTTGAACACATCGCAGGAAATAAAAATATATTTGCTGATTTTCTAACCCGAGAATTTACAGGTTAAAAACAGCATTGACGCAATCAAAAGCAATGGAAGAGTTGCAAAAATTAAAGTTGCAAGAAGCAACAATGGACTTCGAACTAAAAGTTCTAAGGTATCGTTTAAGCCTATTGGAAAATTCCAATAATCAACAAAAGGAAATTGATATTCCTTGCACTAGCAATAGTAGTAAAAAATATCAGCTATTCCAGGTCAAACGGTAATCAGTAAAGAATCATAAAATCCGTTGATTCCTAGCATCTTGGAAAAAGATGTAAATGATGTACAAACATCAACAACTTTGGTTAAACCCTCTGATTTAATCACTGGATTTAGACCCAATACAAAGGATATTCAAAGTCCTAATAAATCTAAAGGTCACACTTCAGTTTCAACACCTGTTGACTCGGTCATTTCACGACCTAAATATTATTATGTGGTTTTTAATGGACCATATGCAGGTATATACACCGAATGGGAAGCAGCAAAACATGCAGTTGAAGGGATTTCAGGAGTGCAACATAAAAGATATAATACACTCACTGAAGCAAAAGTTCCAGGATATATCTTTGCACGAGAAAACTTGACAACACCTCCTAAGTTGATGTCAGGCGCAGATTGCTTGAAGGCAACCTTCAAGGAAATTCTACGAAAAGAAAAGAAGCCTACACAAATGGTTTCACTTGGAAGAATCTCGATCACTAAACCAGTTGAGAAACAACAACAGTTTGCACTGACCGAAGAAAGGCTTAAAGAACTTTTCAAGCATGCTAGAGGAGCAAGTGAAGATCATTTTCTAAAAGAAAAGTTTTTCACAACAGATAGACAAGATTTAAGTCTACACAACTTCATTGAAGGGGCTGAACCTAGTCTAGTCAATGAAGTATTCAGATATGGGAAGACACGTCTAATTTATCCCAGCAAAAACCTTTTGGAGATAGGTTTATTACCAGAAGCCATCAAGAAGGCCATCAAGACCTTCAGGACTAAAGTCATAAAAGAAGCAGATCGACTGATCTTCCTTAAAGTCACCAGTACTTTACCAGTCTGGAAAAATGGTATGTTTCAACCACCATATCATTTAATTGATATTGGAATATCGAAAGAAAAACTTGAGTATACACACTCAAGACCTTTAGAAGATATTACTGATGATATTTTAAGAATTAATATTCAACGATTTGGTCAATTAGTGGATCAATTATTAAAGATACGTGACGATTCACTTATCAAAGTTAATTATCAAGATCATCATACCTTGGTAATTTCTAAAACATTGAAGCAAATTACTACTGAAGATGTAAGATCTCTACTTCAATATGAAAGAGCGTTTCGAAACGGACACGTTATGACAATTCATAACGAGGAAATATGTTCCATATTAAAGAAAGCCTTTGAAAATGTAAAAACTGAGTATCTATGCAAATAGCAATAAAAAGATACAACAAACAACTGTTATTGATCAAGATCATAATACGGGATCAACATCAGCATATGAAGACGAAGCGTCAGCACCAACGTCAGAAAAATCCTTGTCAGATACTACATCAGGAGCTAGTGGATAATATGTAAGCACTTACGTCAGGTGCAATAATATAAAGTCAGTTGACAAGAAATTCTCGGTGGAGAATAAAGTAAAAGCAAAAGAAGAAAAACTTTGCCAGCCAACAAGCATAAACGACAAAAACATTTAAACTTTTAGCTTTCCTTTTACGTCAGCAATATCGAATATAAACGAATATTCGCTTGTGAATTATTCGGATCCTTCCTTCATTCATCTATAAAATGAGGAAGTTCTTGGATTTGTAACATATCTTTTTTCTGCATATCGCAAATTGTATCCTTTTCATATTTTTAGCTTTACCTAAGAATGATGTGTGAGTAGTCCTCTCCTATAATGGGGATGGTAACACCATCATAAATATGTATTAGTTTCCAGTGTGTATGTAAATATGTTTGTGTTGAATAAAATTTGTCTTCACAAATCCAATTTCTACATAACCCATGAATCCATTGTTCTGAGAACCTGGAGTAGCTTATGCGTCATCAGAAGATTACCACTCGGCGGAAGGCCATAGAGAAAGTGTCCACCGGCCTTGCTATTGGTGTGGGAGCAGGGGAAATCCAGGGGATATGATGAATGAGGAATTGTTTAGATAAAATTTAGACGATTCAAATGCAATTATCGTATGCTTGGAAGGAAGCTATACATTTGATGGTTCCACCTTCATTATAGAATTTAAAAAACCAAAGGTACACCCTTTATCATTTCCGCATAACACGCATAAAAATTTGGGACAAAAACCCCATGAAAAACTTGGTATCAAAGCCTTGTTAAGTTCCTAAAATAGAAAATCCAATATGGATTAAGATCCTATGGATCTAAGTCATACTCACAATGATAACTGTGAGATAGAAGATGAGTCTCAACTCATAGTCAAGGAATCCTCTACCGGATTCAATGCTCAAATAATGACTCAACAAGAATTATTATCTACGATAAAAGCCTCTAACTTAGAGCTTAAGAAAGAAAAAATCTTTTGAATGCCTAGCTTTGTAAGCAGCGTCTTTAGAAGATAAAACAAAATTTTTTATTTTGTTAGTACTCAAGAACTTCATGTAGATATTAAAGATGTCTCTGGAGAAGTTTATTTACCTCTTATTACCAAACTAGAGATAAATAAAAATCTTCTTAAAATAAAAGAAGAGCACAGATTAAAGATCAGTATGGTTCATCTTGGAGCCATAAAGATTTGTATAAAATTTGAATTCCAAGAAGGCATTAATACGCTTATCAAACTAGAATTAATTGATAATAGGATTAATGATACAAAAGATTGTGTACTAGGTGCAGCAAAAGGCAACCTAGCTTACAATAAGTTTATGTTCACAGTATATCCTAAGTTTGGACTTAGTATACACATCAAAAACTTACACAAAGCTTTATCTCTTATACATCACTTCGAAAGAGAAGATCTGATGAATGAAGGTGATAAACCTTTTAGTGTAACTTATTTAATAAGTCATGCCTTAACTAATAGTCAACATAGCATTGACTATAGAAAAACAGAATATCTACGTGAAGTTCTTGAGTACTAACAAAATAAAAAATTTTGTTTTCTCTTACAAAGCTAGGCATTCTACAGATTTTTTTCTTTCTTAAGCTCTAACTTAGAGGCTTTTATCTTAGATAATAACTCTTGTTGAATAATTATTTGAGCATTGAATCCGGTAGAGGACTACTCACACATCATTCTTAGGTAAAGCTAAAAATATGAAAATGAAACAATTTGCGATATGCGGAAAAAATATATCTTACAAATGCAAGAACTTCCTCATTTTATAGATGAATGAAGGAAGGATCCGAATAATTCACAAGCGAATATTTGTTTATATTCGTCATTGCTAACGTAAAAGGAAAGCTAAAAGTTTAAATGTGTTTGTCGTTTATGCTTGTTGGCCAGCAAACTTTTTCTTCTTTTGCTTTTACTTTATTCTCCACCGAGAATTTCTTGTCCACTGACTTTATATTATTGCACCGATGTAAGTGCTTACATATTATCCACTAGCCATTGATGTAGTATCGACGTGGATTTTTCGACGTTAGTCTTGCCGACGCTTCGCCTTTCATATGCGATGTTGATCCAAAGATATGATCTTGATCAATAACAGTTGTTTATTGTATCTCTTTATTGCAATATTTGCATAGATACTCAGTTTTTACCTTTTCAAAGGCTTTCTTTTATATGGAACATATTTCCTCGTTACTGGTCCCGTAATAGGTCTACCTCTTACAGGTTTTGTTTCTTTAAGAATCTTTTTCTTTTTTAAAGGTTTTCCAGATATTTCTCTTAAATAAATATCTTTCTGGAATCGACTTCTTTAACTAAGAAGTTCAGTTCTTTTGTTCGCCCCAAGTATTCGATAACACATGGGTTTTTTCCCAAGAACCCAAGTATCTTCCTTGGTTTCCATTATTCTTTTAAAGAATAATTCTTCTTTAAAGGTAGAGAAATTTTTAATGGTTTCCCATTTATTTCTCTTTTGTTGATATCTTTTTGAAATCTACTTCTCTTACTAAGGATTTCAATCCTTTTGTAAGTCCAAAGTTCTTGAGAACGGCTTGGACTTTTCTTACGAACCCAAGCGTTTTCCTTGGTGTCCATTTATCCACAAAAGAAGCAAGAAACTAGGGTCGACCTAATCTTGGGAAATAGTTTATGTCAATTGTACGAACCTTTCACACAATTCACCGATAGAATTATTCTAACACTCAATAATCAACCTGTGATTATTGGAAAGATTAGAAAAGCAATGAAAACTGCACATAAAGGATTTTTAGAATCCATGAAAAAGAATTCTAAAATACCAATGACACCCGCTGTCAACATTAGTCCTCACAACATTCAACGTTTAGAGGGGGGATTATACAGAAACTAAATCTGAAAATACAGAGGAGCATGAATTATATCATGAACTCAAAACGTAAATAGAATTTAATCTAGACAACTCTAAGTTTCAAAAGATTAATGATCTATTACAAAAATTTTGTAGCAAAAATCCTATAAACCCTATAAAGTCTAAAAAATGGATGAAAGCCACTATAAAACTCATATATCCAAAAACTATTGTCAAAGTAAAACCGATGATATATAGTCCCCTGGACAGAGAAGAATTTGGTAAAAAAAATTCAAGAGCTATTAGACTTAAAAATCATTAAGCCTAGTAAATCACCTTATATGTCTCTAGCCTTCCGTGTAGAAAATGAAGCCGAGAAAATTAGAGGAAAAAAGAGAATGGTTGTCAACTATAAAGCTATGAATATAGCAACAATAGGTGATAGTCATAATCTACCTAACAAAGAAGAACTTCTAACTCTTATAAGAGGAAAGAAGATCTTTAGTAGTTTTGATTGTAAATCTGGATTCTGGCAGGTTTTGTTAGATGAAGAATCACAATTGTTAACTGCTTTTACCTGTCCTCAAGGACACTATCAATGGCTAAAACAAGCACCATATATATTTCAAAACATATGCAAAATGCATTTAGATCTTTTGAGAAATTCTTATGTGTTTATATTGTTGACATACTCGTCTTCAGCAACACAGAAAAGAGCACTATATGCACGTTGCAATAGTACTCAAAAAATTGTAGGAGTTAGGAATAATCTTATCCTTAAAAAAGACACAGCTCTTTAAAACAAAGATTAATTTTCTAGGTTTAGAAATAGATCAAGGTCTTCATTGTCCTCAAAATCATATTTTGGAATATATACACAAATTTCCAGATAAGATCGAAGACAAAAAACCAACTGCAAAGGTTCTTAGGTATAATAACTTATTCTGAAAGTTATATTCCAAAACTTATTGAAATGAGAAAACCTTTACAGGTTAAACTCAGAGACAATACCCTTTGGGATTGGAAAGTGGTCGATACAACCTATGTAAAAAAGATCAAAAAGAGCTTAACCAGCCTTCCAAATCTATATCATCCTTTACCATATGATAAACTGATCATTGAAACCGATGGATCAGACAAATTTTGGTGTGGAATCCTCAAACCAAAGAACTCTGAACAAGAGTTGATTTGTAGATATACTTCTGGCCGTTTTAAAAACTCCGAGAAGAATTATCATAGTAATTAAAAAGAATACCTAGCGGTAATTCGAGTAATTAAGAAGTTTAGTGCTTATTTCACTCCTGTTAGATTTCTAATTAGGACCGATAATAAAAACTTCACATATTTTCTAAATACCAATATAAAAGGTGATAACAAACAAGGAAGACTTGTTAGATGGCAGATGTGGCTATCAAGATACTGCATTGAGGTTGAACACATCGCAGGAAATAAAAATATATTTGCTGATTTTCTAACTTGAGAATTACAGGTTAAAAGCAGGATTGAAGCAATCAAAAGCAATGGAAGAGTTGCAAAAATTAAAGTTGCAAGAAGCAACAATGGACTTAGAACTAAAAGTTCTAAGGTATCGTATAAGCCTATTGGAAAATTCCAATAAGCAACAAAAGGAAATTGATATTCCTTGCACTAGCAATAGTAGCAAAATATCAGCTATTCCGGGTCAAATGGTAACCGGTAAAGTATCATCAAATCCGTTGATTCCTAGCATCTTGGAAAAAGATGTAAATGATGTACAAACATCAACAACATTGGTTAAACCCTCTGATTTAATCACTGGATTTAGACCCAATAAAAAGGATATTCAAATTCCTAAGAAATCTGAAGGTCAGACTTCAGTATCAACACCAGTTGATTCGGTCATTTCACGACCAAAATATTATTATGTGGTTTTTAATGGACCCTATGCAGGTATATACACCGTATGGGAAGCTGCAAAACATGCAGTTGAAGGAATTTCAGGAGTGCAACATAAAAGATATAATACACTCACTGAAGCAAAAGTTGTAGGAGATATCTTTGCACGAGAAAACTTGAAAACACCTCCTAAGTTGATGTCAGGCGCAGATTGCTTGAAGGCAACCTTCCAGGAAATTCTACGAAAAGAAAAGAAGCCTACACAAATGGTTTCACTCGGAAGAATCTCAATCACTAAACCTGTTCAGAAACAACAACAGTTTACACTGACCGAAGAAAGGTTTAAAGAACTTTTGAAGCATGCTAGAAGAGCAAGTGAAGATCATTTTCTAAAAAAAAAATTTCACAACCGATAGACAGGATTTAAGTCTATACAACTTCATCAAAGGGGCTGAACCTAGTCTTGTCAATGAAGTATTCAGATATGGGATGGCACGTCTAGTTTATCCCAGCAAAAATCTTCTGGAGATAGGTTCATTACCAGAAGCCATCAAGAAGGCCATCAAGACCTTCAGGGATAAAGTCATAAAAGAAGCAGATCGACTGATCTTCCTCAAAGTCACCAGTTCTTTACCAGTCTGGAAAAATGGTATGTTTCAACCACTATATCATCTAATTGAAATTGGAATATCGAAAGAAAAACTCGAGTATACCTTTAGAAGATATTACTGATGATATTGAAAGAATTAATATTCAACAATTTGGTCAATTAGTTGATCAATTATTAAAGATACGTGACGATTCACTTATCAAAGTTAATTATCAAGATCATCATACCTTGGTAATTTCTAAAACATTGAAGCAAATTACTACTGAAGATGTAAGATCTCTGCTTCAATATGAAAGAACGTTTTGAAACGGACATGTTATGACAATTCATAACGAGGAATATGTTCCATATTAAAGAAAGCCTTTGAAAAGGTAAAAACTGAGTATCTCTGCAAATATTCCAATAAAAAGATACAACAAACAACTATTATTGATCAAGATCATAATACTGGATCAACATCGGCATATGAAGACGAAGCGTCACACTAACGTCGAGAAAAATCCACGTCGATACTACACATTATTTTTAATGGATAATATGTAAGCACTTACATCAGTGCAATAATATAAAGTCAGTGGACAAGAAATTCTCGGTGGAGAATAAAGTAAAAGCAAAAGAAGAAAAAGTTTGCCGGCCAACAAGCATAAACGACAAACACATTTAAACTTTTAGCTTTCCTTTTACGTCAGCAATGACGAATATAAACGAATATTCGCTTATGAATTATTCGGATCCTTCCTTCATTCATCTATAAAATGAGGAAGTTCTTGCATTTGTAAGATATCTTTTTTCCGCATATCGCAAATTGTATCCTTTTCATATTTTTAGCTTTACCTAAGAATGATGTGTGAGTAGTCCTCTCCTATAATGGGGAAGGTAACACCATCATAAATATGTATTAGTTTCAAGTGTGTATGTAAATATGTTTGTTTTGCATAAAATTTGTCTTTACAAATCCAATTTCTACATATCCCATGAATCCATTGTTCTGAGAACCTGGAGCAGCTTATGTGTCATCGGAAGAGTACCACTCGGCGGAAGGCCATAGGGAAAGTGTCCACCGGCGTTGCTATTGGTGCGGGAGCAGGGGAAATCCAGGGGATATGATGAATGAGGAATTGTTTAGATAAAATTTAGACGATTCAAAAGCAATTACCGTATGCATGGAAGGAAGCTATACATTTGATGGTGCCATCTTCATTATTGAATTTAAAACACCAAAGGTACTCCCTTTATCATTTTCGCATAACACGCATAAAAATTTGGGACAAAAACCCCATGAAAAACTTGGTATCGGAGCCTTGTTAAGTTCCTAAAATAGAAAATCCAATATGGATAAAGATCCTATAGATCTAAGTCATACTCACAATGATAACCATGAGATAGAAGATGAGTCTCAATTCATAGTCAACGAATCCTCTACCGGATTCAATGTTCAAATAATGATTCAACATGAATTATTATCTAAGATAAAAGCCTCTAAGTTAGAGCTTAAGAAAGAAAAAATCTTTAGAATGCCTAGCTTTGTAAGCAGCGTTTTTAGAAGAGAAAAAAAAAAATTTTTGTTAGTACTCAAGAAGTTCACATAGATATTAAAGATGTCTCTGGAGAAGTTTATTTACCTCTTATTACCAAACAAGAGATAAATAAAAACATTCTTAAATAAAAGAAGAACACAGATCAAAGATCAGTATGGTTCATCTTGGAGCCATAAAGATTTGTATAAAATCTGAATTCCAAGAAGGCATTAATACTCCTATCAAACTAGCATTATTTGATAATAGGATTAACGATAGAAATGATTGTGTACTAGGTGCAGCAAAAGGCAACCTAGCTTACAATAAGTTTATGTTTGCAGTATATCCTAAGTTTGGACTTAGTATACACAGCAAAAACTTAGACAAAGCTTTATCTCTTATACATCACTTCGAACGAGAAGATCTGATGAATGAAGCTGATAAACCTTTTAGTGTAACTTATTTAATATGTTATGCCTTAACTAATAGTCATCATAGCATTGACTATAGAAAAACAGAATACATCGAATTAGACGATGTTTTCTTAGAAATAGGAACTATAAAAGAAAAGAACTTTTCTAATATAGATCATTACACTGACTCTTGGGCAATGGATATTGCTAAAGACAAAAGTATATTAGGCACTAAAGAAACACCTAATATATTAAGTAATAGGTTCCCAATTGGAGAAACTTCATCCCGAATGAGCTTTGTTAAAACTCCTATGGCAAGAGATAACTTGCTAGATAGATCTGCATCCCTGAGATCAGATAATGAACTACTCTTATCAATTTCTAAAAGAATAAATAATGCAACCCAAACGCTTAAAAAGCTTTGTGGATAAATGGACACCAAGGAAAACGCTTGGATTCGTAAGAAAAGTCCATGCCGTTCTCAAGAACTTTGGACTTAGAAAAGAATTGTACTTCTTAGTAAAATAAGTAGATTCCAAAAAGATATTTATTTAAGAGAAATATTTGGAAAACCATTTAAGATATCACAATCTTTAAATCAAGCATTTTATTTTGAATCGAGATATCAATTCAATTAAAATGGATACGGATTCAATCTTTAAAAAAGAAAAAAATCTTAAAGAAAAAAACCTTTAAGAGTTAGAACTATTACGGTACCAGTAACCTGGGATACCTTAAGAAGCGAAGGACTTATTTTTCATGAAAAAAGAGTTCAGATTCTAGCAAACAGGAGTGGATTTCACGAAGAAATCTATTTAAGGGAAATTTCTGGTAATAAGAAATTGCCGGTACCACCATCCGTTTAAAATGAGTATTGCCAACATTAAAAAAATGGTAGAACAACTCATAGAAGAGAATAAGCTCATCTTAAACAAACTTGATGCCTTACATCAAAAAACAAATGATCCTTTATGCATGGTTAAAGACTTAGAATTTACCGCCGCCAAGATCATAAGTGATTCAAAAGAAAGAGCACTTGTTGTTCATAAAAAATCTTTTGAACCTACCTTTCCATCTGATGGAAAGTATAGTTATCCCAACTTCATGGTTGGAAATAAAGGATTAGGGCCTCAAAAACCAAAAATACTAAAGCTATGAGCATTAGTGAAAAAGTTGAATTATTTTTCTGGGGCAACCTACAAAAGAACGAAACTATTCTAGATGGAAAACAAACTTCACCATTAGATGAAGTAATCTATCTTATGACTCTCGACGGGTGTATACTCAAGTTTTTCTTTTGATATTCCAATCTCAATTAATTGATATGGTGGTTGAAACATACCATTTTTCCAGACTGGTAAAGTACTGGTGACTTTGAGGAAGATCAGTCGATCTGCTTCTTTTATGACTTTTGTCCTGAAGGTCTTGATGGCCTTCTTGATGGCTTCTGGTAATGAACCTATCTCCAGAAGGTTTTTGCTGAGATAAATTAGACGGGCCATCCCATATCTAAATACTTCATTGACTAGACTAGGTTCAGCCCCTTCGATGAAGTTGTATAGACTTAAATCCTGTCTATCTGTTGTGAAAAACTTTTCTTTTAGAAAATGATCTTCACTTGCTCTTCTAGCCAGCTTGAAAAGTTCTTTAAACCTTTCTTCGGTCAGTGTAAACTGTTGTTGTTTCTCAACTGGTTTAGTGATTAAGATTCTTCCGAGTGAAACCATTTGTGTAGGCTTCTTCTGGACCGCACTTAACCAATCTTCTACCAAACGCTTCAACCTTGTCTAATTCACTGTACCCGGATGATATCCATAAAGGTTTCATAAAGGTTGAGGGGTAGGCTTATGACTCATATAGCGCTACCAGACGCGGGGTCTGGGGGCGTTACAATCTATTGTTGTTTTTTTATTTATAATAATAATAATTATTATTATCATTCCTCCTCTACAATTCTTCATGTTACAAAGTTATATATATGATTTAGGCCACACATCCGGTATCCCGATATGTGTAGTTACATAATATGATTTAGGCCACACATCCAGCATCTCCATATTTGACATTACATTGCGGCAATATAACATTTTTCTGACCTTTTTATTTGTTTAGCATTTTAGATAGACTTGCCCCGTGAAAATTCAATCCTGCGTCTGCCCCTGAGTACGCAATACAAAGTTATTCAATCACTCGTGCGCCCCTGAATACACACATTACAAGGTTTAACTTATTATACTCTACAATCCAAACAAAGTCTACGATCCAAGCAACATTTTAACCAATTTTATTCAATGAATTTAATATATTCAAATCCGAACATACCCAACCTAGACTGGGAAAAACAAAGACGATGCTGTGGGGAATTCAAACCATTTTTTCAATGAATTTATTATATTCAAATCAGAGCCTACCCAACCTAGAATGGGAAAGACAAAGATAATGCTGTGGGAATTCAAGAAATGCAAAGCAAAACCAAACATAAAAAGAAGCCAAACTATCACGATATGTGACTAGGCCAAGCTTATTTCTTATTTCAAGAAACAGAGAATGTTTCTAGGCTTCTACACTCGATTCATCGAGCCAGAAGGGCATCCTTTAGAGGCTTCCCCGGCCTTCCGGCACATCCAGTTCATCGAGCCAAAGGGGCATGTCTTCATCCGACGACTTTAAGAGACGTGAAATATCATCGCTTATGCCGTTTTCTAATAACCCAGACATCTCTAAAGTAGTTGTGTCATTTTCTAACAGCCCCCCAGACATCTCTAAAGTAGTTGTTTCTTCAGGTTTATTAATGTTTGTTGTGTTGTACGGAAACACAAGTGATTGTGCAACAGTGCTGCTGTTTTGTCCCGGATAATGATGTTCGGAATTTATGTCATAACAAGTGAGAGATTCGTCTATAGTCATACCATATACTATTCCGGTGGGCGGCGCAACAGGTTGAACAGTGTTGAGAATTTCTTCGATTTCATTTGGATCGACAAATCTTATATCATGAATACTCTGTCGTCGTTTATTTTTTTGGTTCATGGATTTCTGTTGCTGTTGCCTAATGAAATACTTCTGCGCATGGCTAGCTACTTGAGTGGAGCTTTTCGACTTTACGAAATCTTTCGCTATAGTCTTCCAATCGCCCGATCCAATCGTTTGCAAACCAATAAGAAATAACTTGTGCTCTCTTTCCGTCCATCCTTTACCTTTCTGTCGCCTTTTCTTTTCCATTTCTCCTCCTCCTTCTACATCATCATCATGGTATGATCCAGAATAATCGTCGTCATGTTTCTGAATATTCATTGAATTATCGTGTCGTCCCTCTTTCGTTACCATTTCTTCATCTCCTTGCACATCATCATCATCATCAATGTCTTGAAAAGGCAAAGGTATCGCCCCGGAAATTATCTTCTGTACATCTTCAACTAACATTTCATAATGGTATTGTACATCTTCCACCGATTTTCCCGGAATTGCTGCTGCTATTTTTTCCCATGGAAATGAATCTATAGGATTCTCCCCACCATAAATCACCATTGCATTCTCAAATGCTTTGTCTTCATCTGTTGACCATACTGTGTTGTCACCAGCCATTTGCGATGCATCAATTATAAAAAATAAAAAATAAAAAATAAAATAAGAAAGTCCTCTAATTAATTCTAAATTCTGAATCAAGTAATTTTATTTTTTTTTTAAAATAACGTTATCATAGGTAAGCTTTTAAAAAAAAAAAAAGTATATGAAATAGGGTCATGGGAACCAGCCATTTCGTGTGCATCAATTATGACAAATAAAAATTTACTTACTTTAATTAAAACAAGAAAGTCATATTAACTCTAAATCAAGAGAAGTATCTTTTTAAAATACGTTTTCATAGATAAGTTTATTTATTTATATATTATTTAAAGTATTTGAAATATATAGGGTCATTGTAAGGTATATGAAAATTATTTGAAAATAGCAAGGGATATAGGCGTGTAAATGTCAAAATATTCTTAAGATATAGACACATGTAGCTAGAAGTAAAATTAGTCCCAAAGAGAAATACTAATATGATGAATGGCAAAAGTGGATGTACATAAATTAAACCTGATAACAGTTTTTTTTAGGTTGACTATATTTATTCAAGTACGAGTCATCAGAGTTAAGACGTGGTTCATATTGACTTTTATTTGAATTTAAAATGTAAGGTAAAAGTTTCTCAAAAAATGTGAGATAAAAAACTCAAGTTTTAATTTTCAAATATATATATTGGAAAATAAAGACCTCAAGAAACTAGGAAAAATGTTTCGCGTTGCTACCTATTCCGCTAATACCTATTCGTTGATAGCTTTTATGAAAGAGATAGTTTTTAAAAAAACTTGAAAATTTCATTAATAGAACAAGTATGTATATACAAGTAGTAGAAAACTAACCAATAAGCCACTTCTTAAAAAGTAGGAAACATGTGATCATGGCTTTAACCAACAACAACTACTCTAGTAATGGGAAAATGGGAAATAAAATGACTGACATAGCCTTAGGTAATAAAACTTGATTAACATAATAATTAAAATAAATATCTAACATTCCTTCCTTTAATCTGAGCTAACAGTTCAGATTACTTCACACATTCCCAGCTTGTCTCTAAGATTCAAAAATTGATCGCTCTTGAGTCATTTAGTCACAATAGGAGCCAATTGATCTTCACTTCTGCAATACAACAACTCAATGATTCCTTCTTCACATAAATCTCTCGGAAAATGGTATTTCACATCAATGTGCTTGCTTATGCTGTGTAACACTGGATTCCTGGTTAACTTAATAGTAGAGTTGTTATCACAGTACAAAATGTTCCCAATCTGCTGAACATGCCCTAGAACTTCCAGCAGTCTTCTTAACCAGATCAGTTGACATGCACCATGTGTTGCTGCAACAAACTCTGCTTCAGTTGTGAATAGAGTGACTATTGGTTGCTTTTTGAAGACCAGCTGATAGCACCTGTTTCAAACATAAACACAAAACCAGAAGTACTCTTCTTGTCATCAATACCTCCTGCATAATCACTGTCATAATATCCAGTCAGCTGAGCCTTCCTTGCTGAACCATACTTGATGCCAAGATTGATGGTTCCATTTAGGCATCTTAGGATCCTCTTCACATAGTTTAAGTGATCCGCTGATGGTGACTCAATATATCTGCTTTCCACACTTACAACATACATGATGTCTGGTTTTGTTGCTGTCAAATATAGAAGGCACCCTATCATCTGTTTGTATAGGGTGGGAGTCACCTTACCACCTGTACTTTCCTTGCTGAGTTTCACACCAGTTTCACAGGGTGCGAGTGATGGGTTGCTGTCCTTCATTTCAAACCTGCCGAGTATTTCAGTCAAATACTTCTTTTGAGACACATATATCCTTGATTCAGTCAGCTGAACCTCAATGCCAAAGAAATAATGCATTAGTCTCATGTCTGTCATGCTAAATTTGGTCTTCATTGCCTATTTGAACTCTATTATCATATTGAGTTCACCACTGGTAAAGATAAGATCATCCACATACAAACAATCAATCAGTAGCCCTCAATTGCTGTTAACTTTCACATACAAGGTAGGTTCATATGGGCACCTTGTGAAACCTTCCTTCACAAAATAAGAATCAATACAACTGTACCAAGCCGTTGGGGCTTGCTTGAGTCCATGTAAGGCTTTGTTAAGCCTATACACTTTGTTTTCTACTCCATTCTTCACATAACCCTATGGCTGATCCACATATACTTCTTCTTGCAACTGTCCATTCAAAAATGCTGACTTCACATCCATTTGATGTACTTTCCAATGATTATGAGCTGCCAAAGATAACACTAGTCTGATAGTTTCCATCTTTGCTACTGGGGCAAACACTTCATTGTAGTCAATCCCATACTCTTGCTTGTATTCTTTGGCCACTAGTCTAGCCTTATACTTGCTGACTTTACCATCTTCATTAAGCTTTGTCTTATAGATCCACTTGACACCAATAGTTTTGTGTCCTTTTGGTAAATCTATGAGACTCCAAGTCTGATTCCTTTCAATGGCCAAGATTTCTTCATCCATAGCCCCAATTTGCTGTCTTTTGATGCCTCATCATAAGTGATTGGACCATCACTAGCAAATAGAGCATAATAGGTAGACTCCTCTATTTGTGGTAAGCCTGTTACCTCAAAATCTGTCTTCCAGCCTGGCCTTCTTCTGTTTCTTTGAGGTCGGGCTGCTGAACCCTCAGCTTCAGCTTCATGATGTGGGTGTGCTGAGTCTTCAGTAGTGTCATGAGTCTGCTGAACTGAGTCTTGAGTCCGCAGACCTGAGTCTACTAAGTCTTGTGTCTGCTGAACCTGGGTCAAATCCTCCCTAGGTTCTTCATCTATCAGATTTTAGAAAGGATGGAACTGAGCATTGTTTGTTTCCCAATTCCAAGTGTTTAGTTCATCAAACACCATATCTCTGCTGATTACTATTCTTTTGGTCATATGATTAAACAACTTGTATGCCTTGGACTTTTAACTGATCCCCAAGAAAACACATTGCTTTCTTTTATCACTGAGTTTTTTCATGTTTGCATCTGGAATATGAGTATAAGCAATGAATCCAAAGATTTTAAAATGACTTACATTTTGATTGAGTTCCATGCTTCTTTTGGTGTCATGTTTTGAACAGAAAATGTTGGACATCTGTTCAAAATATGCACACTCTAACTTACACCTTCAAGCCAGAATCTCTGTGGTACATTTCCATATGCAAGTATGCTTCTTACCATATTTACGATAGTCCAATTCTTCCTCTCAGATACACCATTTTGCTGTGGTTTATAGGCTGCTGTCAATTTCCTTCTTATTCCATTACTGGTACATAATTCTTCAAACTCTGCTGAGCAAAATTCTCCATCTCTATCTCTTCTCAGACTTTTGATTTTGACCGGTCTCTTTTTCACTTAGAAATTTGAAGTTCTTCAATGCTTTCAAGGCCTCAGATTTTTCTTGCAAGAATCCAACCTAAGTCTTCCTAGAAAAATCATCAGTGAATGTAATGAAGTACATTTTTCCTCTATTAGATGATGGGTTGATTGGTCCACACAAGTCAGAATGGATGAGTTCCAGCACTTGTTTTGCCCTCCAAGATTTTCCTTTTGGGAACTGATACACCGTGGCCGAACATGGTTCACCGGACCACTATCAGGCTCACTGTAGCGGTCTCTTCTCAACCTCTGACCTCCATCAACGCCATCCCATCTGTAAGTAATCCGATCGGGTCATCGAGTTCGCACATTCGTATCCGACCTTTAGAGGGGCCGAACGCGCTACCCCCGGTCCGATATACCGGTCAGCCGGGCTATGCCCTCTATCTCTAGGCAAGCACGCTCGATACTTAGCATTAGCAAGGATAAGACTGTCTCAACGAGAAGGGATCAGAGCGATCAACGGACCCTTCGGCCCGACCTTCTACAGCTGCATGTCATATTAATTGTGTTCAATTATGTCTTATCACTATTAGTCTAATCGCAATTAGAGCTTTGCCTATAAATAGAGGCCTCATGCAATCAGAATAGGGGTATACACAATTCAATATAAGCAGATAAACTCTACCAATTTGTCGACCACGATCCTCTTTATACAACCTATTGCGCTCGCCGGCTGAGCACCACAATGAAATCTTTACACCCACCATCATCCCGTCCTAAAGTCACCTTCTACGCTAATATATCCACCTTCTAAACACCTACACCACTGTCGTGATATTCCCGGCGATATCAGTTGGCTCCGTTGCCGGGAAAACGATCATCAAAATCATATTTACAACATTTCCGGCGACTTACGCCGCCCCCTCAAGCCTCAAAGTTAGAGAATTTTTTATTTTTGGGTTGTATAGCCTAAAAATCATACCTTTCACCGTTATCACAACATCGCAAGTGAAGAGGTTCTTGATTTTGCGAATCACAGCCTTTTCTTTGGACAAGCATATTAAACAAGGAAAAGAATCACCACCGGTAGCTTCGCAAGGCTGGCGGTGGGATCATCATCACCCTTGGATCAGCGCATGCATGCTCCCATGTTTCAGTTCTATAAAGTAATAGTGTTGTGTCAGTTGGTTAATTTGGAGACGGATCAGTTGAGCTTTCCGCTGGATTCTGGGTAAGCCTGCGTTTGTTACAAGCAATTTGCCTAGATAGCGTATTTTGCATGTTTCCTTTCAAATCAAATGGCTGGAGGGAAAGTAATAGTGCCTGAGACACCGAACAAATGGACGAATCAGGACCCTCCATGTGGCGCAACGTCATATCAGAGTATGCGTAGCAGGGGTCATTCACAGCCGGGGGAAGCGGTGGAAATAATAACGAACATGACATGCGCAGCGTCTTAAATGAAAAGCAAAGACTCGTGGTCTAGGGGACATGGCCATAAAGAAGGGCCACAATAAGCGTACCGGAGATCCTCTTCAACAAAACATGGAGCAGGGAGCGAATCCAACTCCGGGGCAAAGCTCCTATACACTGGCGCTGAAGTCCCACATGGAATATGTAGAAGATATGCGGGTCTACAACTTAAACCTCATCACATGGGGCTTTCCTCCACAACCAGTTAGTAAATTCTCTCCGCCTATGCCAGCTCCAACCGAGGTACAGCCGACTCAAAATCCGATCAGGGTTAATCGACCCCATCGTACAGAGGTACGCCAGAGCTGTCATGCAACTTCAGTCCCTGAAAAGGGTATAAGGTTGGCACTCCAACGCCTCGGGGCCATGGATAACGTCCACGGTGTAGCCCCAGCGCGTAGTTATCCGAAGAGTGCAGAGAATACTCGATAGGTACGACTACAGATAGAGGTGATCGATGACTCAGACTATGCAGAGGGTACTAATAAAAAGAGTTATCATAGACACTGGGGCCTGCAAAGGTGATCGACGACTCGGACTGTGCGGTCTCAGAGTGTTTGGGGGCCTGTTTTATTATGAGATGATGCCATTTTGGTTAAAGAACGCAGGATCGACATATCAAAGGATGGTGAATATAGTTTTCAACTCACAGATCGGTAAGAACATGGAGGCTTATATATATAGATGATATGGTCATCATGTCAGTCACTGGCTGTCATGCCTCCAACCTCACTGAAACGTTTGATAATGTCCGAAGACACTCCAAGAAGCTTAATCCGCAAAATGCACGTTTACGCGTCAGCGAGCAAATTCCTGGTGTTCATGTAGTAGTCTTGAGGCATGGATGCCAACCCAGAAAAGATCCAAGCTTTGCTCGACATGAAGGAACCAACATGCATCAAGGAGGTCCAAAGACATAATGGCAGGATAATGGCTCTGGGCAGGTTCATATCAAAATCTGGAGAAAAGTGTCTCCCTTTCATCAAAATCCTAAAATGTGACAAAACGTTCTGATAGGATGAGGAATTCTCCCAAGCATTCTGAGCACTAAAAGAATACCTGGGGAAACCTCTATTGCTAGTCAATCCGAAAGATGGGGATGTTCTGTATTTGTATTTAGCGGCATCAGATCGGCCTGTAGCTGCTGTGCTTGTAAAGGAGTCCGGAACACTCCAAAATCCTGTTTTTTATGTAAGCAAGGCTTTCAATCCGGTGGAGAGTCGCTATTTTTATGTTGGAAAGCTTGCCTACTCGCGGGTTATTGCTTCGCATGCTATTATCACTCTCACGAATAGTCTATTACGTCAAGTACTGCATAGGCCAGACCTCTCGGGCCGTTTACTTCGATGGGCGACCGAACTCACAGAATTTGATATACAAAACAAGCCCCGAAAAGCAATCAAAGCGCAGTCACTAGCAGATTTTATCATCGAAACAAGCTTCAGCATAGAGTAGTTGATAATGCTCTAAATGGTACCAATAATTATACCTATATTCACCCCGAATTCTGGTCAAGAGAGGATATATAGACTCGTTATTATGTGGAATATAAGTGAAATGCTATGTGAGTGTTTCCAGGATCGTAATTCTGCGTCTATGCTATTTTCCCGATGTTTTGATACTGTTTTGTCTCGTTTTGCGTGTTTTATAGGATGTACCAAAACTGGAGCATTGGAGAACGGATCTGGACCGAAGAAGTACATTGGGCCAAGTTGAAGTCCAAGAAGAAGCCTGCTGAAGAAAAAGAAGAAAAGTAGGCCTGGTAACCCGAGGGTTAGGCTCCGTAAACCGGCGTCTTGTGGAACACGAAATTGATTCCGCCGCATTATCTAGGTCGGTTAGGGTTTTAGAGAGTCTTAAGTCGGTCATTGTATCCATATAAGGCCGCATTTACAGATTATTGCATAAGTTTTCATAAGCACTCAATTATATTCAATTTTATTATTATGAAATAAAGTTTCTTGAGCTTTGGAGTGTTATTTTCTGTTTCCTCCCTTCTTCCATCATCTCTAGCTTGAGTAGATGAGCTAGATCTCCATTGTTGAAGGTATGAAGCTTTGAACGTTCCTTTTTGTCTTCAATATGGTAGATCTGTTCATATTTATTTGTTTTAGTTAATCTGCATGTTTAAATACCCTATAATTTACTTATTTTAATCGTATTGAGGAATGTAGATACAGAAATTAGGAAAAGCCACCCCCGGTAACCCTTCGGTCTATACCGGTTTACCGAGGCATATGTTAGAAAACCTAAACTGGGATTCATTACAACTACGTTGATTGGCAGGAATAATTAAAACGAGTAGTAGGTCTTGCCAATCTAATATTCGTCATTCGTAAATTAACATGAAGGACCACAAGTGAAGTGTTAATTAGGACATAGTCTTGATGGACCCTAGGAACGTGCTGGTCAATGTCCACAGCTGTCTAAGCGGGTTAGCGGCAGGAGTTAGCGCTCAATATCGGCAATTCTAGTTCTTTATGCGTATGGGCTAATACGGACAAATTAAGGAGGGTAGCTTGAGTATAGATTGTCTCCTGCCATTGTCGGAGTAGATAGGGTTAGGAATTGCACCCGTAGCTGATAAATATGATAATAATCATTAAAATCTCACGATTAATCGAAGGAAATTATGTGGGGAAGTAAACGTAACGATTAACTAAACCAAGTTAGTAGATCGGTGAGGGGAGGGAGAGGTATACCGTGTTTGTTTTTTTATGTTATTGTTGGTCAGTGACCGCCTCTATGATTCTTTTTAATTAGGTTAGAATCGTTTATACTTATAAGTTGCATTGTCAATGTGGGATCGACCTTGACTCGCATTTACTATACTGCGATGTACCTAGTATTCTTGCTAGTAATATCGACGTTAGTCATTCACACGCGATCAAGATTTTTGGGCCGGGGACAATGGCCAATTTTTAAATATAAACGTTTTAATTCTAATTAAGAAGTCATTTTTATTTTATTTTATTTTATTTTGAGTCTTGAGTCGCTTACATCAACCACGCAACCCTCAGATATGTTAAACGGCGTAACTATTCTCCGAGTTACCGAGGTCTGAATAATCAATTTCTGAATAGTTCCAGTTATTTTGAGGTATTCCCTGTTGATTTTAGTTAGTAGGTCTGCAACAGTTGGGATCACACCCAGCTGAAGCGGAAGTTGCTAACCATTTCTTTGTTTTATTTTGTCTTTTATTGCAGGTTGATCAAAACACTTCACAGATTCGATCCATTCAGAGTTGACAAAGTGCAAACAAGCCAAGCAATATGCCTAGGACAATATTGAATATCACACCGATTTCCATGTATCCTGGATCTGAAGCACGAGAGCATTATGAGACTATAAAGAAATGGTTGGAAAAAGAGGAAAAAGCAATAAAGCAAGAGCCTGAAGATGACCTGAACGAGTATAGCATGTATCGTCCAGGTGAGTTTCCTTGTGAATGAATTGATATATCATCTTCGGATTACTATTCTGACGATCCTAAAGAGGATCCTGACACGATGTTTTCTGAGCCTGAGGATTACCCAGACTCAGACACTGTGGTAAAGTTAGGAGACCCTGGCACGTTCAGACTCCTATTTTTTGTTAATGGAATATCCGTAGGATTAGGTCTCTGCGACTCTGGCTCAAGTTGCAATATTCTACCTTTTTCCCTCTGTTAATGGAATATTCTTAGACTTCCGGTCATGTTGAATCAAACAAGGACCATGACCTTCGTAGATAGAACTAGAGACATGCCTGCTGGTCAGCTTAGAAAGTGTACAATTAAGGCAGGAGGGTTCACATATCCTATTGACTTTACGGTCATAGACGTACCTGAGGACCCGAGTGCCCCAGTTCTCTTAGGACGACCTTTCTTTGCGACGAGTAGGGCGGTTATGGATTTTGCGGATTCTAGTGAAGTAGGTTAGGTTTTGAGTCAGAAATAACAATTGAAGAGTGAAGGTCTAGTCAATTTGAGATCAGAAGTGAGCAAAAAGGTTGAGTAAGAAGTGCAGCAAAAGCAGATCACTAATCTGGGGAAAAGATACCCCCGGTATCTCGAGGGTAATCTCTGGGTTACCGACGCTTGGTTTTTAGATTTCTGAACGTCATTTTATAAAGCTGAATTTTTAGAGACATGTTGAGGACACACGTTGCACCAGATACGGCCAGTCAGCAGAAACCGAACCATTTTCCCCTCTTTTCAAAATTTTCATCCTTTCCCACACTCCACCATAACTCCATCTCAATCCCAATCACCTCCTCAAATCCCTCACCCTAATAACTTCTCTACCATCAATCCCACTAAAACCATCCACATTCACTCCATTCTTCATATTTAAACCATCCCTTCATCACCAATATCATCATTCTTATCATTTTCATTTCTTTCATTCACCAAACTTCTACCATTTCTTCCTTCTTCATATATTTTGGCCACCATTACCACCATGACCACCAAATCACCACTATAATCAAACCAATTTCTTCCATTTTTCAAACTTTAAACAACACATCCAATATCCCTGTTGCTGTTCAGTAGTGCTGTTGCTACGGTTAAGTGCTAAAATTCTTCATCTGTTATCATCAGAGGCACAGTCCCAGGAGAAAATCAGAAAATCTCAGGCCGGTAAACTGTACCCTACTCTAGTTTACTAAGGTCTCTTTTCCAAAAACAATTTCCATTTCAGGTTTTGTACTCATTCAGGAAGGGTCCTAAGCGTCAACGATCAGCTGTTTGTCCTAGTGGTTACTGATGGGAGTCAAATTGTAGTGTATTTCTTATATGAGATTACCTCCTTTTACGAGTTATTCATGGTTATTTTGGGCTATTATGGGTAGTATATGAACGATATTCACTGATATGCATGTTTCGAGACTAATGACGTTTTCGTCCTAAAAACTCGTGTTTTATGTGGATTTCGATACGTTTATGTCAATGTATATTATGCCTTGGTGTTCGTGTCTTTGTTTTCAGGCTTAGATTGATGTATAAGGTCGAGGATAAGGAAGAGAGTCTCGAGAAAGAACGAGATTTGGGGCCAAGGAGGAGAAAAGAGTGAAGAATCATTGACGAAATCTGAACCAGTCACTTTAGGGGCATTTTGGTCACACTTGGAGACACTTTCAGGAAGAGTTGTTCTGATGAAAGTTGTAGAGGATTGAATCAAATTTCCAATGCATTTTGAATCATCTCATTTGCAGTCCTAGAAGTGAAGTTATGATGAAAATACTGAAGCTTGGTGCAAACAAGCGTTTACGGAGCAATGCTGAGCGCAGAGAGTTGGCTTTTCAAGAAAACGAGCGTTTGCCTTGCCACAAACGCTCGTTTGTGGTCGGGATACGGCAAAAACCTATAAAAACCCTCTTTTTCGGTCCCATATGATATCTATTCAGTACTTAGACGTTTTAGGGTTTCTTAGGGGCGATTTTAGGGCGATTTCCATTAGTTTAAACGTTGTTTCAATCCTTAGATCATTGATTTAATTCCTGGCAACTCTATACAACTTTCATAGCTTATATTTTCGATTCGTGATCCAAGATTTCATCTTTTGAAGTATATTTTCATACAATTCAAGGTTTCATCTTTTATGGTAATTATTTCTTTTTCTTTCAATTATTTGATTATGTCTTTGATTATTTCTTTCATTATTATTTCGTTTTCAATTCCATTATAAGTAGCTAAATAGTTGTGTTGCAGAATTATGTAAAAGCGGGTGAAACGCCCTAAGGGGGATTAAACGGGAGTAGTGTTGCGCTTAATTAAACGTTTGTATGATTAATCCACGTTCTAAAACTTGTTCTTTTAAAGATTATAGCTTTGAATTAGATTGACAACATAGTTCACTTTCACACTCACATCAAAGTTATAGATGTATTTTGCGGTGAGATGTGGGATAAGGGGTTTTAGGATCATTGTGTAGACACAGCCTAGTTGTTAGATTGACAACCTAGCTAGTTGTTAGGACTGTGTCCTATGTGAGGTTTTCATCGGTTTTCTGAGCTGCTCTAGATTTTGGTAAACCATGTTAGGTTAGTTGGCTATCTAAAAGGAGGGTTAATTAGCCTTGCATAGGGTGTTAAGCGAGATTTGTTCAGACCTTAACACCAGAATTTGGAGTTGGCACCCGTGGATGTCTTATAAACTGAATTGGATAGGTAGGTCAGTTAAGACACGCTCCTTGTCAAGTCTTTCCTGTGGGGTAAAAGTAACCCGCTGGATCGTAGTTCGGCTATGATTTTTAATCATGTAAGTAAAACCAGTAGTGTAATCGTTATTTCTGCATTACTTATTAATCTTTCCACTATCTATTGACCTGAACCAAGTTCTACGTCGACTTTGGTACTTCACTGTTACTCCATGTGGATTCGACCTTGTAACCACTATACTACCCTAACCCGATACTCTTTCGGTTAAAGTTAGCGGTTAAGTATTTTGCTATCAAGAATTTTGGCGCCGTTTCCGGGGAGTACATGGTGAATATCTTGTAAGTTGACCGAAAGCCTAGGCTTAGGTCGTTTTTATTTGTTTTCTTGTTTTTTATTATTTTTGACAGTGCATGACCACGAGAAGTTCAAAACAACCTTTTATCGAGCCGATTGAAGAGATTGAAGCCTTTGCACGCCACCGCAATAGTCAAAGAAGAAATGAGATCGTTATTGGGAATCCGAACCCACTGTACGATGAAGCGGGATTAATTGATACGTCTCTGTCAGACTTCTCCGAAGAGATGGATGAGCTTAATGGTAGAGATGATTTGGATGGTCGGGGATAATTTTGAGCCTTTGACTGAACACAATGCACTGGGCAGTACATCCAACCTCGGGGATACAACTTTACAATTGACCTCAATCCGTGATCGTATAGAACAATTGGAGAATGATGGGTTAAGACTCTAGAAAACGATCGACCCTCAATACACTCAGAGAACGGGAATTAGGAGTAACCGAGGTGGGCCGATGCAGATAGTTGGGAGCCGGTGTGGTAGACGACTTGGGGTAAACAAAATAGGAAACAGAGCGTACTCGGCGACCTCCGTTACACAATGAAACACTCAAAGCAATTCGGGCGGATAACCAAGTTACGATCGAAAAGTACTTTTGATCTTTGGTGAACAGGAAACCCACAAAACCAAAATAATCAGATGAATCGGAATAATCAGTAGCCACCTATTCAGCAACAATATCAAAGGGAACAACCGAGGAATGTAAGACAACTGGGTCAAGGTCCTAGAGTTTGCCGAGATTATGTCACTACCCCACATGAGGTGGTAGGGTATAACCCCATAAGAATGCCTCCCATAAATGCAAGCAACATGGAGATCAAGCAGAACATATTGAACATGTTGGGAGAGCATGCTTTGTTCCACGGGAAGTCCACAGAAGATGCTAACAGTTTCCTCGATCATTTCATGCAAATCTGTGGGACTATGAAATATAATTGGGTGCCAGAGGATGCAATACGGATGATGGTTTTTCCGTTTGCACTAAAAGGGGCTGCTATAGATTGGTTCGATTCATTGCCTAACGATTCGTTGCATACATGGGAGGATGTAGTGCAAGTTTTTGTAAGGAAGTATTTCCCTCCAGCCAAGATGCTAGACCTGAAGGAGGATATTTCGACATTTGATGGATTGAAGGGAGAGACTTTGAAAGAGACATATGAGAGATTTTGGGGCTTGCTGAAGAAATGCCCACCACATGGTTTCTCCACGGTTGAACATGTGATTATCCTATTTAGAGGTTTGGAACCAGTGGACCAGAATAAGCTCAACTCTGCAAGTGGTGGTGATATCATGAATTTGCCCCCAGAACAGGCAATGCAACAGATAGAGAATGATGCTGAAGGAAAAGGGCAGTGGGGCTCTACAAGAAAGAACAAGAAAGCTTCTTTGGAAACTGTAAAGTCATTGAAAGACGATTTGGATAGAGAGCGTTGAACGAGAAGATGCAAGTGATGTCACTAATGATGGAGAAGATGGAGGCAGAGAGAAGATGGCATTACAATGCCAAATATGTGGAGGTGGCCATTCTGCTTTGCAATGTACTTCACTAAAGATGTCCACTTACCCATAAAAGTTGCCTCCACAACAGCAACAGAATGTGTTTGCAATGGGACAAGTCAAGAATAATCAACAAGATTTTGGCCAACAGCAACATGGAATTTGATTTTTGATAATCAGCAGGGCCAACAGTTCGAGTATGTCATGGAAGAGCAGCAGCAGTACAATGTGAGCTATGTTGGACAAGGTAATGAGGGTAATCGGAATCGAACCGCGAGGGGCAAGGTTGGAATCAAACACAGGGGCAGAATTGGAATCGAAACAATAACAATTAGAACCAAGGGTTCAGGCAGAACCAAATCCCAAATAACCAATCTTGGAATCAGAACCCCCAGAATCAGAATGCCAATCAAAAAACCAATCAAGCAATTCGGGTACCCAGAAGACCTCAACTGAGTTGCTGTTGGAGAAGATGGATAAGACTATCTCTGAGCTAAATAAGAGTGCTATTGAACAGAAGGTAGCAACGCACTTAGCTATCCGGAATTTAGAGACTCAAGTTGGGCAAATCACAAATACATTGAAGAAGAGTCCGAGTGATGCTTGAAAGCGAGAATCCGAGGCAAGTGAATGCCATATTCACTAGGAATGCGTAGAGAGGCTGAGAGAGTGACCACCAAAATCAAGCGATGTGTAAGAATATATCGGATGAGGAGGATGAAGCCGAGGCGTGAGAGAGAGAAAGAATGGAAACCGAGTTAGAAGCGATGCGAAGAGAGTTAGGCTCTTTGTTAAGAGAGACCTCGTGTTTGTAAGGAAAGAGCGAGCAATGGAAATCTGACAGAGGAGCAGGAAGCTCAAACTAGAAGAGATGAAGAAAGGGAGAAGCAGGATTTCATAGTGCTGGACATTAAAGAAGAGGAGCCGAGCAAGCCAGTGATGACAAAAGAAGCTACATATGGGCCTCCAAGGCCAAACACTCGAGGTAAGAAAATTTTTATGCCCCCTCCCCCTCCTGATTTTGATGAGAATACGTTGCCTTACCCACCTAAGGGTCCTAAGAAGCCGGTCCTTACTGAGAGTCAGAGTAGATTCCTCGACATTCTTAGGAATGTAGAGATCAATGTTCCCTTGTTAGAGGAAATTGCTAGTGTGCCTGAGTATTTTAAATGTTTGAAAGAGATGTTGACAAGTTGAGAGAAAATAGGTAAGATAGTTAAGCTAAGGGAGGAGTGTTCATCGGTTTATGATAGTAAGATACCCCTAAGATGAGAGATAGAGGAGGTTTCACCATTCCTATCACCATAGGAAATACTGTAATTGAAAATGTTTTATGTGATTTAGGAGTTTCTGTGAGCTTGATGCCTAAGGCTTTATATGAAAAATTAGGGTTAGGTGAAATGGAACCTACTGGAATGACCCTACAGATGGCTGATAGTTCGGTGAGGAAACCTTTGGGGGAAGCGGAAGATGTCTTAGTGAAAGTTGGAAAATTTGTGTTCCCCATGGATTTTGTGATTCTTGACATGGAGATGGACTCCAAGACCTCTGTTTTGTTAGGTCATCCCTTTTTGACCACCAGTGACGCTCAGATATGAGTTAAGAGTGGAGATATTTCTTTTGGTGGTGGGGGCAAGAGAGAGCGTTTAAATGTTTACAATGATAGAGGTCCAAATGCTATGAATGATGAATGCTTATATACATAATCTTTGTTTTCTTGTGGTGTGGTGCGTACTGACGTGCAGGAAGGAAAAAGATTGTCAAAAGGAGATGCAGTGCGCTTACGAGAAGTCGTCGATCGAGGCAAGATTGAGGCACAAAATAAATTGGGATCGCTCGTTGCTCTGGTGCTCCCCAAGCTGGGAAAAGTGGGGATTGATAAACTGCCTGATTGCAAGAAGTCTAAGAGGAAGCCATCTCCAAAGCCGGAGAGGAAAGAGAGTGTGAGATGGCAATAGAAAGCAACACAAGTGACACGAGGTAAGCCGCTCACTAGCTCGACTATCTTTATGATTGCCCTTAGGATATCTACGAGCATGTTTAAATTGATGAATGCGGAATTTGGTTGACTTGCTATGAGCTTACATGATATGTGATGAGTATCTGTTTGAGTTGTTTTGAGTCTTAAGTGATTTGAGTCTGCTTAAGTGCCATATGGTCGAGCCAACGACGTAAAACACAGGCGCTTGTGGGAGGCAACCCACCTTTTTGCTATATTCGTTAAGATCTTATTGGGACCCTGAGAGGATATTTTACACCCGATTCTTGTTTTGACATGCATGCCATAGCTGTAATTTTCTTTATATATATATTTCCATGTTTGTGTTACCTACACTTAAGGTTTCGGCCATTCGTTGTAGAGAATTCTTTGTGTTTACTTTGTTGCACATGCACCCTGGGAGATATATTTACGGTTGTTGCATTGCATTGGATGAGCTTTGCCAACAGTTCAGCTAAGTTTTTTTCCTTTCTCACTCACACACTGAGGACAGTGCTTCGTTTAAGTGGGGGGTAGGAGACATAGCTTCACTGTTTTTGTTGATAAATTTTTATGCCATGTTTTCATATACTTGAATGATTTGTAGGCTTAGTTTTTGCTATATCGTGTGAATTTGGGCCATATTTTAAAAAATTTAATGGATTGATGTTGTGTTATATGTTGAATCATGATATCCTTAGGTTAAGTGTTTTACAATTGAGTAAGTGCATGCGAGTTAAGTCGTGATCTTGTTATAAAAATGGACTACACACACACTTAATAGCTTCAATATCATGAGTTATGGTAATTAATGATGCTTATAGTTGTCATAGTCTATTTTATTACCTAGAACATATATGATTAACTTCGAGGTGAAATAGAAAGGTGAATCTTGGTAGATTAAGGGATGACGGTCCTGTCATTTCTTTTACCCAACTAGAGCCAAATAGCCAACCATGTACATAATTTCCATAGAAACACCTCTAAGCCTTTGTAAGGTGGTTAGACCCCCACCCGAATGTAGCCATTCATTGATCAGCCTATAGTTACTGACCCTTAGCCTTTATTTATGGTCTACATTTCTTTGGAACCCTACGAGTGAGTTTTAATCTTATTTTGGGCACACTTGCTAGCACAAGTGTGGGGTGGAGAAGATGTGTATCAAAGTGTGGTGTTGGTGAATCTTTTGTACTACGAATGAGAATGGGTAGCAAAAAGTGTTGGTGTTTGGTTTATGGAAAAAAAAAGAAAAAGAAAAAAAATCAAAATCAAAATCATTCAAAAAAATTGGAACGAAGTGTTTGGAAAAAGTTGAGTCAAAGAATGTTTGATGAAGGCCGTGTATTAATTCTTCCAAAGTGGCGTTGGTGGACGAGTTTTCATTAAAATATGTTGGAATTTGAGAGTAAAGAAGGAGAATTCTTGCTTGAGTAGGCAATTTCATGAAGTTTTGATTAAGCTCACTCGTTTTTCTCTTTTAATATTCCTTTTATCCTTTCATTTAGCCCTGTCCCTCTCCTAACGTTACAACCGTGCAAGTCATGCCTGACCTTAGTAGCCTTGATTTGACCTCGATTAGAGGAGATGTTTATGAGGTATAAGCCTATGGTGTTACAACAATAGTCATGCATCTATAATCTGAACCGGTTAACCGTGATGAATGAATGAGAAGCTATTCACACACTCACATTCCGTTCTTGTAATAATGTAGGATTAGACTCAATTGCATTTGCCTGGTTGTTTTCACTTGCCCTTTGCATATGATGATCCCGTGTATGACTACAATGTTGACTTTATGTTACATTTTAGAGTCGCTTTGTTTGCTCGAGGGCGAGCATAAGCTATGTGGGGGGTAGTTGATGGGAGTCAAATTGTAGTGTATTTCTTATATGAGATTACCTCATTTTATGAGTTATTCATGGTTATTTTGGGTTATTATGGGTAGTATATGAACGATATTCACCTATATGCATGTTTCGAGACTAATGGCGTTTTCGTCCTAAAAACTCGTGTTTTATGTGGATTTTATTATGTTTCTGTCAATGTATATTATGCCTTGGTGTTCGTGTCTTTGTTTTCAGGCTTAGATTGATGTATAAAGTCAAGAATAAGAAAGAGATTTATGTGGGTTTTAGAACGAGATTTGGGGCCAAGGAGGAAAAAAGAGTGAAGAATCATTGACGAAATCTGAACCAGTCACTTCAGGGGCATTTTGGTCATAGTTGGAGACACTTTCAGGAAGAGTTGTCTTCGTGAAAGTTGTAGAGGATTGAATTCTCTTTCCAATGCATTTTGAATCATCTAATTTGGAGCCTTGAAGTGAAGTTATGATGAAAATACTGAAGCTTGTTGCAAACGAGCTTTTACGGAGCAATGCTGAGTGCAAAGAGATGGCTTTTCAGGCAAACGACCGTTTGCCTTGCCACAAACGCTCATTTGTGGTCGGGATACGGCAAAAACCTATAAAAACCCTCTTTTTCGGTCCCATATGATATCTATTCAGTACTTAGAGGTTTTAGGGTTTCTTAGGGGCGATTTTAGGGCGATTTCCATTAGTTTAAACGTTGTTTCAATCATTAGATCATAGATTTAATTCCTAGCAACTCTATACAACTTTCATAGCTTAGATTTTCAATTCGTGATCAAAGATTTCATCTTTTGAAGGAGATTTTCATACAATTCAAGGTTTCATCTTTTATGGTAATTATTTCTTTGTCTTTCAATTATTTGATTATGTCTTTGATTATTGCTTTCATTTTTCAATTCCATTATGAGTAGCTAAAAGGTTGTGTAGCCGAATTATGTAAAAGCGGGTGAAATGCCCTATGGGGGATTAGACGGGAATAGTGTAGCACTTAATTAAACGTTTGTATGATTAATCCACGTTCTAAAACTTGTTCTTATAAAGATTATAGCTTTGAATTAGATTGACAACCTAGTTCCCTATCACACACGCATCGAACTTATAGATGTATTTTGCGGTGTGATGTGTGATAAGGGTTTTAGGATCATTGCGTAGACACAGCCTTGTTGTTAGATTGACAACCTAGCTAGTTGTTAGGACTGTGACCTATGTGAGGTCTTCATTGGTTTTCCAAGCGGCTCTAGATTTTGGTAAACCATGTTAGGTTAGTTGGCTTTTTAAAGGGAGGGATACATAGCCTGGCATAGGGTGTTAAGCGAGAGTTGTTCAGACCTTAACACCAGAATTAGGAGTTGGCACCCGTGGATGTCATATAAACTGAATTGGATAGGTAGGTCGGTTAAGACACGCTCCTTGTCAAGTCTTTCCTGTGGGGTAAAAGTAACCCGTTGGATCGTAGTTCGGCTATGCTTTTTAATCATATAAGTAAAACCAGTAGTGTAATCGTTATTTCTGCATTAGTTTTTAATCTTTCTACTATCTATTGACCTGAACCAAGTTCTACGTCGACTTTGGTACTTCACTGTTACTCCCTATGGATTCGACCTTGTAACCACTATACTACCCAAACCCGATACTCTGTCGGTTAAAGTTAGCGGTTAAGTATTTTGCTATCAGTTACCAGACTGTATATGGAGATGCCACCCCATTGATAGACGGGGTTGAGCAGTTCCATTCATTAGCTATTTACGAGTCGTTCCGTGGCCATTGGAATGCAAGTCAAGTGGCTCGAGAACGAGGGGTAGATTTGGACGAATGAGGGTCGATATTTCTGGAGGCCCTACAAGCACAAGATTTATTGGACATGGCTGAGGCACCGGCCCGGTTCAACGCCACGGTGGTAAGGGAATTTTGCGCTTATGTTTCGCATAACCCCGGAGCCACTTATGCTATGTTTCATGGTATCAAGGTTGATTTCTCTATCGAGTGGATCAACGCTCATTTGGGGTTAGACGTCAACCGGTGGGCCCGGATGAGTACACATCCTCGAGCAACATTGCCGATCTCAACAGGATGGATATGGTCACTGATTTCTTAGGGGTGCAATGGAAGCGCAATCCTGCTGGAGCACCCACCATCTTCCTAGAGAACGAGTTATCCATGGACCGGAAGATGGTCAATAGATTTGTTTTTGCCTGCCTTCTTCTTACTAAGCACACGGTCTCTGTCACCACTCCGAGGGTAGAATTATTGTTCTATCTAGAGATAGGTGCCCTAATCAACACCGAACTACAGATGTATAGCCGTATCCACAAGCTTGCTACCGCTTCTGAGCTCGAGCTGCTACCATACGGGCCGATGATTGATATGTTTGCCCTAGAGGACAAGTTGAAGATGCTCGTCAATGATGATTGGAAAGATCCTGAGCCACACCTGCTTCGATTCCGACCGATCTCGAGTACATAGATGGGTTAGAGCAGAAACGGAGCATACTCCGGTGCTTGGAGCACCGAGGACTCAGAGAGCCTTGCTTAAGGAGCACTCGCGAGAGATTGCGAGTTTGCATCACAAGATGGATCGGATTATTGACTTTCTAGGAGTTCCGTCTGCTACCCCGCCACCCAGGACTGCCCTTCGTCATAGAGCATCCTTTTCGACCGCCGCCGCCTCGAGTTCTACACCACCTCCCGGTTTTGAGCATGAAGTTGACTAGGAGGGTTTTTCTGATGATGACTAGCTTTTATTTCTCTTTATTTTTGTTTTCCATTTTCTTGTTTTCCTTTTTGTTTTTGTTTTTCTTCTCCTACTTAGTTGATGTAGCAGAATAATTTTCATATAATACTTTTGTCGGCTTAATTTGTTTTAGAGTTATATTATTTTCT
This sequence comes from Gentiana macrophylla, assembly GCA_026214975.1. Lineage (NCBI taxonomy): Eukaryota > Viridiplantae > Streptophyta > Magnoliopsida > Gentianales > Gentianaceae > Gentiana > Gentiana macrophylla. The sequence continues at coordinate 61,873,492 of CM047808.1, read as the reverse complement.
CTTTTACTGCCGTATTTTTGTTATACAGTTTGTTGTCACCACTATTCTTCTTGATTTGTTTGAGATATTTAGCATAGATTCTTTATGGATTAATTCCATAGACCCGATGATTTATACGATGATCCGTTTCTTCTTTGGTTTCACCCTTAACCGAAGCTAAGTTCCTTTCCATTTTTCATTTCTCATCTTACATATTGGGGACAATGTTTCGATTAAGTGGGGGGGGGTAGAGGAACGTCACTTAGATTTTTAGCATTATATTCCATGAATTGCGTGATTGTCTTGATTTTCTTTGATGCACGATTCACCACTTAGAATTTGATTCCTTTCGACAAAATTTAAAAAAATTAGAATATCTTTGATCTTTTCGAGTCAATTGACTTCATCTTTGTTTTACTTTGTACGAGTAAGAGAAAGTGTCCACTTCTGAAGTAGTGGCGTTTTAAGCCCATACTCTGTTATGAGCCACCCTTTTAAGCACGTATAACTCACTTCCCTTGGTGTGTAGTCAATAACATATTTCTTTGACGAGTGTTGACCCTGGCTTCATCACTAATCATGTTTCACTAACGCTTAGAAAGGCAAAGGAATTTTGGATTCGGTAGTTTATCATAAGTGGGACCGTGAGGATAGTTAAATCAATGAGAATTCACCCGCCAAAAAAGAGAAGTGCATTGAAATATATACAATCACAATCTCTTTGGCAATATCTTAGTCGATGGAGCGTAAAACACACGACTTTTGCATATACCGATAAATGTGAGCCTAAGAGTAATATATGCTCGGTTCTCGATCCGCCTTGCCAGTTCAATTAATTAACAAATACATGTTCGAGACTGGTTAGTTCGACTGCGGGTTGATGTAATGTGAGATTTTCTGCATTACTAAGCGGTTGTGAAAGTTATTGCACACACACATTGGCTAATGACTTGAATAGTGTTTAATGTGTTACTGATGGATATGAGTGGCATGATCTTGATCTTGACTCAGTGGGGAGTAGTTGTTTTTAATTAACTTGTATATTGATCAGAGTGTTATTTTCTTTTCGCCTTTTTTGCTCGGGACGATCAAAAGATAAGTGGGGGGTAGTTGATAACGCTCTAACTTGTATAAATAATTATACCTATATTTACCCCAAATTCTGCTCAAGAGAGGATAGATAGACTCATTATTATGTGGAATATATGTCAAATGCTATGTGAGTGTATCCAGGATCGTAATTCTGTATCTATGCTATTTTCTTGATGTTTTGGTACTATTTTGTCTCGTTTTGCGTGTTTTATAGGATTTATGAAAACTGGAGCATTGGAGAACGGATTTGGACCGAAATAAGTAAATTGGGCCAAGTGATTGAAGTCCAAGAAAAAGGAGAAAAGTAGGCCCGGTAACCCGAGGGTTAGGCCTGGTAAACCGGCGTCTTGTGGAACACGAAATTGTTTCTGCCGTATTATCTAGGTCGGTTAGGGTTTTTGAGAGTCTTAATCGGTCATTGTATCTATATAAGGCCGCATTTACAGATTATTGAATAAGTTCTCATAAGCACTCAATTATATTCAATTTTATTATTATGAAATAAAGTTTCTTGAGCTTTGGAGAGTTATTTTCTGTTTCCTCCCTTCTTCCATCGTCTCTAGCTTGAGTAGATCGAGCTAGATCTCAATTGTTGAAAGTATGAAGCTTTGAACTTTCCTTTTGTCTTCAAGAAAAGTGTGAGCGATTGCACAACCATATGAGATTGGGTCGACGAGCTTCCCGCCATCCTATGGTCGCTCCGATCTATGGTGAAAACCCTCATAGGTCAAACACCTTTTGCGCTCACATATGCATCTGAGGCCATGACCCCAATTGAGATGGCACTCCTAAGTATTAGGGTTACAAAGCACAATCCTGAGGAGAACGAGCTCAACAAGAAAATTGAGCTGGACATGGCATAAGAAAAAGAATAGCAACTTACTATAGGCTCGTGAACTACAAGAAGATCACCAAGAGATTTCATGATAAGAGAGTCTGGGGTCATTATTTCAATGTTGGAGATTTCATCCTCTGCAACAGAAAGGCCGTAGGACTCGAGCCTGACAGAGGCAAACTGACTGTGAATTGGGAGGGCCCGTATCAAATTTCTAGAGAGATCAAAAAAGGAACATATGGTATGAAAGACAAGGACGGATATGAGCTTAATAGTCCTTGGCACGTGGATCACCTGAAGAGGTATTACATTTAAGGAGGAGCATGCGGACACAGCCATGACTACGTTTATGACGTACATGAGTCGGCGTTTTGCTTTTTGGTTTATGGCTCTTCATTTCAATGTTTAAGACATTAATGAATACGCTTTCTCGAAGTACTTTTATTTCCACAAAATTAGATGGCCACACCCTTTTCATTTACAAAAACAAAGGGGCCAATACAGTGCATAAAAAAAGGAAAAACGAAGAGCCAACAACAAGCGGTTATAGTTCGTGCAGAGATATTGATCTCTGGGTGCAAGGGTCATCCCGAAGATGGTGGTACAGAGACTTGAGATCAACCAAGAAAAGGGTATCAAACGGTTAGGCCTCATATGCCTAGTAAACTTAATGGCCTCACAATGAATAATGATCCCTAAGTCAACATTCACATCTGGGGTGCATATAGCATGTATAAGGATGGCCTCTCCATCGGTTAAGACTTGAAAATTATCAGCAGGAATAGACCAAGTGTTGATAAATCATTTCCACTCCCGCTACCATTGACAGAGCCTGGAGAAAACGCTGGTGTGAACAGGCTCATCGTCCCTTGCGGGGAAAAGTCGTGAGTATGTGTCGAGCCTACGAGCAAAATAGAGCTCCTCAATATCCAGGTCCCACGCCGTTTCAAAATACAGGTCCAGATCAAATGTAGGGAGTTGCATAGACCCATTTATGGCCGCCAGAGTGAAGCGGACTTGAGTGCCTCGGACGGAAATAGAGGAAACTACTTCGACTGATTGAACCTCTGACAGAACGACATAAAATTCACGGACCAGGGTGATGTTACACCTCTCAATGGGATCAAGAAGAAATTGACGCCACTCAGAGTAAGCCACACGAAGAAACAAGGACCTGCTCCCATCAATTTTGTTTAAATCTAAGATCGTCTCGGGCAAGTGAGCACAATCGGTAAAATATTCCCTAAATTTTTTGACGGCATTAGCTGATGCCATACTAAAAAAAAGGATAGTAAAGAGGGAGAAGTGGAACCAGTGGAGGACGACATAATCAACCTAAGAGCAGGAATGAGGATTTCAGAAAATAATTTTGAGCTTCAAGGTAGCAATGTTTTTTCCTTCCATTTATATAGAGGAGGAAGATACATCGATGGCGGGAGTTAAAAGCATCCTACGGTTGTATTATTAACAGGCGGTTCAAATTCAAAATGGAATCTGATCCGCATTAAATGCAATGATGAAAACACGGTCTTCTAGGGAAACATTAAGTCCCCGATTTTAATGCTCTATTCTCCCCAACAAAATAGGGTACGTGCTCGATATGGGCGATAGTACCACGCGTAGGACTGGCCACCATAATTAAGTAGGATTACGTGTGCGTTCACATACAAAATCAGGAAATATTCGAACACAAAGAGTAAAACGCGAACAGAGATCACGAATTCAATCAAAATTTATTATCAAAAGCAAAAAAAAAAATTTACTATGGAGGGTTAAAGATAGGTCGACTCTTTCAGAAAAGAGGCCGGGATCGGGGAAAGACCCAGATTGGATCTCATCAAACACAATGTTCTGCTGGGGAAGTTACTCGTCTGATGAACACAACCAAAGCAGAGCAAAGGTTGGAGATCAGCCAGGGGAACGGAATGGAGCGACCCTGCTCCATGCCCGTAGCAAAGGAGTACCGCCTCGCGATGCATTAAGAGATCCCAATCCACATTTACGGATGAGGTGCCATTGTCATGCAAGAGTAGACCTTCCTCTTCCGTAACCTCTTCAAAGCTAGCAGCAGGATGCACATGAGTGTTGATGAAGCGCTTACATTCCCGTGCATCCTGAGGAAACTCTGATGCGACCCCCTCTAGAGCAAACTCCCACAAAAAATGGAACAAGTAGTGCATAGCGCCATTCTGATGTGCGTGCCTGGAAACCTCATCCTCATGCAAAGCCCCACTCATAATGAAGGGCATGATCCAAGTTGGGAAGATGGAAGAAGTTGTTGATAACGGCTGGAGTAAAAGGGAACGGCAACCCCGCAAATAGGCAGAGAGGATAACGGCCATCTGGACCCCACCTCAGACAGAGCCGAGTAAAATTCACGCACCACCATCATATTGTAGTGGCCGGAAGGCCGGGACACCAGGTCTTCCCACCCAGATAATGAGATACAAAGGCGAGAGCCTCTGTTTATCTTGCTCTGGTTTAAACCCCTCTGGATCCACAAGGGGCAGTGGCTGAAATATACCCAAAAATTCGTCAATACTTCTTTGGACGATGTCTTGAAGAAAGATGACTGAACATTGAAAGGAGCCATGTGTCTAAAATAAACACGAAATGAGAGCTACAAAGTTTGTTGATATAAAGAAACTTAGAACAAGCCCGAGGGATTCACGAGGGAACTCTTTTATAGCACAAGCCCGAGGGAACTCTTTTATAGCACAAGCCCGAGGGATTCACGGTCCAGATATATATACTCAGTCCAATGGATGTGGTTAGCTCTTTTCAAATTCTAATGTTGAAAAACGGATAAAAGATAAAGCTGGTGCCTTTAAATGCTCGGTCGGTTGACAGTCCGACAGTAAAAGTTACGGTTATGAAAGCTAATCATAAAGAGGACTGTCAGAGGGAGACTCTTACATTTCCAAGGCTGACACACCCAGAGCAGTTAAACAGAGTAACTCAAATTATTTTGACCAAGACACGACGGGATTCATGCTCGAAACAACGGGGCCACAGGTTTAAATTTTCTGAATTCAGTTTAAAGCGCTCTCAGGGACCTCATCCAATTAAAATCCTAACGGGCTCGTCAAGGGAAAGAGAAGCTCAACTCTTGGACCGAAATTGTTTTCAATAACCCTACATGCTGCGGGCTCAAAGCTTATTAAAAACAAAGGGGCCGTATGCCCCTGGGAAGGGTCGCATATACTCGAAAGACGACATATTTTTAAGCATTTTCAAGCAAAATGAAGAAATAAATAGAGCAACAGAAAGCAAGGACAATAAAATAAAAGGGAGATCATACAATTATTTATAAGGAGAAGACCATACAACAGCCGTTGCATCATCCAGAGTTAAACATTTATTACAAAATAACTTCAATGATATAAAATAAATGTTTTTCCAGAATATTACAAGTTGAAAGAAATTAAAAAGGGCGTCAAAGCCATCACTGCTGAGTCTCCCCCCTTTGGGAACCACAGATGCATCATGAACGTTCTCTCCTTGAAGTGAAGGATGCAATAATGAGTCAACCGGGCTCGAGGCTGCGGGAGCTGCAGGATTCACCGAGACAACGGCAGGAGCCCTATTAACCAATGCTCTCAGGTTATCAGGGATCACCGGAGGCGGACTCCAAGGCGCTTCTCCCCTATTGGCCATGTCCACAGCCATGGCAGTGAGCTCTTAATCAGTAAAAGGGATCTCGGCATTAAAAGGAAGCAGTTGGGTGTCATAGTGATCGGTCAGAGTCCAGTTCTTCAGGGTTTCCCGAGAGGGAGCATTAACCTCGAGGGCTGATCGAGCGCAGTGGGCTAGGTGATTGATCGCATGTACGTCACTAACGTCAATATTACTAGCAAGAATACTAGGTACATCGTAGTATAGTAAATGCGAGTGAAAGTCGATCCCACTGAGACAATGCAACTATAAGTATAAACGATTCTAACCTAATTAAGAAGCAACATAGAGGCGGTCATTGACCAACAATAACATAAAAGAAAACAAACATGGTATTCCTCTCCTCTCCTCACCGATCTACTAACTTGGATTAGTTAATCGTTATGTTTACTTCCCCACATAATTATATTAGATTAATCGCGAGATTTCATTTTAATTTTCATTATCAGCTACGGGTGCAATTCCTACTCATATCTACTCCAACAATGGCAGTAGACAATCTATACGCAAGGTACCCTCCTTAATTGGTCCGTAATAGCCCATACGCATAAAGAACTAGAACTGCCGATATTGAGCACTGACTCATACCGCTAACCCACCTAGACAACTGTTGACATTGACCAGCACGTTCCTAGGGTCCATTATAGACTATGTCCTAATTAACACTACACTAACAGTCCTTCATGTTAATTTATGATTACAATAAACAGATTGGCCAGATCTAACCTACTATTAATTAAACCTGTCGATGAACGTAGCTGTAGTGAATCCCAGTTAAGGTTTTCTAAATATTGCCTCGGTAAACCGGTATAGACCGCTGGGTACCGAGGTCAACTTTTCCTAATTTCTGGATCTACATTGCTCTAATACGATTAAAATAAGTAAATTATGGGGTCTTTAAACATGCAGATTAACTAAAACACATAAATACTAACAGATCTACCATATTCAAGACAATGAAGGAATGTTCAAAGCTTCATACCTTCAACAATGGAGATCTAGTTCGATCTACTCAAGCTATAGATGATGGAAGAAGGGAGGAAACCCGACAATAACTCTCCAAAGATTAAATAACTTTATTTCATCAAAATATGTATTGTAATTAAAGAATTGATAATGAACTATGTAATACTCAGTATATGCGGCCTTATATAGATACAGTGACTGACTTAAGGATCTCTAAAACCCTAACCGACCAAGATAATGCGGGATAATCAGTTTCGTGTTGAACAAGTCACCGGTTTACCGGGCCTACTTCTCTCCTTTTTCTTCAGCAGACTTTTTATTGGACTTCAATCACTCAGCCCAATGCACTTCTTTCGGTCCAGATCCATTCTCCAATGCTCCAGATCCAGTACATCCTATAAAACATGCAAAACGAGAAAAAACAGTACCAAAACCCCAGGAAAATAGCATAGGTGCAGAATTACGATCCTGGAAACACTCACATAGCATTTAACATATATTCCATATAATAACAAGCCTATTTATCCTCTCTTGAGCAGAATTCGGGGTGAATATAGGTATAATTATTAGTACCATTTAGAGCGTTATTAACTACCCCTCACTTAGCATTTGATCGTCCCGAGCAAAAAGGTGAAAAGAAAACAACACTCTAATCAGTATACAAGTTAATTAAAACCAACCATGCTTCACAAAGTCAAGATTAAGATCATGCCTCTCATATCCTTCAGTAACGCATTAAACAATATTCATATCATGAGCCAATGTGGGTGTGCAATAACTTTAACAACCACATAGTAATGTAGACAATCTCACATTTCGTCAACCCGTAGTCAAACTAACCAGTCTCAAACATGTTATTCATTAATAAATTGAGCTGGCAAGGCGGATCGAGAACCGAGCATATATTACTCTTAGGCTCACGTTTATCGGTCTATGCAAAAGTCGTGCGTCTTATGTGAAGGATGCAGGTTCTTAGATCTAAACGAATTAGATCTATGCGCAGCGGATGGATCACGATTTATATATCATAATACATAATTAAAGGACTTAAACTACTACAAGGGGGTTAAGATCATGTTACCAATAACGGGAAGAGATGCCAAGATCTTCCGATGTGTTCTCCAAACGGCGGTTGGTGGACACCCTTCTTGATACACGAGCCTCCTTGATATGCAACACCAAGAAAAACTCAAAGTTTTTCTTTTACTAAAAACCCAAGACAAGAAAAAACTAATTTTTCTCTCTTTTTATTGATATGGGGCGAAATTTTTTTTGTACATATGTCTTGGAAGAACTCTCTTTATATAGGAGAGTAAATCCTTGGCCTCCAAGTTTCTAATTAATTAAATAAATAATTAAAAGAAATCACAATAAAGGATAATTCCATTTATAAAAGATTGTGATTAATCAATCAATCAATTACAAATAAATCATCTTTTATTAATCATTAATCACACAAGAAAATCAAATCTTGCATTTAATGAAGTATGAGGCGCCACCCCTAGGGTTTAAAAGCCCACATAAAATGTCTTTTATGTGTATTATATTATTTAGCCCAACTAAATAATATTCATGCATATCAATTAATTAGCCACCAATTAATTATCATCGAGGCCCAAATAACAAGATTATTAGTCCAATTACGTAAGCCACATCGGGGACCATGGACCTATAACCGAGTAGCTCTAATAATTAATTATTCATCGAATGTAATAAGTACATTAATTATTAATTCCGGGATTACGCCACCATAAACCCGAATCAACTCTACCGATTATAGATGTATACTTATACTCAACCCATGTAGAGTGAATAAGCGTCCATTGATATAATCACTATATGGATTAACCCTCCATAGACTGTCCATTCTCTAGTGGGAAGGCTCCGGGAACCCGACTCCAGAATATCTTATCCTTATTTACCATTAACCCCCCTAATGATCAATTAGCACACATATCTGACTAGTAGCTAATTAGTCAAATGTGAACTCCCGGGATCGATCACTTTCTCAGGGCTAACAAATAAGGGGACTGTCTCTCTACTTCCCGCAGGAAGGAATGGATTCCATGTCTGTGAAAATCAGAACTACTCACTCATCTGGAGATAGTGCCAATGAGAAGTGGCTTGGAACACATATTAAAGTGAACCGTAACTAACACATCAAACACTACCCCGGGACAAGAAGCATCCTGTGATCACCTCAGGATTAAGGTTGATCCATATATGATCATCTAATGATTTAATAAGATTCCTCGATTACGGAATTATATCGAGAAATTCATTAAATCGGTCCATCTATATGAATGTCATCATATATAAATGCCCCACGTAGTACCCTCTACCGACAATCCGGATAAGACTATCACACCCTAAGGTGTTACAGGCGCATTATTGGTGTTTTAATCAAGAGACCCTAAACTCGATTAAGTTCACCACGGACTAACAGCTTTAAGTATATCACCACTAACTCAATCCTCACGTGCATGCCATACACTCTTGAGTTAAGCGGTTACATCTTGATAGACTTAGGGTTTGCAAAGTGATGTATTACTTACAAGCACAAAGCAAGTAATAAGGTGAGATAAAATCTGTCATCCATTGTTAAAAACAATTACACAAATTGTCTTTCGGGCACTACACCTAACAATCTCCCACTTGCACGAAATGACAAGCAACGATTGTTTTTAGAGCACACCCTTTCTCATCTTATTCACAACACTCTCCCACTTGCTCTAAAAGCAGATGAGACATATCCATCAATGCCGTACCCTCCAAGCACTCGACTTGGTACACTGATTAGTTAGGTTGTCGACTCGAGACGATCTTTAGGATTGAAACGTCGCCGGTCCTTCCAATCAGGCGGTACTCTCTCTCAATATGCTTTTGACCTATGGTGACCGAGAAGATCCTTCTAAGCTATCTCTTTACTGTTTTCACAATGAAGTGATATCGGCTTATCAGACCTGGAATTACTCCCAGACCAAAAAGGAAATTCTAAGCACTATGAGTAAACACTGAGCCCGAGATCAACGTAATGATCATCCTTAATCTGACTACAAGTCAGAATCAGTGTAGTCAACCATATTCAAGTTTGCACCTGAATATACAAGCATATGTTTCCTCGTTCTCTAACGATACTTGAGGACGTACTAAACCGCTATTTTATGCTCGAATCCGAGATTCGACTACTATTGACTTGTGACAACCTGACTTGCCGTTATCCAAGAGAGACTCTATCCCATTTTCTCTTTATCCGAAGATTTAGAGAATCATTCCTGAGAGGTAGGGTAGGACAACTCTCGATGAATGCTGCAACCATATATGCATAATCATCTTATTCAATAAGATCCAGTAGGATAGCCAATGACTCATTCTCGTGAATTTGACCGAATCAAATTCTTAGAATATAGTCCAATTCTCTCATCCAGAGAATCTTGGCGTGTCAGTTTCCGACTTCAGATAGCACACCCATGTTGTTTCCAACCGTTTTAGTGTTATCATTTATGAACACTAATGCTACTACTATATTACCAATATTGATATCCAGTCTACGAAAAACTTATCAATATTTTGGTCAAGTCCACATATTTTAAAACATGTGACTTTTAAATGACCGAGAGGTTCTCTTAAATCCACAAAGGATATAAGCCATGGCAGTCTTCCTACCAATGGTTCTTTCTGAATAAATTAAGATATCGTTAGTCTCGCAAAAAGGTATTAGGGAATCACCCCTATCTTCTGCTTTGTAACGAATCCGTTATTCATTCTCAGCTAAAACCCTTCGTTTCGAATGAATTCGATTCCGTTGTTCGGCAAGAAAGTCTCGGGAATCACCCTATTTTCTCGCTTAACGAAATCTAGCAAGATCGAGTGGTGAGAGAGTTCAAGGTCCAGTTAACTCTCTAGTTGTCGTGAATCACCCCTATACCACTCAACTTTGCGCCGAAAGTTTAAACTTTCCTATTCATTCGAATCTTTTCCGTGTAGATCCAATTGCTCCCACCGGGCTGAGACACTCGGTGGTTCTACAAGAGGTGAATGCAGAATGGAGTACCAAAACTCCATTCACGAGGGTTAAGGTTTTCAAACCAACCTCTATAATCGTAATCCTATACAACCCACAAAGAGCCACAGTTTATCAATCACCCCAAATAGACTATAAAGTCCACAAAACCACAATGGGTCAACGGTTAAACCATACTCCCACTGCGTTTTGGGTGGATTGACATTCGATCTAGTAGTATTTATCGGTGTAATCACCAACAACCGATGTTGGGCGTGGTCCGATTAAATCGGATAGTAACTACCTTTGGGTAACCATACTCCAAGGTTTAAGGTCATTACTTATAGATTCTATCGTAAGGCTTGTGACAGCTTCAACCGTCACTTTCTCGATCTCGAGAATCTTATAACCAACCTTCACTTGACGCATTAAGATATTTCACGAACAAATCACAATCTGAACGTATGAGCAAAATCTCCATCCTACCTTCAAGCATTAAATGCTAAATGCCTACATTTACGGAAGTGGTGTGAACCGAATTCACTCCTTATCCATAAATTTACTAGCATCTTCTAGGTAGACTTCTCGGTTTACATAATAATGTTAACCGTTATTTTGCAACCAATTATCTTAATCGAGTCTAGCGAGGTATTGTAGCACATCAATAACTATATAGGGCAAGTCTATGGTTTCTTTCTCGGTGAGAAACATTCCACTAGGGAAGGCAGGCGAGCATCATCCCAAGACTATGCTATAGCCTATTTATGAGCATGGAATACTCTATTCTCTCGCTAAAATCGAGACTCCTCCTCGTATTCTTTTGATAAACTAAATCGCGTTTAGTAGTTATCGACAAAATGTCACCACTCAAAAACTCCCACTAGCTTGTGTCTCTCACTAGACCCCAAGGTCATGATGAACAAGCTATGTTACCCTTCAAATCTATTACCCTCTCACGATTGAAAGGAAACTTAGTCATTGTTCCTTTGAGATAGTGTTCTGAGACCGAGAGATAGGAATCACCCTTAGCCGCCTGCAGGTCTTATCTCTAGGATATATGCACTAATTAATAGATATTGAAGGGTCGTTTATCTTAATACAGAAACCTTTTACCTTTAATAGTTTTAGATGTGTCATACTTATTCAGCTTTTCTTAGTGGTTCTGACATTATCAAACAAAAGTCCGAGTCTTGGATTCAGTACTACAAATGTCATATTCACTTTCTATGAGGCAACAATATATCGAGTTGAAAGTGAGTCCATTTGCTTCAACGAATCATAAAAACGTAAAAATAAATTTTTCTCGTGATATTCAAGGATAGAATCCAAATTCATTTCCTTATATCACTCCCACTATTGTAGCTGAAATTACCCCGTTGTTACTCTATTAATCGTTAATGCACGACTTCCTTGTTCTCCCAAAGAACTAAACTACCGAGTCAAGTTACTCGGTTAAGAAAGTCGCTAAGATTCATTGGTTAGTGATCCAAATCACTTTCCTTATCCTATACTTTCTTTAATTAATGTTTCGGTTTAGCCTCAAAACTTTAGTTAAGATGATTAACACTTATAGACATTCTTTCCCATTCTCAACTTTCCTTAAAAGGAAATAGTCTTGAACTAGCAGTTCAATTGAGTAAGATGATTAACACTTATAGACATTCTTTCCCATTCTCAACTTTCCTTAAAAGGAAATAGTCTTGAACTAGCAGTTCAATTGAGTAGACACTACTCGTGAACTGTGGGATGTCTAATAAAAGTGTTACCCAGTGGGACTAATTTTCTAATAAATTAGAAAAACATAAGATAAAAGCTCCCACTAGTTTATCGGTTCCAAATACCGTCTAACTAGCGACACTTAAATTTATGATTCTCCAATTTTTCTATTAGAAAATTTCTCGTGTAGACACTACACAATTAAAATTCACTAGAAGAATTTTGTTGTCCCAATCATCTTTCAAACTAACTACGGTTGTCTCTCGCTTACACGACGAGTGACAAAGATGACATACTTATTTACGTCACTTAAGTCTTGAAGGCTTCAAAGAAATATCTCTTCCGAAAAATTAATCGCATGTGAGATTAATAAATACAACGTTCTAGTTACTTACCACTTTTTAACGAAGTCATTACTAGTCAATTTTACACTAGCAATCCTAGCACCTTAGAGATATATATAACGATTATAAATAAAATTGACAGAAAAATAAATCCAAATCATACACTACTAAAATTTTAGGAACATAAACTAAGTACTTATAGTCTATCCTACTGCTCCAAGGATTTAATCTAATGCCTCGAAGGCCGCCTTAGGGTAGGTCAAAGAGGTTTCGATTAATATTGAAGATCGATTGAGAATCGAACATCTCATTTGTGATCGTCAATCACCTTTCCTTTTTCAGCCAAGGTACTACCAAAAATACCCTTTATGAGTGTGACCTCATCGTCTCGATTTTTAGGTAGACCCGAGTGTGTGCCGCCTTAGGGTCGGTCGGTGACCAGGCGAGTACCCAAAATCCTATCCTTTCGGAGACCAAGCCTTGAATTTTGATAGCGGTGAAGGCCTTCCTTAGGGAGGCCGGTCCCAGCCGACACGAGGCGTCACCATTCTCTCACGTTGCTTGTGTCAACAAGAGAGGCCGTGGGGTCGGCCGTCGCTTCTCCCGCTCCCACTCAATATTTTGAAAAAGTGGTGGGTTTATGATCACGTTTTTGGACTTGATGTTACATTAAGGAACAATAAATCATAGGCCCGAATGTTGTCGGTTATGTGAGCTAGCCCACCCGACCTATTCGTTAGAACATATGTGGCCGCCGGACGGGTCAAGGCTAGGAGAGGTCCGTTGAGCCGTAGTGGCTCTTCGGATGGCTCGATGATGCCGGACCCGTGCAAACGCCACACGTGGAGGGTGAAGTCGATTGAGCCGTAGCTCACCGTTGACCACCCAACCGTGGTTAAACCACTTTCGAACCTGTTTGCCCGTGATTATCCAATCCTTAAACATCAAACTTTCACGTAGACACTACGGAACAAAAACGTAATCTCGCCTTAGGTAAGGTGGAATTCACCGAGAATCTAACACCTTAACCACGAGGTTTCGGATTTTACTCCTTATGCTTTCGCAGAGTGGGATTCACCGAGAATCCATCACCCAACCTCGACGATTGAAAAAACCCGTGTTCCTCGGTTTTTACCCTAATTAGTTTCTAATTAATATCAAACAATTAATTAAAACTAATCGTGTGTTTTATACATGCCTAACTAATTCCTCGAATTAATTTCTACATGTATGCATATGGAGTGGAATTCATGATATGATGCATGTCATGGCAATTTTCCGATTCTACTCATACAATCTACACATGTATACTAGTGCGGAAAATAAACACCGAGATGGACCGTTGGCACCCCCGTAACTAATCTATTCGAAAATAAATTAAAACCCTAATCTGCAGCTGTTGAGAATCTTCGACGATCGGCATAACAAACGAACTCGGATCGGGACGAAAATTTCCAGATCTGATCTTCATTCTTCGGACTTCAAGATGGACGGTCGGATCGGAGCTTTGACTTGTCAATCTTCCTCAGTGAGCCGCCCAACTTGCTGCTGAAACAGACTCTTACAGCAGCACATCATATACTTCCCGAGGCCGATCGGGGATCAAGATGAATCCCGATCGTCCTGAAAATTTTATCGCACGTCCAAAACTCCATGATTAATGATCTGACCGGTCGGATTTTAATTTGAACGGTCCAATTGTTCCCAGAAAATCGAAGAAGTCACAGTTAGGGTTTCTGTGAATCCTGCGTTTTTCTGTTACAGTAGACACTTCGCAGCAACGAACGGAAACCCAAAAGGACTCTGATCGACATCAAAATTTGTGGGATTGTTCATCAACTTCCAATATTGATTCTGACCGGAGGGATCTTCGTTTTAACGGCTCAAACAACGGAAAAAACGAAAAGACTAAACAGCTAATGTACAGATCTATTTTCTGGAAATTAAAATTGCAATAATACATAAATTACATAATTTCCTATACTCATATGAACGAATTTTCATCGTTTATATGAGTTTACAATAGATCTAACGGGAAAACGGTGCCAACCCCAATCCATCTCTTCAACCATAGCAATTTAAAAATTATTAATGCATAATAATAAGTAAAATAACACCTACATGCAATTCCACTCCTTTAAATCGTTTAATTACGATTATGAATATATAAATCGTGGAACCTGGCTCCGATACCACATGAAGGATGCAGGTTCTTAGATCTAAACGAATTAGATCTATGCGCAGCGGATGGATCACGATTTATATATCATAATACATAATTAAAGGACTTAAACTACTACAAGGGGGTTAAGATCATGTTACCAATAACGGGAAGAGATGCCAAGATCTTCCGATGTGTTCTCCAAACGGCGGTTGGTGGACACCCTTCTTGATACACGAGCCTCCTTGATATGCAACACCAAGAAAAACTCAAAGTTTTTCTTTTACTAAAAACCCAAGACAAGAAAAAACTAATTTTTCTCTCTTTTTATTGATATGGGGCGAAATTTTTTTTGTACATATGTCTTGGAAGAACTCTCTTTATATAGGAGAGTAAATCCTTACCTCCAAGTTTCTAATTAATTAAATAAATAATTAAAAGAAATCACAATAAAGGATAATTCCATTTATAAAAGATTGTGATTAATCAATCAATCAATTACAAATAAATCATCTTTTATTAATCATTAATCACACAAGAAAATCAAATCTTGCATTTAATGAAGTATGAGGCGCCACCCTGGGGTTTAAAAGCCCACATAAAATGTCTTTTATGTGTATTATATTATTTAAATTTCAACTAAATAATATTCATGCATATCAATTAATTAGCCCACCAATTAATTATCAATGAGGCCCAAATAACAAGATTATTAGTCCGAATTACGTAGCTCACATCGGGACCATGGACCTATAACCAGTGAGCTCTAATAATTAATTATTCATCGAATGTAATAAGTACATTAATTATTAATTCCGGATTACGCCACCATAAACCCGAAATCGAACTCTACCGATTATAGATGTATACTTATACTCAACCCATAGAGTGAATAAGCGTCCATTGATATAATCACTACATACGGATTAACCCTCCATAGATCGTCCATTCTCGGTGGGAAGTCTCCGTGAACCCGACTCGAAATATCTTATCCTTATTTACCATTAACCCCTAATGATCAATTAGCACACATATCGACTAGTAGCTAATTAGTCAAATGTGAACTCCCGGATCGATCACTTTCTCGGGCTAACAAATAAAGGGATCTGCCTCTCTACTTCCCGCAGGAAGGAATGGATTCCATGTCTGTGAAAATCGTAACTACTCACTCATCCTGAGATAGTGCCAATGAGAAGTGGCTTGGAACACATATTAAAGTGAACCGTAACTAACACATCAAACACTACCCCGGGACAAGAAGCATCCTGTGATCACCTCGAGATTAAGGTTGATCCATATATGATCATCTAATGATTTAATAAGATTCTCGATTACGGAATTATATCGAAAATTCAGATTAAATCGGTCCAAATCCTATATGAATGTCATCATATATAAATGCCCCACGTAGGTACCCTCTACCGACAAATCCGATAAGACTATCACACCCTAAGGTGTTCTCAAGCGCATTATTGGTGTTTTAATCAAGAGACCCTAAACTCTGATTAAGTTCACCACGGACTAACAGTTTAAGTATATCACCACTAACTCAATCCTCACGTGCATGCCATACACTGAGTTAAGCGGTTACATACTGATAGACTTAGGGTTTGCAGCAGTGTATTACTTACAAGCACAAAGCAAGTAATAAGGTGAGATAAAATCTGTCATCCATTGTTAAAAACAATTACACAAATTGTCTTTCGGGCACTACACCTAACATTATGCATGCTCCATCGACTCAGATATTGCCAAAAAGATTATAGATGTATATATTTCAATGCACTTCTCTTTCGTGGCGGGTAAAATATCATTGATTTATCTATCCTCACGGCCCCACTCATGTTCTTCAAACAAGGTCTATTTTTCTTTGTTTGATTCAAGGATTGTTTTAGTTCCAAATTAAATGACTTCCTCATTATTCTCATCATGATTTTCTGCTACAAAGCTTAATTCTAGAATTTATGTGTTTTCTAACGATTCGAGATCCCATCTGGAGCAGTTTCTTTGTTATTTGTAACAACTGAATCATCAATGAAGGGCTCAACAAATTTCTCTTGAGTAATAGCAATGATTTCTTGCAATTTAATTATGTAATCATCAAATCTATAAAATGAACAGCTGAGTAAGTTTCTAATGTGATTTGTGAGTCCATGATGTAATTTAGAAAATTCCTTACAAACTTTTAACCAATTACTTCAAGCAACCAACAGACTAATAAAAGTTACATAGGGATCTAGAACAGTAACTCTGCTCTGATACCAATTGTTAAAATTGTTATCGAAAATAATCAGGCACCGGTTTGTTCTAAAAAAACTAACAATTGATCTCTTCAGGTGTGAAAACCTGCTCCGATACTAATTGTTGGTCCCGTGAAAAGGCTGAGCACAAGTTCAGAGGGGGGTGAATAAACTTGTCACCTAAAACTTTAAACTAAAAACGAAAACTAAATTCCCTTAAAACTTGTGTGGAGTTAAGCTAACTAAGCTGAGTATAAGTCAGGCTGACTTTGTACTCGAACGGAGTTAACCGGCAGCGGATATTTTATAAAGCCTTTTTATTTTAAACTGTTTGTTATCAGTTTGGTTTGAAAAATGTTGAGTGGTTCTAAGTTTCTTGTATTAACTGAGAAAGTGTTATGTAGTAGTAATATAAACAATCAATCACAGTACTTAAGTAATAAAATGCATAAAGTAAATAACATAAAACGTATAAAGGTTCCAGGTGGTGTAATCCTGTCAGTCCTCTCTTCCCCTGTGATGTAGGAGGTAAAATTTCACTACAACTTCTTGAGGTGGCCCTGTTACAAAAAGTCCTAAACAATAGTCCTTAGCTAATTCCTATAGCGTCACTGTCTACACAATTCAAGAACATGTTGGATTGCTGCTCCTCGATTGCTTCCAGTGTTCCTTAGAGGGTAGGATTTCCTCTTCTCCAGCTCATCACACAACCACAGTCTTCCTGACAGCAACTCAATTGTACTTGGAAAATCGTCGACCTGATTGCTTCACAGTCTAACCTTTGATAAAATCTAAGTTGAGATCTCGAATCAATAACTATGATTCAAACTGTGTGAGCTTCTTCTTCTGGATGTATATGATCTAGTACTATATGCTCGGTTTTCTTCAAGTGTTGTTGTTTCTGGATTTATCTTTATTGATTGAACACTTAGAAGATTTATGGATCTTGAAATTTAGATCTTAGCAGGAGTTCTCTTAATTTCTTTCCCCTTAATTGAATATTTCTTAATTATCATTATTTTTGAACTCGCACATCATGTTGAAGTATGAGTGGTCAATTTATAAGGGTTTTTCAAACGTTCGAATTTGAATTCTTGTAGCTGTTGCTGGTCTTGCTAGTGTTTGTTGAATGTCAGTGACCGTTCTGACATGTCAGTTCATTATCCAATCAGATTGCTTGATTTCAACTTTCGAATTCTTCTTCAGTTTGAGTTCTTATATTAAAATGAGTCATTTGGTGAAGGTTAGTTTCTATCTTTAAACTGTCTTCAATCTATAGAACATTAACTCAGTTTTATACCCTTAAGAAGATTTTTAATAGTTGGGAAAAAAAATCTTCACATCGTTTCAGATGTGTCTTTTGGATTTGTCAGTGTCTAGTGATGGGAGTCAACTTTACGCCCCGTTTACCACACTTTCAGCAAATTTTTGGATGATTTAGACCGTTTCCGGAGTGTTATCGTGAGCTTTTGGCACGGGGAATGAATCCGTTACTTTGATGGATTATTACTCCTTTTTGTTGATATTAACCCTATTCCCGAGCACTTTTACCCTCCGGAGTTTTTTGGATGTTTTTGGTTGTTTATGATGTTGAAGGGTATTGGTGTCTCGATGACCCGGAAGGCGATGATTTATGGGAAAAGCATGATCGAGGCAAGAGTAGAGATCAAAAAGGAAGAAAAGTTGAAGTTTTGGGGCAACAGGGTTCAAACACGCGTTTGAACCCCCAAACGTGCGTTTCAGCAGCTACAATCTTGATCAGAGTTCAACCTCTCTAAACACGCATTTGAAACTGCCCTAAACGCGCGTTCCAATTCCTCCAAACGCACGTTTGAACATTCCAAATGTGCATTCCAGATGAAGATCAGCCAAGAACCTGCCTAGAAATGATGCGAAACGCGCGTTTCAACTATGTGAAATGCACGTTTGAAGATGTGAAACGCCAGGTTCAGCCATACAAACGCGTTTTTGGGGCCAGTTTTTTTGCAGATTTTCCCCCACCTATAAATACCCCCCTTAGACTATTTCTTGGGATATAACCATTCTCTTAGCAAAACCCTTCCCATTTCTTAGCTCGAATTTTGTAATAGCTTAGAATACACTCTTTTAGCTTAAATCAACACTATCTTAGCATAATCTTTCCATTTCTTAGCTTAGATTTCTACTTCAAACACTAAGAGACCATCTTTTAACTAATTCTCTATTTTCTAGTTTTGGATCTTAAACTCGAATTTCTACAAATTAATGGTATATTTCTTCTTTCTTTCACTCGGTATGTCTTTAATTTACTGTTTCTTCCATGTTTTCACTAGTATAATGAGTATCTAATCCCTTTTCATAGTCGAATCATGTGATATTTGGTAGTGAATCTTCTTAAGGGAAGGGTGGTTAACATGGCATAAGGTGTTGGGAGAGAGTTGTTCAGACCATAGCACCGGAATTAGGAGCATGCACCCATGAAATTGAATGTGAGAGTTCGTTTGTTCAATGCACACTCCTGGTTTTGTCTATCCTTAGGGTTGAAACTAGCTATTTTGATCATGGTTCGGCTATGTCCCTCAATCTATCTTTAGAACCTAGTAGTTTAATCTTCTTTCTTTCTTTTCGTCTTTAGATTTGTTAGTAAGAATGACTTTAGTGTCGTGGTAGTATACAAACATTTTAAAAGGATTGTTCACCTAGACTAAGTAACACGTTCGCTTTGGTACTCACAAACACTTTTCCCTTGGGTTCGACCTCACACTCCTGTAGCTATTCTAGCAATCGACCCGGTACACTGCCGGTTAGAGAGTTAGTTTACCCACGGTTTTGAGTCATTTATAAATTGTTTTCGAAGTGGAAAAGTGCTAAGGACTAGTGGAGAGAAGAAAGTCATATGGGAAGACAAAGCTAGTAAAGCTCTTATTGAGACCGAAGCAGGGGCCATGGATGGCGATATTGATGGGATTGAAGATGATGAAGATCATTGAGAGTATGTCAAGAAAAAGGAAGTTGAGAGGAAAGAAGCGCAAGCTAGGGGAGACTATGTGGTGATTGATGTGAAAGAGGAGGAACCAACTAGAAGAGAAGTGAAAGAGCCAATGAAAGAGCCGTCTTCCCCATGCACCAATGGTAAGAAAGGTATGATCCCTCCTCCCCCTAAAGATTTTGATTTGAGGACTCTCCCCTTTCCCCCTAAAAATCATAGACAAAGTTGCTTAAATAAAGCACAAACCCGATTTATTGAGATTTTGCAAAAAATTGACATGAATATCCCTTTTCTTGAAGCACTTGCAAACATGCCTTCTTATTGTAAGTTCTTAAAGGGGTTACTAACTAACAAGAGTAAAATGCATGAGGTTGTTTGTTTGAATGAAGAGTGTTCCTCTATTTTTTATGCTAAATCTAGAATTCCCCCGAAGGTTAGAGACAAGGGTAATTTTACTATTCCGGTTACTATTGGTACGACTCATTTTCCTAGCGTTTTATGTGATTTGGGAGCTAGCGTATGCTTAATGCCCCATGCTATTGTTAAGGGTGAATTTATACGGTTTATAACGCTATATTCTATGATAATTTTCCCCATATTTGTATGGAATTGCATAAGAAACATGTGTTTAATGAAAATATTGAGTAAATGATATTTTAGAAGAGTTAATCGCAAAATAGGTTGATTTATGTGTTTTAAATATGATTTTATGATTATTTGGACATTATTACGCTTTTATGATGATGTTTTTATGTGTTATAGATACGTGTTTGATGCTCAAGAGATGATCAAAAAGAGATAAGAGTCGAAATATATGATGATAAAAGAGATAATGAAGGAATTGACAAGAAGAAAAGAGATAAAGATCAATAAATCAAAATCGATCATATCAAATCAAGCGCCTGCATCTCCGCCCAAAGGACGGGCGTCTGATGTAATTGAACGAAAGCGCCCGTGATGTCATCTTTGATTCGTGAAGTTTGGACGCTCTGAGTGGACGCTGGGTGGACGAGCGCCTGGTCATGACTCGCCCGATTCAAGTTTTATTGAGGAGTGGACGGGCGCTCAAGGTTTCAGACGGGCGTCCGTGGCCGACTTAGCGTAACCGACTTTGAAATCTATATATAGTCGGGTCGTTTTCCACAAAAGATAATCATACACTCATTATTCAAAACCCTAGACCTAGGGGCGGCTTTAGGCTGCGTTTTCATCTTTTATTCCTATTTTTATGCTCTTAGTTTAGATTAAACACTAGTTACTTTTTATGCAATCAAGCTTCGCAAATTTGAGTTGCCGAGGATGTTCAGAGGCTAAAAGCTTCATCAAACGAGTATTGTGAAGCCGCCCAACAATTGTTGATTTCGCTTTCTTCGATTATACCGTGAGTTTTTAATAAAGGTTGTTTCTTATTCATGCTTATTCATGTTTAATTTGCTTTTATATCGGAGATATGCATGTGTTGATTGTTTATTGTTGATGGAAGTCTTAATAAACCCTAGATCACCATGAATAAGAATAGTAATTCGAATCTATCATAACGGAAGTTAATAGGTCTGATTATTAGATTATAAACACAAAGTTTGCACCTTTGGTTATTAAACGCGTTAATCTTACATCGGAAGATAATAGATTGATAGATGAACTTTCTAAGGAATTAGGGTTCATGTTTAGTGAGGTGAATCACAACTCTGAATAAAACTGCAATATAATCGAGATAGGGAATCAATGCTTGTTGGATAGGTGGATCAATCCTCGCTTGCTCGTTATAAATTTGATTTAAATCCTTAAAAGCTTGAATTTGTCTAGTTAGTTTACTTTTATCTCGCATCTTAGATTAGTTAGTTTAAATTGGTTCGCAGCCCGTATCTTTCCGGCTTTAGATCATCTCTTCATTCAGCTTTTATGTTTTAGTTAAGTTTAATTTTCAGTATTTCGCTCAGCTTTTATCCGCTATTTAGCTTAGTAATCGTGACATAGGTTAGTTAGATAAAACTAGAAATCGCAATCGCTTAGTTCCCCGTAAGATCGACCCGCATTAACCGCTATTACTACGATCCTTATACTTGAGGTTAACCGGATTATTACTTGTTTATTTCGTGTTGATAAAATCCGTGATAAGTTTTTGGCGCCGCTGCCGGGAACCGGACGGTTGTCTAGTTTTTGTTTTCGCTTTCCTGCTTTTTTTTTTCGCTTGTTTTTGTTTCGCTTTCCTGCTTTAACCGCTTTTAAATTCCTCGCTCTTAGTTGATAATTGTTTTAGGTAGTTGTTAAGTAGATAATTAGGGTTTAAGACTTTCCTTAGTAGTTTCCTTGAGATTAGATCGCCTGGCTTTTCGCTTTTTTTTTCGCCGCTCTTTCTTACCTTCTTTTCTTTCTCGCAAATTTCGCTTCGTTTTAGTTTTCCTCGCTACCAAACGGGCGCCTGGATATTGGACGCCCGTCCGGAAAATTATCAATTTCGCTTTGTTTTTATTCACTTAGACGAGCGCCCATAAGATTTGGACGCCTGCTCAAGTATTTTGTCTTTCGTGACGAGCGCTTGGACCACTAAACGCCCGTCCGATCTCAATTTATCTCGACGCCCGCCCAAACTCTTGACGTCCGTCTGGTCTTGTTTTCTTCAAAACTTTTGTTTCTTTTTCTTCTTTCCCATTCTTTTCTTTAGGCTTTTAATTTTTAATTTAGGCTTTTACTTTCTTAGTTTTAGGTTTTGTTCCACTTGTTTTTGGTCCGTTTATGCAAACTCGAGAGTCAAAAGGACCGCAATATACACCCCTCGACTCCCGAGCGAACCATAGTCCGCCAAACAGCGGAATTTCCGCTCGCGTTCTCGCGCATGACAGAGCCGAGCGAGATCTTGAAGAACAACTAGCGAGAGAAATCACCGATTTTGTGATAATGGCCGCTAATAATAGACGTACATTGGCGTACTACGCCATGCCAGCGGTCAAGGTCAACCCGCTATTGTTATTCCAAACCATTATCGCACAAACCTTTGAGCCGGCCAGACTTATCCGCATGATGCAAAGACGATCAATTTTTCACGGCTACCAATCGTAGAATCCGTGATACCCACTTACACACATTCTGTAGAGATATATGCGCGTACTACACGCATCCAAGGAGTAAGTGAGGATGCTATTAAACTTAAACTTTTTCTTTTTTTCTTTGAAAGGAGAGGCTAAAGAGTGGTACACCTCTCTCCTTTCGAATCTATCACCACCTGGCGTAACTCAAAAGGAGTTCTTGAGTCAATATTTTCCACCTTCAAAGACGGCCCAAAGGCTTAAATGACATTTTCACATTCTATCGTAAAGAGAATGAATCTTTCTTCGAGTGTTGGAAGAGATTCAAGTCCCTTCTTAGAAAATGCCCTCACCATGGCTTGCCACCGAAAGGCAAGTCAATACATTCTTCAAAGGATTGACCGAGCTTACAAAAGGCATGGTCAATAGTTCTTCCAAGGGGGGCATTTCAAGAAAACGCCTCACGAGGATGGGCATTGTTTGAGGACATTGCAAAATATAACTATGCCCCTCTTATCAAGCAATTCAAGCACCTCCTCCTCCCAAGGTTGAGGAAGTCAATTTACAAAGTTTGATTGCCATGCCGCAGTGCAGATGGCCCCACCTCAAGTTTCCAATCCTATAAATCAAACTTCCTTCTTTTCCGCAGAACCCTCGTGTTCAGATTATAAAATTGTCGCCGACCGCCATATGAATGGCCAATGTCAATTTAATCCCCTCGCACCTTATCAAGTAAATGCTGCTCATGACTATGGACAAGACAATCAAGTCACATGTCGACCAGACGAGGTGGGGCACACTTCTAAATTCCGCCTATGAACGGACACGCGGAAGTGAATGCATTCTATGGCCGTAACAATCAAAGGTTCAATCGCTTTCCTGTGCCAGGGCAATTTTCAAAACCAAGGGTTTAATCCATCTTCAAATTTCAATCCCAATTCGAATTTTAATTCAATCGACTTTCAACAAAACCCTGGTTTAATCGGAATCAAAACTCGAATTTTTCCAATCCTACGCAAAATTCAATCGAATTGGCCTTCCAATTCAAATTCTCAATTTCAAAGTCGGCCCACCAAATTTCTATGCTCCAAATCTCCAAAACTCTCAAGGCCCCTCCCAACCTACAAATCTTGAGGCTAAGTTGGAAGAGCAAAGTAGATCGATGAAGAATCTTGAGAGACAAATTGGGCAACTGGCCGAGCAGCTAGCTTCTAGACCCTCAGTATACCGCCAGCCACCGAGAAGAATCCAAAGGGTGGTCAAGTTGCTCAGCCGATTTGAACAAAGGCCCATGTACCGACCTTGTGCCATCAATTCAATACGGTAAGGAGGAGGCCAAGGTAATGAATCTAAGGAGCGGTACTCAAGTTAGTGGTCCTTCCCATCCGGAAACCACTAGCCCCTCCCGCCATTGATAAGGCAGAGGGGAAGCCGAGCACCTACACTTCAATCGCAAGAGAGAAACTCAGTGGCCGATCCCCGAGAGGTGAAGAATTTGGTGATCCTCAAGTGGCTGATCCTTTGAGGACCAAAAGCAAGCGAAAGTCGAGGCCGATCCCCGACTACTAAGAAATCAAAAAACTGCTCGTTGGAAGGATCTCGAAGACAGAGTCATAAGGCATCCTCGAAAAAGGTTTTCTCCGAGGATGACCTTAAGAAACTTCCTTTTCCACCGAGAAAGAGCAACATTCCTTGATTGAGGATAAGAAGTACTAAAAGGTGCTAAACCTTTTGAAAATACTCAGTGAATCTTCCATTGTCGGATGTCTTAGTCGAGATGCCTAAGTATACAAAATTTATCAAGGATGTTGTGTCTTTGAAAAGAAATTAGCAGTGCATGGAAAGGCAGATTGGTGAGGATTGTTCCATGATTAATTATGAAAACTTACCAATTAAAAGAGGTGACTCCTGCAAATTCGTACTTACAGATTTAATGGGAGGTCTAGTCTTCCCAAATTCTTTGTGTGATCTAGGTGCCTCTATAAGCCTTATGCCAATGTCCGTATGCAAACAAATTTCGGTTTACAAAGTCTTCTAGAACCCACTACTATGAGTTTACAATTCATGGATAGATCCTCTAAGAAAGCTTCAGAATCCTAAAAGACGCTTTGGTTCAGATTGATCGATTTACCTTTCCAGCTTGATTGGTATGTTTTAGATATAGAGAAAGACTAAAACGCCCCTTGATTCTAGGAAGACCTTTCTTATCTACAACCTAGAGCTCTCATCGATCGCGATGGTGGGCACGTGACTATCCGAGTTGGTGACCAAGAGGTGAGTTACAATGTCTTAAAGTCCATTCAAGTACCTCGGCCCTCCAACCGGCTTTTCCATTGATTATATGATGGATGATTTCACCGACTATATGGATAAGCAAGTCATGGTCAGAGAAGCGAATATGAGCGATTAGTTGATAATCTGAATACTCATGGTAGGGTGAATCTGATCAACTAGCACCGATTTTGAGGAAGAACTGCTTGAAGGAGAAGCTTTGGCGGTGGGACTACGTGAGTAAACTCAATGATATTGAGTTGAAAAGTGAGATCTCAAGTCTAGTTTAAGCCCCCTACGGATTTGGTGTTGAAGCCGTTACCTAAACATCTTAAGTATGTGTTCTTAAGAGAAGGTGACAAGCTTCCTTTAATCATATCCGCCAAGCTTTGCGCATGCAGGAAATGAAACCGATCAACGCCTTGAAGAAGAATGAAAAGCTTTTGGTTGGCAAGTAGAGATATCGTGGAATATCTCCTCGACATCCGCATGCACAAGATCAAGACGAATGAGGGCGCCAAGTGTGTCGATAAACCAAAAAAGGCTTAACCTCATATGCAAGAAGTCGTTAAAAGGAAATCATTAAACTTCGGACACGGGAATCATTTATGCCATCGCGATAGTGAATGGGTTTCCCGACTCAAGTAGTTCCCAAAAAGGTGGAATTACAATTGAAAAGAATGAGAAGGGAGAGGAAATTGCATTGAGGCTTGTTATCGTTACAGAGTCCAGATCGATTATCGAAAGCTCAATGAGGTAACCATGAAAGATCACTTTCCCTTCCATTCATTGACCGATGCTCGAAAGGCCTGGCGGGCACGATTCTAAGCTTCCTAGATGGATATTCGTGATATTTCCAGATACCCATTGACCCAAATTGACCAAGAAAAGACCACCTTCACCCGCTTACGGTACATTCGCCACAGCATTTAATGCCGCTCGGTCTCTCGCAATGCCCCAAATACATTTCAACGATGTATGCTAGCCATCTTTGACGGGCTTGTAGAAAAATGTATGGAGATTTTTATGGACGATTTTTCGTTTTTGGTCGGGCTTTTGATGATTGCCTTGACAATCTTGATCAGTGTTATCTAGATGTGTGGAAAAGAACCTAGTACTTAATCGGGAAAAATGCCATTTCATGGTAGATGAAGGAATAGTTCTTGGCCACAAGATCTCCGCCAAAGGTATGTGGTTGACAGGCAAAAGTAGAAGCTTATTGAGAAGATGAGCTACCCTAGAAATGCGCCGCTGTGAGAGGTTTTCTTGGACACGCCGGCTTCTACTGTAAGGTTCATTCAAGATTTCTCCAAGATAGCCAAGCCCTCGCCCACTTTACTAAAGGAAGACGTTGAGTTTAATTTTGATGAGAGCCGCAAGCAAGCGCTTGAGGAGCTTAAGGATCATTTAATATCTCGCCCAATTCTTATATCGCTCGACCGAACCTACCATTTGAGCTTATGTGCGACGATCAAACTATGTCACAGGTGCCGTTTCTAGGGCAAAAGATCAAGGGAAAGTTCCACTATCTATTACGCAGCCACACATTGAACCCTCTCAAGTTAACTATACTACCATCGGGGAAGGAACTACTAGCCGTAGTCTTTGCTATGGACAAGTTTCAGTAGTTACTTGTTAGGAGCTCAAGTGATCGTGGTGGACTCGATCACGCCGCTTATGCTACCTCGATGACTAAGAAAGAGGCTAAACCGCGCTTTACGCTGGATATTGACCCTACAAGAGTTTGACGCTCAAATTAAGGACAAAAAGTGGCAAAGAAAATGTAGTGGCGGATCACGCCTCTAGATCGTTAAGTGAGGAAAAGAATGAACCAGTGATGATATAGATCTTTACTTTCCTCTGAGAACATCATGTTGATCGATGGCCGCTCCCTCGATGTTCCATGGTATTCTCCCATTGTAAACTACCTTCATGGCCGTTATCTCGATCCGTAGATGTCTTATCGTGAGAAGAAAAAGTTCTTCTCGGATTTAAAATATTTCGCTTGGGATGAACCTTATCTTTTCAAGATCTCAGAAAGATGGTTTGCTTAGAGATGTATTCCGTAATCTGAGCAACGTGACATCATTGAGCAAAGGCTACAAAGGACCCACAGAGGTCACTTTGGTCCTTGGAAAACCGCTGCTAAGATATTTCAATCCGGTTTCTATTGGCCTACGATCTTTAAAGATACGGAAGCTTTCAGAAAGCTTGTGATAGGTGCCAAAGAACCGCACTGACAAGGCGCTTTTGACATGCCTTTAAAACCCATCCTCGAATGCGAAGTCTTTGATGTATGGGGTATCGATTTTATGGGACCATTCCCATCATCTTGCGGTAATAAATACATCTTAGTCTCATGTGGACTACGTGTCTAAAATGGTGGAGGCCCAAGCCACTCCTCACAATGATCATAAGACGGTGATGAAATTTCTAAAGAAGAATATCTTCGTGAGGTTTGATGTCCACGTGCCTTGATCGCTGATGAAGGACGACTTCGCAAACCGACCCCTGTGAGAAAGTACTTGAGAAGTATGGTGTTCGCTATAAAATTGGCACACCGTACCATCCTATGACTAGTGGTCGTGCTGAAAGGAGCAACCAGAGCATTAAGAAGATCCCGAGAAGAGACTCATAATAATCCATAGAAAAGACTGAGTCTAAAGTTGATGATGTACCGTGGGCATATCGAATCGCCTATAAGACTCCCATGGGTACATCACCATATCAAATGGTCTACGGAAACCATGTCATCCGCTCGTCGAAAGTTAGAGCATAGAGCTTATTGGGCTACAAAGTTTCAACTTTGATTCCCAATCTTGTGGGAAGCATCGACTACAAAGCAGCTATACGAGCCGGATTTAATTCGCACTCCAGCCTATGAAAGTGCCAGATTAGTAAGGATAAGATGAAGCTACTCCACGATGCTAAGATTAAGAAAAGGGAATTTCATGTCGGCGAACAAGTTCTTCTATATAATTCTAGGTTACATCTGCTTCCTGGAAAGTTAAGGACACGTTGGTCCGCCCTTTTGAGATTCTCCAAATCATTCCGGAGGAGTTCTAGAACTTCGTGGTTATAGTGGTGAACCGCTTTGAGTCAACGGTCAAAGGTGCAAACACTATATTGGTGAACCCAAAGAGACATCTTTGATTGTTAAATTTCTCGATATTCTCGATGTGGTGTCCCGCGAGTCGAAGACTTTAGCGAGTTATCACCCGACTTGTTCTCCGAGGATGACGGAAGTGACCCTTCAAAGAAGTTCTAGCAGTGTAGTGCCGATATGGAAGAGTTTGAAAGGGAGCGCCGCTTGAAGCGCCATCGAGGGCTCAGAGGATGAGGAGGTCACCCACAGGGAAGTTCAAGCGTATGTGGAAAGCTATTAAAAATTTCACCCCATGTGTGAGATGTCGCTTCAGCCCACACTACATCGATCGTAGCTTACACGAGGTAGTGGCTGGCAGAAAAGTCAAATGGCCTGATCCAGGCTGAGTTTTAAACGGTGTCGAGCTAACGACATTAACCAAAAGCGCCACTAGGGGGCAACCTAGATATCGTTTTTTTTAGTTGTTTTTGTTTTATGCTTTGATAGTGTTAGTATTTAAGTTTAGTTTATTCAGTTTTAGCCTTATTAAGTTTTTGTTTTTATCTGTCAGTTAGTTGTGCTTTCTAGATATGGATTTCGTGTTCACCAGAGGAGTTACCTTTCCTGTGAGGATTCCACTCATTATCGTAGATGACGGACCGGGAGGAACCATCGCTTTGCACGAGATTTTGACATTAGTACCCGCGCCAAGACGGTCACCTATGTTCTCATTGTTCCCCGTAGTTCGGGAGGTGGAGACTTTACTACCGAGGAGTTACAGCAGCAGCTCTAGACGCCCTTACACCATCCTCAATGATCCGATGTCGACAGATTTAGCGCTAGTGCCGCAAGTCGAGCACTTTCGAGGTGTTGATGTAGCCGGTGAGGACTCGGGTTTACAAGATGAGTATGACTTCCTCCGGCGATTGACATGCTCCGCCGCCTCATTCGAGTGATCGATTGGTCGGACATTTATGATGACTAGCGTTTTAGGATGTTTCGTCGAGCAAACGACGAAAAACAAAAGCGCCGAGTGGGAGGCAACCCAATCGCTTTCCATCTGCTTTTGATTTATTTTCTAGTAATTTTATGTACTTCATTTGATTTTTATTTGTATTTTTGAAGTTTTATATAAGTTTAATAAGAAAGGGCAATTTTGAATTTGATTTGTATGGAAATTTTATATTTTTTCAAATTATATCGCTTGGACGCCCGCCCGTAATCCCGACGCCCGTCCGCTTTGACTAATTTTAGACGAAGGCCCACTAAGCCTCGACGCCCGCCTGATTTATTCCTCCAATCTCAGATGTGATTCAAACTTTGACGAAGCGTTTAATAAACCGGACGCCCGCCCAGCTTCATCTCGATTTCCAAAGGACGCCCGCCCACCGAAAGTTGGACGAAGGCCCAACCTCTCGCCTATATATACCCTTTCTTCGAGTGAACCTTCATTTTTCAGATTTCAAAAGCAAAACCGCTTCTCTCCCTCCTTTTGCCCTAAAATCGCCGATTCTAAACCGCTTTGAGCGATTCAAAGTGCTACAGCCGCCTTGATACCCTCCCTTTGATTTTCATAACCAAATCCCCAAAACACGATATTTTTGGAGAATCGCACTTCCATTGCAAATCCGACTTTTTGGAAGAAAAATTTGATTTTGGAGGTCAATTTTGTGTTGTTTGACTCGCTTTCACCTCAATCAACATCTACTCACCCTACTCGGTAAGCTAGTAACAACTTTTCTAGATTTCATTCATGTTTTTGTGAGTTCGATCTTTGGGTCGGCTCGCTTTCTTGAATGTTACCTTAATTTGTTTTTTTTTTTCCTGGTTTTGGTGTTTCTTTCTCGCTTCTGCTTTTGGTGATGTGGTGTTGTGATGGGTGATGAATGGATTGTTTGGTGATGGTTATGGTGGTGGTTGTGGTTTGGTTGTTTTGAAATCCCGCTTTGATGTTAAACGGGTATCTTTTGTGCACATTAGATTGTTTAGTTTGACTAGGCGTGGAAATGGTTCATAAGAAGGCAATGTGAAGAGGCATGGTAAGGAAGTGGCCCGGGAGGCGGGAAAAAGCGTAAAGAGATTGACCCTACCTTAGTTGATCCTAACCGGGTGTGAGTATTCGTGAGCAGCCCCTCAGAGCCACCCAAACTAGGGGCGACCTTAAGAGATGAGCCAACCTCGGAGTCCGAGACGGATGATGATGTGCCTTTGGTACGGATGCTGTGAGTTCGTAAGGGGTGAGGTTCGCCTAGGGTTGAGGAAACTGCCGATGCTACCCGGGAAGAGGAACCAGCTTGTACCTAGGGCAGCCCCTCCTAGAAAGAAATCTAAAACCGCTGTCTCCGATGCCATTGCCTCGCCGATTCGTGAACCCTAGAGCCCATGAAGTTTATACTAAACATTACTTTTCGAGAAACATGTTGGTTGAGAGGGCTATTTTGGAGGCGAGGGTCGATCCAGGGTTCGTTGTTGCTTAAGGATAGAAATGGGAAGCCTTGATGACAATCCCGACTACCCCGTGAATAGCTCCTAGTTCGGGAATTTTATGCAAACTGCTCGAAACCGACTTGGGACAAAGGTAGTCGTGGTTCGAGGGGTAGAAGTTCCCTTTACACCGGAGGTGATTAATCGTAAATACAACTTAGCGGCTTTCGAGGGTCGGGATTATAAGGAGGAGATTGTGCATGACAGCAGTTTGGGACAGATCCTTTGGAGGAGTTGAGATCGAGAGTTTGCCCGGATGTGGCCTCGACGCTGAGACCGGGAGGAGACCGGAAGGAGTTGGTTACCACGACTGGACGGAGGATTGAAAGGTCCAAAGGTCGATTCATTCAGTAGTCGGTTGTTGCCTAAGAACAACTTGACACATTTTCATATAGTGACTCCGGCATGTTGTATGCGCTGACATTTGGCTTGAATGTGGATGTGGGATGCATTGTATGACGAGATCTCGATCAATCGTAAGGTTTATACACGGAGCTTGATCGCCCCTCATTTGATCCACGCTTGTGCCTCGATGCCGTGTGCCTGAAGTTTGGGGCGATCATAAGCCGAAGAACCCAAGGCCTTTACAAAGGGGAAAGAGTAAGCCCTCGACATTTCGAGCCGGAGGCACCTCCGAGCCTGGTTCATCGGCAACGCCTCGTGCATCCTCCTTCCTCCTTTATCTCCCGCCGCCGATGCGGTTAAGCATGGCAAATAGTTTCCGGAGTGGCTCGGTGATATTCGGGATGCACGTAACAACATTTTGACAATTCTTCAGCATCCGTGAGGGCCGGCAACCGAGGGACGATGTAATCTTCAATCCGAGCCCGCTGATTATCTCTTTGTCGATGAGATTGAGCAGCAGTCATTGCGGATGTTCTACACGACTCTCGAGTCATCTTCGATGAGGAGCACCGACGCGGCACTGGCTACGGAACCACCTTCCGACCCTCCTCCGATCCCCCAAATTGATGATTCATGCTCGAGCCAACCTTGATCTTATTTGTCTATTTTCACGTTGGTTGTTTTGTATTGACATTTTTACTTATAAGGTTCGTTGTAATTTTGATTTTGTTACTATTTATTTTCGATGGATCATGTAAGCCATAAGGCGCGCGCATTTTCATTTCAACTGTGTTTCAACTTTCTCGATGTATTGCGTGGCTATCACTTTGCTTTATCTTCATTTTTGATATCTCTTTTCATGTTGGTATGACTCCCGCTTTCCCGAGATGGTTCCATGTTGTCTAAGACGTGCAGTGTATCTATATTGTCCGGTTACGCATTCTTGATATCATTATGAAGGCTCCGCCCGACCAACGATTCGAGTTTCGATTTAAATCACCTAAGTCTTTTCCTTTTTTTTTTTTTTTTTTTTTTTCGCTTTTGCACAACATGAGGACATGTTGCTTTTTAAGTGTGGGGGGGAATGTTTCGATATGTATCTACACATTTGCTTAATTCGTAATGTTTCTATGCAAATGAGCTAAAATTTTTGAAATTTTCCGACAATCGTTGTTTTTGTTTTGTCCCTAGAGTAGCGATTCTGATTCAATGTATCATATATTTGGTAAGTTAGATGTTTCACCCGACACTATTTTTCACGAGCCATAGTGAATGATGAGCTAATTTATAAAGTTATACCCTTTTGGATTAGTGGTTTTTGATTTTCTCGTAAGTCATGTGCTTAGTGCTACGATATATCGTGAGATTTATGATAGTTTGTATTTAGATCCAAGTATGATATAATCGTGAATATCTAAGGTTTGAATGTGATAAGTAACACGTAACTTATTGTCAAATGAAAAAGTTGAAAAGTAGAATATGAAGAATTATTGGGTGTGTCGGAAGCTAGTCGATGATTTGAGTGAGGTAGGTATACCACGATGTCCTATACCACTATGATGACTAAAAGCTCACGACATACCGTGTAAGAAGTCGCCTTATGATTGGAGTAAGGTAGGTATTATCTCGAAATGTCCTATTCTCGCTATGACAGGCAAGAGCTCATTCTCGATGTGTGTTTTAAGTGAAAAGTTAAATCAACTGATAAAGTGTTATGAAATGTATATAAGACTAAGTTATCGCTCATCTTATCCCCAAAGAAACCGACGATGATATGTTGTGGATTATCCTCTCGAGTATGTCGTAAAGGCCCTAGATATATTCGATCATTCTTTTCGGGATATATCACGCTTGTAGGTGCATCTTATGAGTGTCCTTTATTACTAGTCTACAAGGGGGTATTAGCTGGTTTTGCTTTGAGTTTCTCGAGTTTGATATAGTGGAAGTTTATTATGGCTATGCACACGCACAAGGGTGAACTTCGATTTATTGATATGTGTTATGCACGCTAGATGCTGCTTTTCTCTCGAGCCTAACTTTTGTTTTGTTTTGCTCGGACGAGCAAAAGCTTAAGTGTGGGGAGTTGTTAAGGTGAATTTATACGGTTTATAACGCTATATTCTATGATAATTTTCCCATATTTGTATGGAATTGCATAAGAAACATGTGTTTAATGAAAATATTGAGTAAATGATATTTTAGAAGAGTTAATCGCAAAATAGGTTGATTTATGTGTTTTAAATATGATTTTATGATTATTTGGACATTATTACGCTTTTATGATGTTTTTATGTGTTATAGATACGTGTTTGATGCTCAAGAGATGATCAAAAAGAGATAAGAGTCGAAATATATGATGATAAAAGAGATAATGAAGGAATTGACAAGAAGAAAAGAGATAAAGATCAATAATTCAAAATCGATCATATCAAATCAAGGCGTCTGCACTCTCCGCCCAAAAGGACGGGCGCCTGATGTAATTGAACGAAAGGCCCGTGATGTCATCTTTGATTCGTGAAGTTTGACGCTGGAGTGGACGCTGGGTGGACGAGCGGCCTGGTCATGACTCGCCCGATTCAAGTTTTATTGAGGAGTGGACGGGCGCTCAAGGTTTTCAGACGGGCGTCCGTGGCCGACTTAGCGTAACCGACTTTGAAATCTATATATAGTCGGGTCGCTTTTCCACAAAAGATAATCATACACTCATTATTCAAAACCCTAGACCTAGGGGCGGCTTTAGGCTGCGTTTTCATCTTTTATTCCTATTTTTATGCTCTTAGTTTAGATTAAACACTAGTTACTTTTTATGCAATCGCTTCGCAAATTTGAGTTGCCGAGGATGTTCAGAGGCTAAAAGCTTCATCAAACGAGTATTGTGAAGCCGCCCAACAATTGTTGATTTCGCTTTCTCTTCGATTATACTGTGAGTTTTTAATAAAGGTTGTTTCTTATTCATGCTTATTCATGTTTAATTTGCTTTTATATCGGAAGATATGCATGTGTTGATTGTTTATTGTTGATGGAAGTCTTAATAAACCCTAGATCACCATGAATAAGAATAGTAATTCGAATCTATCATAACGGAAGTTAATAGGTCTGATTACTAGATTATAAACACAAAGTTTGCACCTTTGGTTATTAAACGCGTTAATCTTACATCGGAAGATAATAGATTGATAGATGAACTTTCTAAGGAATTAGGGGTTCATGTTTAGGTGAGGTGAATCACAACTCAATAAAACTGCAATATAATCGAGATAGGGAATCAATGCTTGTTGGATAGGTGGATCAATCCTCGTTTGCTCGTTATAAATTTGATTTAAATCCTTAAAAGCTTGAATTTGTCTAGTTAGTTTACTTTTATCTCGCATCTTAGATTAGTTAGTTTAAATTGGTTCGCAGCCTCGTATCTTTCCTGGCTTTAGATCATCTCTTCTCGTCCCGCTTTTATGTTTTAGTTAAGTTTAATTTTCAGTATTTCGCTCGGCTTTTATCCGCTATTTAGCTTAGTAATCGTGACATAGGTTAGTTAGATAAAACTAGAAATCGCAATCGCTTAGTTCCCCGTAAGATCGACCGGCATTAACCGCTATTACTACGATCCTTATACTTGAGGTTAACCGGATTATTACTTGTTTATTTCGTGTTGATAAAATCCGTGACAGCTATATATGAATGCCTTGACCTAGGAGTGTTGGAGCCAACGGGGATGACCCTTCAAATGGCGGATAGGTCGATTAGGGAGCCTATGGGAGTGATAGAGGATGTCATTGTTAAAGTGGATAAGTTTGCCTTCCCGGTAGATTTCGTGGTAATAGATATGGAGATGGACTCCAAAACACCTTTTTTTGTTAGGACGTCCCTTTTTGAACACCGGAAAGGACCTTGATAGATGTTGCGAGCGGAGAGATTACCTTGCGAGTTGGAGAGGAAAGAGTCGCGGTAAATGTTTACAAGGCCATGAAACATCCTAAGGAAAGTACCGAGGACTGTTATCTGTTGATGCTATATATTCTTGCGTTTCGGAACATGTTGAAATGCTGGAATATAAAGAAAAGCCCGATGAATGCATGGCAAGAGCGAGTACGGAGCTCAATGAAGAGGAAGAGTTGGAAAGTGAAGCGAGGGAGCTAGAAGAGACGGCTTTCGTGGGTGAAAAATGGACCGAGAAGATTGATCTTGGTCTTGAAGGGGAACTTGAGAAGCCATCAATTGAAGACCCACCGAATGACTTGAAAATGAAGCCGCTTCCACCTCATTTGAAGTATGTTTTTCTTGAGAATGATGATTTACTTCCTTTGATTATTTCTGCTACACTAACGGCCTTGCAGGAAAAGGAATTGGTGAAAATGCTTAAGAAGCACAAGCGTGCTTTTGGGTGGAAGATGTGTGACCTCAAGGGCATAAGTCCTACCATTTGTCAACACAAGATTATTCTAGAGGATGGAGCGAAGCCGGTGAGGCAAGCTCAAAGAAGGCTCAATCCACACCTCCAAGGGGTTGTGAGGAAGGATGTGGTCACAATGCTAAAGCTTGGGATCAGTTATGCCATCTCGGATAGGAAGTAGGTGAGCCCCACTCAAGTGGTACCAAAGAATGGAGGCATGACCGTTGAAATCAATGACAAAGGTGAGGCGGTGCCTATGCGTTTGGTAAGTGGTCATAGAATTTGTATTGATTATCGTAAATTGAATGACAAAACCCGTAAAGATCATTTCCCCCTCCCTTTTGTTGATCAAATGTTAGAAAGATTGAGTGGTCATGCTTATTATTGCTTTCTTGATGGGTTTAGTGGGTATTACCAAATACATGTGGCCTTAGAGGACCAAGAAAAGACTACCTACACTTGTCCTTACGGCACCTTTGCCTTCCGTAGAATTCCGTTCGGGTTGTGTAATGCACCCACGACATTCCAACGATGCATGGTTGCCATATTTGTAGATATGATTGAGAGATTCTTAGAAGTCTTTATGGATGATTTTAGCGTTTTTGGTGATTCCTTTGAGGAGTGTCTAGATAATCTAGAAAAGGTGTTGAGTACATGTGAGGAGACGAATTTGGTGCTAAATTGGGAGAAGTGTCACTTGATGTTCACGGAAGGGATAGTCTTAGGGCATAAGATATCTAGTAAGGGTATAGAAGTTGATAAGGCAAAGGTTGAAGCGATAGCTAAGCTTCCTATGCCCACTAACCTAAAGACTCTTAGGGTTTTCTAGGCCATGTGGGGTTCTATCGTAGGTTCATTAAGGATTTCTCGAAAATAGCCCGTCCTCTTACCTTTATTCTTGGAAAAGACGTCCCGTTTGATTTCGACCAAGCTTGCATTGAGGCATTCTTGTTGCTCAAGCAATTGCTTGTATCCGCTCCTATCTTTGTTGCCCCGAAATGGGATCAAGAATTTGAGTTGATGTGTGATGCAAGTGACACCGCAGTTGGTGCGGTCCTCGGTCAAAAGATCGATAAAATTTTCAAGCCGATTGCCTATGCTAGTCATACTTTGAATCCAGCCCAACAAAACTACACCACCACTGAAAAAGAGCTTTTAGCGGTCGTCTTTCCGTTTGATAAGTTTCGGTCTCATCTTGTAGGCTCTCGTGTAGTTGTGCACACGGATCATGCTACCTTGCGTTACCTCTTTGCCAAACAAGATGCCAAGCTCCGCCTCTTGAGGTGGATTTTGCTCTTGCAAGAGTTTGATCTAGAAATCCGTGATAGGAAAGGGTGTGATAATGTCGTAGCGGACCATCTGAGTCCTATGGAGCTTAGTGAGGAGTTGGTTAAGGCACAAAGGGAGATAAATGATTCTTTCCCGCATGAGCAAGTTTTTTCAATAGACACCCTTCTTCCGGTTAAGAAAGGTAACTTTCTGAAAGTTGGTAAGGAGGGTAGCCCTTGGTTTGCACCTTTTGTCAACTAGCACGAGTGTGGTTTTATAGATTCCGACTTTGACTCAAATCAAAGGCATAAATTCCTTAGTGAGGTTGGTAAGTATTTTTGGGAGGATCCTTGCTTATATAGGTTGTGTTCGGATGGCATCTTGAGGAGATGCATCCCGGAGAGTGAGATTTTGAGTGCGCTTTTGTTTTGCCACGATAAAGAGGCCGGGGGCCACTTTTCGGGGGAAAGGACCGCTTTGAAAGTGTTACAAAGTGGGCTACATTGGCCCACTTTATTCCGAGATGCACATGCTTATGTGAAATCTTGTGACGCTTGTCAAAGGTCCGGGTGTATATCTAGGAGGAGTGAAATGCCTCAAAAGCCGATCATCGTTTGTGAAGTTTTTTATGTGTGGGGCATTGACTTCATGGGCCCCTATCCTTCTTCGTGTGGTAACAAGTATATCCTTGTCACTTGTGATTATGTGTCAAAATGGGTTGAGGCCTTAGCCTCACCCACCAATGATAGGAATGTTGTTATCCGTTTCCTTAAAAGAAGCATCTTTTGTCGGTTTGGGGTACCTCGGGCTATAATTAGTGATAATGGAAGCCATTTTGCTAATAAACCGTTTGACAAACTCCTAGTGAAGTATGGGGTGAAACACAAGCTAGGCACATCTTACCATCCCCAAACAAGTGGTCAAGTTGAAGTCACGAATAGGGGTATTAAGCGTATCTTGGAGAGGACGGTAGACATGAATGTCAAGAGTTGGTCTTTAAAGTTAGATGATGCTCTATGGGCCCATAGGACTGCCTTTAAGACACCCCTAGGCGTGTCACCTTATATGATAGTCTATGGTAAATCCTGTCATCTTCCCGTAGAAATCGAACACAAGGCTTATTGGGCTATTAAAATGCTAAACCTCGATGACACCTTAGTCGGTGAAAAATGTATGGCCCAATTGAATGAATTAGATGAGTTTCTCCTTTGTGCTTATGATCTTTCGACGAAGTATAAAGAGAAGACTAAGTTACTCCATGATAAGTTGATCAAACCTCATGTTTTCAATGAGGGTGACGAAGTCTTGTTCTACAATACTCGTCTTCATCTTTTCCAAGGGAAGTTGAAGTCTAGGTGGTCGGGTCCATATGTGGCGTCGAAAGTCTATCCGTCCGGTGCTATTGAAATCACCCATCCTATGTTTGGCACGTTTACCACCAATGGCTTACGGTTGAAAAGGTATGAGAGGTTGCCTTACGACAAAGCACTAGAAATAGTGAGCCTTGAAGACCCCATACCGTGTGATGAATCGTGTAAGTCTTGTCATGGACTATAAACCTTGACCCGTATAATCTTCAATCCATCCTTTCATCTCTCTATCTACCCTTTCTCGCCTTGTGCCAACGGTATAACTTGAAAAAGTTTGCACCGTATAATCCATCTTGTCGAGCCAACGTCGTAAAACAAAGGCGCTTGAGGGAGGCAACCCACCATTTCATAGTTTTTGTTGAGAGAGTTTGGTGTTTTCAGTGGTCTCGGGGCGGTTAGAATCAAGTGTGGGGTAGAAATCTTGAGTAGCCCTGTTTCTGGTCCAAACGCGCGTTTAGAACCATCCTAAACGTGCGTTTCAGACCCTAACTCTCTTTTCGTGATTTCCCTCCTCAAATGCACGTTTCAGACTTCAAATACGCATTTGAGTTATGCGAAATGCGCGTTTCAGCTTTCCAAATGCGCGTTAGGGGTCATCTTCTTTATAAACCCTGCAAATCTAAACCGGCGTTCCAGTTTTTCCTTCAAACCCCACAATTTGCCGGCAGCCTCTTCTCACCCATTTGATCGTAACTCACTCATTTTTACTCCGTTTTAAGTGATTCAAACACCAAACAACACCTCTCAATCCCTTCTCTTGATTCTACTAATCCATTCCAACAACAAATTAACCGATTCCTCGATTCGATCTTGACCTTGGGCAACTTTTTGCCTTGGTCGAATTGGACCTCCATTGACGTTTCGGGACTCGTGCCTCGCTACAAATCATTCGTGTCATCTCGTTTAAGCATAGTACATGTACATTTTGGTTTTATGTCTAAGTTTCAGTTAGGGTTCGTTTTTAGCCTTTTGGTTTAACACACCTACCCCGTTCTTTTGGACTATTATTGATTTTGTATGCTGTGTTTGTTTTGTTTTGTTTTTCTTATTGTTGATGATGAATGATGTGGCTTTCGTAGCGTGATTCGTTGTTTGGGTTGGTTTGTCTTGAAATCCCGGTTGGACATTAATCGGGTTGGTTTTGATTGCTTTGATTTGGTTGACTGGTGGTGTTTTGGTGAGTATAGAAACAATGAGAGAGACTAAGCGGAAAGAAACCGAGGGTAAAGGGAAAGGAAAACAGCTGATGGTGAAACACGTGCCCAAAAAGCAGAAAACCCTAGTTTATCCCAAAATACCTGAGGGTGGTATCTTGATTGGTGATACGGGCCGTGCCGAGAGTAGGAACCCTAGAGCCCTTAAGCCTTTTGGACAGTTGAGGGATGAGACTTCCGATAAGGACTTTGAGCTGGATAGCGAGGGGAGAAATTTGAGCAGTAACAGTGACAGTGAGGAGGTAACAGATCATGATAGTGAAATTGTGCCCTTAGCACGGATGCGAGCCAAAACCACACAAACTCCTGTTTCACTTCCTCCATATTGTACCCCCGAGCAAGATCCTCTACAAGACCCTCCTCCTAACGACCCCATACCTTTCGAGCAGCATTTTAACTCACCGGTGGCCTTGACCAACTATAACGAGTATATCGCTATGAAGAACATGTGTTTCGAGAGGGGGTTAGATCTCAAGGTTGTTCCTAAAACCTTCATATATGACTTGAGGAAGAGAGGTTGGAATAATCTGATTTATGAGCCAGAGGGGAACCTCAATATCACACTAGTTTGGGAATGGTATGTGAATTTTTGTGTCGCCAATCTGGAGTCGGGGTTCATAAAGGTACGAGGAGTCAATTTCCCGTGGTCTGTCAAGGCAATAAATGATTACTACCGGATACCAGCTTTCGAGGGCCAGGATTACATCAGTTGGTTTGTTGAAAGACAGCATTGGGAGAATACTAAGGATCCGTTAGAAAGGATGAGGAAGGACATCAGCCCGGATTTACAGTGGATATCTAAAGGGGGGTAGTTGCACGGAGTCAGTTGGTGACGACTACTTGGCCTAATGAGTGGAAGGTAAAAGCTATGTTCTCCCAGAATCACCTACTACCGAAGGACAACATTACGCATTTCCACATCAAGGACTTGCAGTTGTTGTATGCTCTACATTATGACCTCAAGGTAGACGTTGGGAAAACTATTTTTGAGGAATTCAGGTAGAATAAGAAGGTCAAACGCCATATGCTCATATGCCCTTACCTCATTTTTGCCTTATGCAAGGGAGCACCGGTTGAGGAATATCCCGACGATCAGATTTTGAGGAAGAAGAATCAGCCCGTGGTACCTAGGCCGTTCAATGCCCGCACCGCTCCAGAGCCTAGGCCCACCCCATGACCTATTCACACTGTCCTTCGCCCCACCACCTCAACTACATCCACCACTCTACCTATACCTCCACCTATCATCTCCTCCACCACTACCACAATACCTCCACCTCCTCCATTCACAACTACACCTTCCACCACACCTACACCTCCACCTCCACCTTCCACACCGACAACTGGGGGGCCATGGCTTAGTGAGCGGCAGGGGCTTCTCATTGCTCATAAACAGCGGGACTGGATGGATATTTTACGGTTGACTTTTAAAGGAATCATTGAGAATCAGAGGGTGTTCGCTCAGGCCAGACAGATTGATCTTCCTCTATTGGACTTGGATGTATCACCATTTCAGTATACCCCATAGATTGAGGCAGACTTGCAGAGGGTCTCAGAGGACTTGATTGTTGATGAGCTAGAGGAGGGGTTTGATGACATCTCGTTAGAGGAGCTGGTTGGGACAGTTGGGACGGAGTCAGAGAGGACATGTGCTGCGAGATCTACACAGCCAGAGAGTGCAGCTTCTATGGCTGCACCAACTTCTACCACACCTACTCTTGACGTACAGAGAAATGGAGCAGACTAGCCATTTTTCAGGCATTTCATTTATGCTTACATTTATTTTGCAAGTTTTGGTTCAGCTACTTTTGATACTTTTTCCATTATTCTATTTATACACTTCACTTGGCATGCACACACACTTATTTTTGAGCCCCTGAGGCCTACTTGACCGTGAATGTTTTCCTAAGTAGGATATGAGATGACGGTCCTGGCGTCTCTTTTACCCTACCAAAGCCAAACAAGCCTAATCCCGAACATTAGACCTTTGTAGACCCTCTCAGCCTTGATAGAATGGTCTGGCCACCATTCGTCTTATAGCCTTTTTGTTACTTAGTCAGAAACCTACCCTTGAGCCTTAATTATGGTCACATTTCCTTCATTTTATACCCTACGAGTGGACCTAGTCTTTTATTAGACCACACTTGCTAAAGCAAGTGTGGGGTGGGGGAAATGGTGTTTTGAGTCAGATGGGTGGTTTCTCGGTTTTGAGCTATAAAGAGAGGAGGAGCTCGTTTGGGCCTAGTGTTTAAATTTGGCCCAAGAAGAAAAGGAAAATCTGTTCTTCTTTAAAAAAAAAAAACCTAGTTCAAAATAAATCAAAAAAGTTCTCAATGAATAAGAGTTTGGAGTATATAGAAATAAAGGGTTGGAATCAAAGTGATGAGTTCAAAAGTTATCTTTATGATGTTGGGGTTGGGATAGTGAGATAGGTGCTAATGTATTCGACCTCACCTCATGAAACTTGAAACATAGTTGAATTAGGCAATGAGTTCGGGCATGTTAGTATTCTATGGTTCCCAATGTAGTTAAATTAATCAAAAAGGGGTTTGGATGGTTTGTTGGATAGAGATGAAGTGGTACACTTGATGATTAGGTTCACACGTACTTCTTTTTCTTTCGTTCCCAAAATATCCTTTTCGATTAACCGGAATTACCCTGGCCTAACGTTACAACCCTTCAAGTCCTACCCGATTGTATCCAAACTTGGTGACCTTGATTAGTGGAGAGGCTAGTTCGTATGGACAGTTGGTAGACTTTTGGTCGGGATTCAAGCCCCGACAATCCTTTTGAGCACTTGGCTTTAGCTTGGCACCACACACACTCCATTTTCTTGATAGTGTTATAACCGGTGTGTATATGTTCGTGTTTCTTACTTTATGATTACCCTGAGGGTATGGATAGTAGCACCTACATCACAATCTTGAATCCCTTGGTTTGTTTTAAATCGCCTAGTTTACTCGAGGGCGAGCAAAGGCTAAGTGCGGGGTGGTTGATGGGAGTCAACTTTACGTGACTCCGGTGCATTGTTTATCCCCATTTACCACACTTTCAGCACATTTTTGGGTGATTTAGGCCATTTTTGGTGTGTTATCGTGAGCTTTTGGCACGGGTAATTAATCCGTTACTTTGATGGATTATTACCCCTTTTTGTTGATATTAACCCTATTCCCGAGCACTTTTACCCTCCGGAATTGTTTGGATGTTTTTGGTTGTTTATGATGTTGAAGGGTATTGGTTTCTCGATGACCCGGAAGGCGATGATTTGTGGTGAAAAGCATGATCGAGGCAAGATTAGAGATCAAAAAGGAAGAAAATTTGAATTTTTGGGCCAACATGGGTTCAAACTTGATCAGAGTTCAACCTCTCTAAATGCGTTTAAGCAGCTACAATCTTGATCAGAGTCCAACCTCTCTAAACGCGCATTTCAAACTGCCCTAAACGCGCATTCCAAGTCCTCCAAACGTGCGTTTGAACATTCAAAACGCGCGTTCCAGATGAAGATCAGCCAAAAATCTGCCCAGAAATGATGCGAAACCCGCATTTCAACTATGCGAAACGCGCGTTCGAAGATGTGAAACGCCTGGTTCAGCCTTACAAACGCGCGTTCGAGGCCAGTTTTTTGCAGATTTTCTCCCACCTATAAATACCCCCCTTAGACTATTTCTTGGGATATAACCATTCTCTTAGCAATAACCTACCCATTTCTTAGCTCGATTTTTGTAATAGCTTAGAATACACTCTTTTAGCTTAAATCAACACTATCTTAGCTTAATCTTTCCATTTCTTAGCTCAGATTTCTACTTCAAACACTAAGAGGCCATCTTTTAACTAATTCTCTATTTTTTTACTTTTGGATCTTAAACTTGAATTTCTGCAAATTAACGGTATATTTCTTCTTTCTTTCACTCGTTATGTCTTTAATTTACTATTTCTTCAATGTTTTCACTAGTATAATGAGTAGCTAATCCCTTTTCATAGTTGATTCATGTGAAATTTGGTGAAATCACCCTTTGGGTGATGAAATTGGGAGTGCGTAGTGCTTTTTATTGTTGTATCTTGCATGTCTTAGAACTTATTATAACAGATTTGGGCTAGATTGATCACCTAGGTCAAAATCACACACATCACTCTAAAGAGTTGTTCGGATAGAGAGATGTGGGAAAAGGGGTTCTAAGATCACGGCGTAGACTCGGCTTAGTTGTTAAGCCCGAGCCCAATGTGAGGTTACTCGTTTTAACGTTTAAGCGGCTCTAGTGCTTAACATGTCTTGTTAGTGAATCTTCTGAAGGGAAGGGTGGTGAACATGGCATAAGGTGTTGGGAGAGAGTTGTTCAGACCTTAGCACCGGAATTAGGAGCACGCACCCGTGAAATTGAATGTGAGAGTTCGTTCGTTCAATGCACACTCCCGGTTTTGTCTATCCTTGGGGTTGAAACTAGCTATTTTGATCATGGTTTGGCTATGTCCCTCAATCTATCTTTAGAACCTAGTAGTTTAATCTTCTTTCTTTCTTTTCGTCTTTAGATTTGTTAGTAAGAATGACTTTAGTGTCGTGGTAGTATACAAACATTTTAAAAGGATTGTTCACCTAGACTAAGTAACACGTTCGCTTTGGTACTCACTAACACTTTTCCCTTGGGTTCGACCTCGTACTCCTGTAGCTATTCTAGCAATCGACTCGGAACACTGCCGGTTAGAGAGTTAGTTTACCCACGGTTTTGAGTCTTTTATAAATTGTTTTTGAAGTGTGGATTTTAGCTCAATCATCTAGCCAGAGAAAATATGAAAGGATATTCTCACTACATTTAAAGACAATGGTAGGTATTTTAAGGGCCGTAAGGATGTGCATATGAATAGAGGATAAAACATGTTTTATGAGGATAAGTCTGCCCCCAGTGGAGAGAAAATTAGCAGACCATCCTTGAAGTTTTTTTTCAAGATTTTGAATGAGGGGAGAGAAATAGAAATACTCAGGTCTAC
This sequence comes from Gentiana macrophylla, assembly GCA_026214975.1. Taxonomy (NCBI): domain Eukaryota; kingdom Viridiplantae; phylum Streptophyta; class Magnoliopsida; order Gentianales; family Gentianaceae; genus Gentiana; species Gentiana macrophylla. Next base: position 61,829,079 of record CM047808.1, on the reverse strand, counting down.
CGACATATACTGGGCAACCTAGGTATGTTTAGGGGAAAGAATCCTTCTTTATACCAGTGAAATTTTCAACTATTTCAATAGTGTTTGAAGGGACATGTTTAGAGAGAAAACAAAACTTTTACTGGCATTATTTTTCTGGCCAGAGGGCAGTTCATACTGCTCAAGAAAAATAGAAGGTTTTTGATGGATTTTTTATGGCCTTAGGAAAAACTATCAAATCATCAACATTGTTAGGAACATTTTATTATGTTTTGATGATGGTCATACTAGCTGTTATAGCAAGCCTGAAATAAGTTAGAATTCTCTGTAAAAGTCTTTACTTAGAGTCTGGCATATTGTATAAGTTGTGTCAGACAAGTATTGTAATAGTTGGTAGGACGGCAAAGCAAAACAGATTGTCAGCAGAGTGAAGCCAGCCAAGTACCAGCAGAGAAGCAATGAGGACGTTATGATCTAACTTATAACCAAGGAAGTTTGTGATGACCTTGGATAAGTCTAAGTTATGTTTTAAGTGATGAAACTTAATGTTTAAATATGGTGTACACTGATCTCACACAAATCAAGGATCAATGAAGTACAAGGATTCTCCTTTAACTGAAAGAATGAAGGAAACAGTGAATCGGCAAAGAAAACTGACTTTCGGCTGAGTGAAAAAAGCAGTTAAGGAAGATCTAAGCAGCAAAGTCAGAAGGATCACTTGACGGATCAAAGAACAGCTAAGTAAACTTTACTTAATCATATTTCAAAATATGATGAAGACGCAGAGGATCAAGCATTAAATGCACAATCAATTGACGATCAATCAAGAACGGATTTTCTGATAAACGTTTGAAGAAAAGTCCGATCACTGTCCGATCACTGAAATCAAGGAGAATATAAATAAGGGGGAATCAAGAATAAAATCAAGGATTATTTCCCACATTAATATAGCCAACGGACGGAAATTCAAATCAAGGATCATCAAGGCAATAAATAGAAGGCATTGACAGACACAGAAAAAAAATTAAGAAGCACGAAAAAAAAATCTGAGCAAAAACTCTGTAAAAGTGAAATGTCTTCTATCTATGCTGAAAAAGAAATATCCAGCGATCAACTCAAAACTGAGAGCCATATTTTAACATCAATCATTGAGATTGATCAACAAGTTTGTGAATCCAATACACATCGATCAAGTAACTGAATCAGAACCATATGATAAAGAGTTGTGGTTGTGATAGCTGCTGAAGGATTTGATCCCAAGGAGCAGTGAAAGAGACTGAGTCACTGAAGCTGTTGCACTCAAGGAGTGATAGTCTTGTAGATTGTGAAGCTTATGAAGTCAAGGACAATCATACTATTGTCTCTATGAAAACAATAGTGAATTCCTCCAATCATCACAAGAGAAGAGTGGATTAAGGGATTACACCACCCTGAACCACTATAAGCCTTGTGTCAATTTACTTTCAGCAATTTACCTTACTGCATTCATTTAATTACTTATATTATATCATATATCTGTGATTGCCCAAACTACTTTGAAACAACATTGTAAGAAGGGTCTTATCCGCTGCCCAAAAGCTTTTAAATACAAGAAAAGTTTTTGAAACTCCACTATAGTCATTCACCCCCCCTGACTATAGTTTTACCCTTCTTTGGGACCAACAATCGATAGAAGACTAGTGTTCCTAGTATCAGAACCTGTTTAGATCTAATTTCTGGTAACAAAGAGATCACATATTTTGAAAGTAGTTTTCAAATCTGTGCTTTCTACACATATACAAAAATATCTCTTATTTGTGCTCATGGATTCCTCAAACTTTATGTCAAAAGTACCCATTTTCAATGTTAATAATTTTGATGAATATAAAATAAGAATGTTACCTCATCTTGCAGCAACACATGAGAAGATGCTAGATGTAATTAATGATGGCCCAATCATGATCATGACTGTGGTAGCCACAGGAGCATATCAAGGAAAAGAAGTGGACAAACCCAAGAAAGATTGGACCAAGGATGATAGGATAAGAGCAAATCTGGACTTTGTTGCAAAAAATATTATTTTGAAGACCATGGATAGGAACATGTTCATGAGAATCAAAGATTTCAAAACAGCAAAGGAGATGTGGGACAAGCTGGCACTGATAAATGAAGGATCTAAAGCAATTAAAGAAAACAAATTATCTATTGCAAAACAGATATTTGAGAACTTCAAAATGAAGGCTGGTGAATCCATTGATCAAATGGACAACATATTCTCAAGCATCACCAGTGAACTGCAACAACTTGGACACACATATCCTCAGAAAGAAGTGTGCTTGAAGATCTTAAGAGGCTTACCTGAAATGTGGAAGATCATCACATCAGTAATCAGAGGGACAACAAATCTTGCAAACACTGACACCCTGAATCTGATGTCCCAACTAAAGGCTCATGAATTTGAGTTGAACGGCGAAGACATTGTACCAGCAGAGGCACATAATTCCAGTGCACTGGTTGCACCCTAGCAAAGTCAAACAGCTGATACAAACAACAAAGAGACACAAGAGATTAAGGAACATGTATCTTTATTGGTAAAATGTTTTGACAGGTTTAGCAAGAAGAAGATATTCAAAGGAGGATCATCATCAAATAAGAAGTCAAACACAAGCAAAGACATGAAGAAAAAGGATGATGAATACAGATGCTTCAACTGTAATAAGAAAGGCCACTTCAAGGCTGATTGCCCTGAAGAAAAAGACAAAGTAGAGGATATGAAGAAGTACAAAATAACTGAAAAGAGAAAAAGCAAGAAGGCACTCAAAGCTGAATCTAATAGTGAAAAAGATGAAGAATCATCTGATGATGATGAGGGTGATTTCTCCGAAAATGAAAAGCCTATCTATGTCTTATGGCTAAAGAATCAAATGAAACTGAGGTAACATCTAGTTCATGCTCATCATCTAATGCATCCACATTTAACACTGCAGAATCTTTTATTCTCCCCTTAGACTCTGCAAAGCTAATCCAAAATCTCATGAGTAAATTTGAACAGATTGAGGAGAATCATGAAATTATGGAACAGGAATGTGAGAATCTAAGAAAGTAAAATAAAAGACTAAAGAAAGAACTGGATAAAACAAAAGCTGAACTAACTAGTAAGGAGACTTACTCAAATGATCAACAAGCAGCAGATGATCATACATCTGGTTTGGATCCAGTTAAGAACACCACTACACCTTTAAATGCACCACTTACAAACCCTCAAAAGGTTTGGATCCGGATCTGTCTTACTACAACAATGAGATTAGAATAGAAACAATGGACAACACGGTTATGAATATAAGACCAACAATGGACCAAAATTCAGAAAAGGACAGACCATAGTTTCAACCATTCATCCTGTACCGGTGAAGTCAAAACCCAGTGCCGTGAAACAACAGACTAAACCATCAATCCAGTCAACCAAAAGCAAAGACTTTCTGAAAGGTAAAGGAAGACTTTATCTTTCAGAGGATGATTGGAATGTGGCACCTCCAAAATACAAGAAGAAACCAGTTCATGCCATGCATCATATGTTTAAGAAAATCCAACGTAGGCATATTCCTAGACATATGAAGCAAAATGAACACAGGTTTCCCACTACATACTGGAAAGTAAAAAGGGATGCAAATGCACCAAAAAGTAGAGAAAAGTATCACAATGCCTCTAGTAGAAACATTGGAAGGTATTCTGCCATGCCTTATACATACAAAGTTGATGATTTCAACTATCCAAAAAGATCATTTGAATATACACTTGGAGTAGGAGGCCTGACTGCTAACAGGTATTGACCCAAATAGTGTTGGGTACCTAAACATAATTAATTTGTTTTGTAGGATGTTTGGTACATAGACAGTGGATGTTCCAGACACATGACAGGAACAAGAGATGGCTCACTGACTTTAAAGCTTTTGATGGACCCAAAGTCACCTTTGGAGGAAAAGAAAACCCTGCAAAAATTATGGGGGAAGGCACCATACTCAAAAACAATTTGAAGATTCAAAATGTGGCATATGTTAAGGGGCTAAACTTCAATCTGCTAAGCATCAGTCAATTCTGTGACAAAGGCTACAATGTACACTTCAACAAGGATGGATGCAAGGTGATTCACAGTCAAACCAACATAGTGGTTCTTGCAGGAAGAAGAGAAGATAACATGTATGTGGTGGATTGGAAAACATCTAAGGCAGAAACATGTTTGTTTGTCAAAAATAAACAATCAACCAGCTGGATTTGGCATAGAAGATTAAATTACTTAAATTTCAAGACCATCAACACATTATCAAAGAACAAGTTAGTTGAAGGCCTTCCAGGGATTACATTCAAGAAAGAAAGCCTCTGTGATGCATGCCAGAAAGGAAAGCAAATCAAAAGCTCCTTCAAATCAAAGTCCTATCAATCAACAACAAGAATTCTACATCTTACACATATGGACTTGTTTGGACCAAATCACACAAAGTAAGTGTAAATGGTAAGAAATACACTCTAGTAGTGGTTGATGATTTCTCCAAATACACCTGCCATATATTCATCAACAAGAAGAAAGAGACACTCAAGAAGCTGCCAGAATTGCTAAGAAGGATTCAAAATGAGAAAGAGCTAAAGATTATCAAGATCAGATCACATAGGCACAGAATTTCTAAATGAAGTTATCAGAACCTATTGTGAAGAAAATGGAGTACTACATCAATTATCTGCAGCAGGAACTCCACAACAAAATGTTGTAGCAGAAAGAAGAAACAGAACTCTCAAAGAAGCAGTCAGAACAATGATTGCAGAAGCATGCCTACCAAAGAGAATCTGGTCTAAAGCAGCAAACACAACATGCAATACACAGAACAGATCAATCATCAACAAATATCATGGAAAGACTCCATATGAAATATGAATTGGAAGAAAACCTAATATCTCATATTTGCATATGTTTGGATCAAAAGGTTTTGTTTTGAACAGGATTCAGCTGCATACCTTTGATGAAAAGGCTGTTGAAGCAATCTTTATGGGATATTCAGACACCAGCAAAGCATTCAGAGTACTCAACAAAAGAACATTGGTGATTGAAGAATCAATACATGTAGTCTTTGATGAACCAAACACAAATGGTGAAAGTCTTCAAGATCAAGAAGAAGAAGTAGCACAAAGGGAACTATATACAAATACAACCATACCAGCTACCATTATGAATCACCATTTTGAAAATCAAGATGAGCCACATGACAATACAACAGAAGAAGCACATGCACAATCTGAAGGTGTAGAAGCACCAAGTGAAGAACAACTTCAACCTGACCTCAATTGGCTAAAAGATCATCCTGAAGATCAAGTCATTGGAGACATTCACACCGGAGTTAAAACTAGAAGACAACTAGAGCATATGCTAACATGCTTTCTATCACAAGTGGAACCCAAGACATTAGATGATGCAATTCAAGATGCAGACTGGATTACAGCCATGCAAGGGGAACTAAATGAATTTGAAAGAAATGAAGTCGGGGAACTTGTTGACAGACCAGACATAGCCAACATCATTGGAACAAAATGGGTATTCAGAAACAAGATGGATAAACAAGGAACCGTTGTCAGAAACAAAGCAAGGCTAGTTGCAAAAGGCTACTCTCAAGCAAAAGGTATAGATTATGATGAGACATTTGCGCTAGTAGCAAGATTGGAAGCAATCAGACTATTTCTAGCTTTTGCTCCACACAAAGACTTCAAAGTCTATCAAATGGATGTCAAGAGTGCATTTTTGAATGGACTATTAGAAGAAAAGTATATGTGGAACAACCTCCTGGTTTTCAACTCAATGGAAAATAAGATAAAGTATACAAGCTCAAAAAGGCTCTTTATGGTCTCAAACAGGCACCTAGAGCTTGGTATGAAACACTATCACAATTCTTGATCAAAAATGGATTCAACAAGGGAACTATAGATAAGACTCTCTTCAAATTAGTGGAAGGAACAAGTACAATGCTAGTATAAATCTATGTCGATGATATTACCTTTGGATCAGAGGATGAAAAGTTGTGTGAGAAATTTGCAAACCTAATGAAGAGCAAATTTCAGACGAGCATGATGGGAGAATTAAATTATTTTCTTGGTCTACAAGTGAAGCAAATGAAGGATAGTATCTTCATTAGTCAAGCCAAGTACACAAAAGACTTAATACACAAGTATGGTATGGACACAAGCGGCACAGCTGACACACCAATGTGTGCAAGAGTCATTTTTTTGAAAAGATAAAGCTAGAAAAGATGTTGATCAGAAAATGTATAGAGGAATCATTGGATCCCTACTTTACTTAACTGCAAGCAGACCTGACATAGCATTTGTAGTAGGAGTATATGTAAGATTTCAAGCTCAACCAAAAGAATCACATCTTCTAGCAGCTAAAAGAATAATCAAATACCTGAAGAACACCATCAATGTTGGAATTTGGTATCCAAAAGATGGAGGATTCAAGCTGATATCATATTCAGACTCTGACTATGCTGGATGCAAAATAGATAGAAAAAGCACCTCTAGAACATGCCAAATGCTAGGCACCAGACTAGTCTCATGGTTTAGCAAAACGCAAAAATCCATAACTACATCAACAGCTGAGGTAGAATATATAACAGCAGGCAATTGTTGTGCACAAGTACTATGGATTAGACAACAGCTAAGAGATTATGGAATGGAGGATAAGACAATTCCAATCATGTGTGACAACACAATTGCAATATTCATTACTAAAAATCCAGTATTGCACTCAAGAACAAAGCATATTGATGTAAGACATCATTTTATCAGAGATCATGTTGAAAAAGGAGATGTTATTCTACGATACATACCCACTGAAGATCAATTAGCTGACATCTTCACTAAACCACTTAGTCATGAAAGATTTAGCATGTTGAGAACTGAGTTGGGAATGATTGAAATTGACTAAGTACCAAAGAGCGGCTAACTGGAGTAATCAGCTAAGTTACTTCACCAGCTGATCAAACCTTTGCCTTCACTGGAGATGTAGCAGGGGAAGCACTGGGTACTCAAATGGGTTAACTTCACCGATTGTCGAACACGATTAAATACAAAGAACTCAGTGAAAAAGTCACTAAACCGGCTAAGTGACTTGCTAAGGCACTCCACCGAAATGAAGATTCGAGTCACTAGAAAATTAAAGTGTGAACCAAATCAATTTTTATACATGTGGAAAATCAATAAATTATGGAGTATTATATTGTGGAAGATTACACACGTGGAGATCAATTTACAATCATGGAGGTAACCATATTATTTTTCAAATTACCAATGCCTCGATTCCCGGGATCTATCATTACTTACCTCAATCCACTCCCCCACTTCACTCGAATATCGGGATTCATATACATAAAATCACGCCATTATGTCACAAAATCCTTACATATTCAACCACGTTCACACTACCCAAATCATTTTATATAAACAACACTTAGAGGTTTTTCAGAATTCTTTACGCATCCCTGCAAAATTATAAACCCTATTTTCTTTTACTGCAAATCAAAGCCTTCTGTCAAATTCCACGAAATGGCCTCATCATCATGAAAAAGCGATCATCACTGGATCGTTCTTTAAGCCTGAACCCTATCTATCCTTCTGTGATAATGAGGTACAAGCCCGATGGCTAGTTGATGGATGTAAAAATCTGGGGTTAAAGACCTTCCTAAACCCCCTCAATAACTGGAATATGCTATGAGAACCTGATTTCATTTTTGAGAAATGCAAAGTTTGTGCCAAGCACAAAGAAGACCGATATCGACTGTATAAAAAGTTCAATCTTTGGCAAAGAAGTGGTCATCACACCTGGCCTACTTAACAGTTTCTTACATCTACCCATGATTGGCCCGGCAACGTGAACTTTGTCCAGGTTAACATTAAGACCTTCTGGGAGGAGATAGCCAAAAGCCCTAAAAATAACAGCAAAACCTACAATCTCCCAAGATCAGCACTCAAACTTCCATTTGCTGAGTTTGCACCTGTCATTACCAAGAACATCGAAGGCAAGAAAACGTCGATGGAAAACTTGACAGAGGTACGAGTTAAGCTAATTGCAATAATCTATCAAGGCCTTCACATTGACTGGGCAACCTTTGTCTTCAATAGATTGAGCAGATTCAAAAGGAAATAGATCTGTCGATTACGGCACCAAGTAAGGAGCTGCAGAAGAAAGGTGAATTCTGGGAAAGGAAATCATATGGGTTCCCTCTTCAACACCTATTTGATTCATTAAAAGTGAAACCCACAAATCTACAGCCCCCACACAGGTCAAAGGTGATGTTTACCTACATCAAGGCATCTATGAAACCCAAACCCACCACCGGACGTAAAAGGAAAGCATCCGAAGGTAGTAGATCAGGGATGGGAAGACGAACCAGATCACAAAAAGCACAAGTAGACACCCCAGTGGTAAGTACCAGCAATCCGGACAATCCAGTGGTGATCAGTGGTGATACAGCAATGGAGGAAGAGAAACTAGAAGAAGTGACATATCAGGAGGAAGGTGAGGAGGGGTATCAACATACTTCATCTGAAGAAGAGGATATGGATGATGAAGAAGAAGAGACATCTGAGGATGAAAAAGCTGAAACAGAGGAAGCACAGATAAACAGTAGTCATTTTGAAAATGATCAAGAAAAGCTGGTGATTTCTGATGATGATCTGACAATCCAGGATGTAATTCTCAGAAGCATCAGCAAAGTTGACAACCGGCTGAGTGAGCCAGCTGATAAAGCTTATTTCACTGAACATGTCAACACCCTCACTATTGATCAAGAGGGAACACCAGCAGAAGGAATCAAGTCTCCAGCTCATGGAGAAGAAAACCTGCCGTCTTCTAAAGATGGAGAAGCAAGCATCCCCCAGCAATCTCTCAATAATTCTAAAGTCGAAGTGAAAGAAAGAGAGGAAGAGGCAGAAAAAGAAAGTGAAAAAGAAGAAGAGAAATAGGAAGAAGATGAGGTGAATATAGAGAAGGAGGAAGATGCAGAAGATGAGGATGTTGAAGTGGAACCAGAGGAGAATGATCCAGAAAGGCTTTTCAATCTGGACATTCAACCCCCGATTGTCGACATGGAAAAGCAGTATCATAGCAGGCAAAATCTGAAAGCTGCTTTAAGGAGTGAATCAACCTCCTTAAACCACAAGATTGAAGCCCTCATCAGTCACATCAAGATACAAGATGAGATCATGGAAAAATAGGGAAACCTGCTTTGCAACTTACAACATCTCATTCCCTACCATGTCCAAACCAACCTTGAGTTTCATGCTGAAACGATGGATAAAAATCACAAACCCCTGGTGGACACTCTAAATGCTCACACTCATCAACTTCAACATCTGGATGAAGTTATGAAATTTTATGGCCAGGAACTTGACACTTTGATAAATATCACTACGGCCAACAATAAAATTTTGGAGCAAAGGTATGGCCCTCTCCCTGAGTCTGAAGCAGTAACTGCAAATCCTGAAGCATGTTTTGGTGCTGCCAAAAAGGGGGAAGGAAGGTCAAAGCCTGAGATCTCCAGTAGAAGAAAGGCAAGCACAACAGATAATGGCAAGGGCGTCAAAGGCAAAGACATCATGTTTGAAGAGAAGAAGTAGCCCCTCTGTTCTGTTTAATTAAATTTATTGAATTATCTCTATATGCCCTTGTCTTTGATTAAGAAGATGCAATGTCTTATTGCCCTTAATGGATGAATAAAATTGTTGAGTTTTATTCCGCTGTTTATTATGAAATTTTTATACTTATGTGCAGGCTTATGAGGATTTTGGCATCATCAAAAGGGGAAATTGTTAGGAATATTTTATTATGTTTTGATGATGGCCATACTAGCTGTTATAGCAAGCCTGAAATATGTTAGAATTCTCTGTATAAGTCTTTACTTAGAGTCTAGCATATTGTATTAGTTGAGTCAGACAAGTATTGTACTAGTTGGTAGGACGGCAAAGTGAAACAGATTTTCAGCAGAGTGAAGCCAGCCATGTACCAGCAGAGATGCAATGAGGACGTTATGATCTGACTTATAACCAAGGAAGTCTGTGATGACCTTGAATAAGTCTAACTTATGTTTTAAGTGGTGAAACTTAATGTTTAAATATGGTGTACACTGATCTCACACAAATCAAGGATCAGTGAGGTACAAGGATTCTCCTTTAACTGAAAGAATGAAGGAAACAATGAATCAGCAAAGAAAACTGACTTTCTGTTGAGTGAAGACAAAGCAGTTAAGGAAGATCTAAGCGGCAAAGTCAGAAGGATCACTTGACCGATCAAAGAATGGCTAAGTAAACTTTACTTAATCAGATTTCAAAATATGATGAAGACGCGGAGGATCAAGCATTAAATGCACAATCAATTGAGGATCAATCAAGAACGGATTTTCTGATAAACGTTTGAAGAAAAGTCCGATCACTGTCCGATCACTGAAATCAAGGAGAATATAAATAAGGGGGAATCAAGAATAAAATCAAGGATTATTTCCCTCATTAATATAGCCAACGGATGGAAATTCAAATCAAGGATCATCAAGGCTATAAATAGAAGGCATTGACAGACAAAGAAAAAATAATTAAGAAGCACGAAAAAAAATCTGAGCAAAAACTCTGTAAAATTGAAAGTGTTCTATCTCTGCGGAAAAAGAAATATCCAGTGATCAACTCAAAACTGAGAGCCATATTTCAACATCAAGCATTGAGATTGATCAACAAGTTTGTGAATCCAATACTCATCGATCAAGCGACTAATTCAGAGCCATCTGAGAAGGAGTTGTGGTTGTGATAGCTGCTGAAGGATTTGATCCCAAGGAGAGCGATGAAAGAGACCGAGTCACCGGGTCATTGCGGTCAAGAGTGATAGTCTTGTAGATTGTGAAGCTTGTGAAGTCAAGGACTATCGTACTATTTTATCTGTGAAAACAATAGTGAATTCCTCCAATCATCACAGGAGAAGAGTGGATTAAGAGATTACACCACCCTGAACCACTATAAGCCTTGTGTCAATTTACTTTCAGCAATTTACCTTACTACATTCATTTAATTACTTATATTATATCCTATATCTGTGATTGCCCAAACTACTTTGAAACAACGTAGTAAGAAGGGATTAATCCATGGAAAAGCCCACTGCAATGTTCGGATTTTAGAGAGATGTTTTCTCGCAGCTAGCTTCTTCTTCTCTTTGATTGAGCTTGCCAAATCCCCCCAATTTCTATGTTTCTGTTCTAGTTCCTTGTTCGTATAGTTTGCTTCCTTCATGTTTTTCTACTTACAGCTTTTACAGCTCCAAATTTGATCTTTGACTCGCAAAATAAAGAAATCTGTTGAAGACGGTACTGTTCATGTTCCGGTTGCTCTTGAACAAGAAAGTACAACTGAAGTGCAGGTTGCAGCAGCTTCTACTCCCCTTGTAGAACAGCCTGCAGCTCCAGTTGAAGATGGATGCACCATGGAAAAGAACCCGTTGCTTGATCCCCTTGTTTCTACGAAGCAAGTAGGAGTTGGCCCTGCACCGGGTGTGAGTGGTGTGGATGTGGCCCCTCCTACAGTGGATGTGATGGATTCTGCTTTGAAGTGTGGCAATCCTTTGGTGTTTGAGGCAATGAAGTTGAAATCTGGGAAACTTGTTACTCCGGCTATCAATAATGCAAAAAAGAAGGTCACTATGATAGATTCTAAAATGGCAGGTACCTACTCTATTTCAGAATTAATTGAAGTTGAAAAATTGGCTGATCATGTTCAAACTGTGGTGGACACTGATCTAGTTAATAGTTTAAAAGAAGGCCTTATGTTGGATAAGGCGAGTGAGAGTGTCAATGCACCTGCTGGACTGGTTCCTGCACTTGTTGAACTTGGTTCTTCAGGGGTAGGGCCTGTTACTAATGGTGTGGTTGATGCTTTAGGACAAGTTGGTGTAGTGGAGAAGGGGACTCAGTTAGAGGTGGATCCTGTCTCTACTAATATCACTAGTGGGAATGCTTCCAATATCCCTACTAGTGATGTTCATGCTCCAGTCATTTTGAATCCTCAATCTGCTGATTTTATAGGGCCTAATGCTGTTAAGGCTTTAGATGAGGTAGCTTCTTGGGTACAACTGGTGAAGAATAATAGGGAGCAATCTGATGAAGTTGTTACTTTAACTGACCATGTTATTAGTGAAGAAACTGTGATTTTAGATAAGGAAGATGAGGATGATGATAGTTTGGAGAAACTAAGTCTGATTGGTACTTTTCCAGGTAATTTTCTTGGTAGAGATTCTTTTCAGAAAATTGTTATTGCTTGGCCTAGGAAGTGTAGGTTTAACTATCACAATTCTGGTTGGATAGTGTTTTTGTTTTAGCATGAGTCTGATCTCTGTGAGTTTTGCAAGCTGGTCCATTTTATGCTTATGGGAAGCCTATGATCTTGAAGAAGATGCCAGTGATGTTTAACTTCAGTAAGGAAACTACTTCTGTGGTTCCAGTGTGGATACAACTCCCAAATCTTCCATTAAGGCTTTGGAAGGGTAGGGCATTGAGTAAGATTTGTTCCTTTGTGGGGTGTCCTCAGTACACTGACAAGGTGACAGCTTCTAGGAAAGTGTTAAGTTTTGCCAGATTCTCGGTGGATGTTGATCTCAAGTCTGATTTGCCCTCTGTCATTCCTATTACCTTGCATGATGGGAAGGTCCTCTGGCAACCTGTTTTGTATGAAGAAATGCCTAAGTTTTGCTCCAAGCGTAATAGACTAGGGCATAATGATGCTGGATGTGATGATGCTAAGATTGATGTTCCAACTTTATATGTTGCTAGGTCTAAGCAATCTGGTACTACAAAAACTAATGCCTCAAAAAAGAAGAAAGTGATAATCCTAGATGCTGATAGTGTGCAAGATAAGGTCCCTTCTTCAGATACTGTCCAACTTTGTGGTGCTCCTATTGCTGCAACATCTAATGTGAAGAATTCTGTTATTGATAAAGGCAAGAATGTGGTAAGTACAAAAGACAATGTGGAGAATGTAGAGCAGGTTTCCACCCCTGTGGCTAATAACTTTGATGTTTTGGATCTTGACAAATGTAGCTCTTGGGCAAGTGATGCTGAGGATGATGCTTTGGTGGATAAAAGAGATAATGTGGCTTCTAGTTCCAGAAAATCAAAGAAGAAAAAGAAGAACAAGAGGAATAACACATCTGGTGTTTCTGGTATTGTACACAAAGCAAATGATGATGTCTTAAGAGGTAAATCACCTCTTGGAAGACAAAAATGATAGGGTTTTGGAATGTTAGAGGGTTCAATAAGGTTCATAAACGGACTCATCGTTGTCAAGTTTCTCAGACAAAGATAAGATTGCATTATTTGGAATCCTTGAGACAAAGTTGTCTCGAAATAGTTATGACAGCTTCATGGAGAAGAAAATGAGGTTTTGGAAATCTGTTAATAATTTTGATTTACATACAAGTAAAAGGATGTTGGTTATCTGGGATCCTGCTTTTCTTATTGTGGAGGTTCTTGAGGTTGATATTCAATGGATCCATTGCAAGGTTAGGCTTTTGGTCTCTAGGGACTGCTTTCTGGTTACTTTTGTGTATGGTTTGCATACTGTAGGAGATAGAAGGTCCATGTGGGACAGGATAAGGGAGATAAGTGTCACTTCTTCTCTTCCTTGGATGGTTCTTGGAGATTTTAATGATGTTCTTTCTATGGAGGATAAATTGAATCGGAATATTCCCTCAGATTATGAATTGCAGGATTGTGTTGACTGCTGTCTTGATGCTAACCTCACTGATTTAAATTCAGCAGGTGAGTTTTTTACTTGGTCTGCTTCTGGTGTTTATACTAGGATTGATAGGGTTTTGGTTAATGAATCCTGGTATGATTTGGAACTTGAATGCTCTTGCTTTTTTTGAGCTTCCTGGCCTCCATTCTGATCACTCACCTTGTAGAACTGCTTTATCTACTGATGCTAGATCTGGAATAAAGTCCTTCAAGTTTCTTAATATGTGGATGCAACATGAAAATTATACGGATATTCTTGCTCAGAGTTGGAGTGAAGAAGTTTCTGGAACAGCTATGTATCACCTTTGCAAAAGACTTAAAAGGCTAAAGCATCCATTGAAGATTTTGAATAGGAAGCACTATGCTCATATCTCTGTTAGGTCCGAGAATGCTAGTAGGTTGCTGGGGAGCTGCAATCTCTGAATAATTTGGGGCCTAATGATGCTCCTCGCTTCCCGCATCCGTGAGCGTAAGAAGATTTGTCATAGTTTAGAGGCTGCCGAGTCTTCTTTTCTGTCTCAGAAGTCTAAGGGTATGTACATGAAACTCAGTGATAGAGGTTCCAAGTTTTTCCACAATTTGGTGAAAAGGAATAATGCTAGGAACCATATATCTTCTGTAATGCTCCAAGATGGTTCTTTTACTACATCTTATGAACTGGTTGGGGAAGCTTTGGTAGGTTTTTTGCTGACTTACTTGGTACTGAAGCTCCTGCAGTACCTATAGATGTTGATATAGTCAATGATGGTCCTAAAGTTTCTTGGGCTACTGCTGTTCATTTGATTAGACAGGTTACTGATCTGGATGTTAAGGAAGCCTTGTTCTCTTTCTCAGATGATAAGTCCCCTGGTCCTAATGGTTATTCTGCTGGGTTTTTTAAAAAATCTTAGGACATTGTTGGTGAAGATTTCACTAAGGCTGTGTTGGAATTTTTTCACAATGATGCTTTGTTGTAGCAGATCAATCATGTTGTTATTGCTTTGATTCCTAAGTCCTCTCATGCTACTCAGATTGGTGATTATAGGCCTATATCTTGCTGTAATGTTACATACAAGGTGATATCTAAGATATTGGCTACTAGGCTTTCTGCTTGTCTTCCTGATCTTATTGATGAAGCACAGACTGGTTTTGTGGATGGAAGAGCTATGACTGATAACATTTTCCTCTGTCAGGAATTGATTAGACATTATGGTGTCAAGAGGGGCCCTCCAAGGTGTATGATAAAAGTGGATATCAAAAAAGCTTTTGATTCTGTTCATTGGTCTTTTCTGCAATCTGTTTTGAGGGGTTTTGGTTTTCCTGACAGGTTTGTTTTGTGGATCATGCTCTATGTGTCTACTGCTTCTTACTCCCTGTCTATTAAGGGTGAGATGAAAGGGTTATTTCCTGGTAAAATGGGTTTGAGACAAGGGGATCATTTGTCTCCTTTCCTATTTGTTATTGGTATGGAGTATTTTTCCAGAATGCTGAGAATCCTGGGCCAGGATGCTGATTTCAAATTCCATGCTGGTTGTCATAATCTGCTGATCAATCACTTGGCTTTTGCTGATGACTTAATGATGTTTGCTAGGGGGATCACCTCTCTGTCACTCTTTTGATGAATTGTTTAACTAATTTTGGTGAGACTTCTGGTCTGGTTGCTAATTTACTTTAATCTGAATTATTCTGTGCAAGTTTGAATGATTATGGTATAGTTGCTCTGATGGATACTACTGGTTTAAAGGCTGGGGTTCTACCTATAAGGTATCTAGGTATTCCTTTGTGTGCTGTGAGACTTAATGTGGTCCATTATGATCCTCTGTTTACTACTTTGAGGAATTACTTTTGTAACTGGAAATGTCATACTCTTTCTTATGCTGGTAGACTGCAACTTATACTTTACTGTTTTTGGCTGGGTATTTACCCTATTATTGGCAGTGTTAAGTTGAAAATAGACCAAATGTGTAGGAGATTCTTATGAGGGGGTTCTTGTGACTCTAACAGAAAATAGTTGGTTGGTTGGGAGGAGATTTGTTTGCCTAAGAGTGAGGGTGGCCTGGGGGTTTTTCAGTTGAATGCTTGGAATCTGGCTCTTCTTTGTAGAATTCTTTGGAACTTTCAATGCAAGAAGGATTGTCTTTGGGTGAAATGGATCTGTGAAAAGTATTTGCATGATGTAGACTTATGGGATTATAGATACAAGCCTGGAGAATTTGCTGTGATCAAGGCTTTGTTCAAACTCAAGGATAGGATCTTACTTAGTACTTGGTTACATTAATGCTTCGTGGCACCGCTTGACCCTGGTCACCGGTTCTAAGCTTTGCCTAGAGAAGAGCTTATGATTTCTTTAGAGTGCATGGACTCTACTGTTTGGTGGTGCAGGTCTGTTTGGAATCCCAGAGCCACCCCTAAACATTGTTTTCTGCTCTGGTTGTCTATGAAGAACTGTCTTCTTACCTCTGACAGGCTTCATTTTGAAGATAATCTGTGTGCTTTGTGTGGTTTGGTTAATGAATCTGCCTCACATCTGTTTTTCCAATGCCCTGTTTCTTATATGGTTTGGGGAAAGATCAGTGTGTGGTTAGGCATGAGCAGGAGGTTGGAGACTGTGGTTGGTGCAGTTAGGTGGATTCAGAGAAAATGTAGGGGTACTTCACATCGGAATGTTGCCAGATCTGCTTCAGTTTCTGTGGTGGTGTACTAGATTTGGCACACGAGGAACAAGAAAAGATTTGAGGGTGCTCTCATGAAGACTGCTGATGTCCTGCATTGTATAAAAACAAATATTTTCTATCTAATGCAGGCTGCTTTCCCTATGTACACTTTTACCCCATGATGTTAGGGTTTTGTACATCTGTAGGTTTTTTTACTTCTTTTGTGCTTCTTTTGGTGCTTGTAGGTGGTTGTATGAGGTTATTTTGTTCCTCTACACACCTTGGGATAGGCTCTATGAGTTATGCTCTCACATGACCCATTTTTGCAGTTTTTGTGTGTTGTTAGGTGTTTAGTGGCTGTTGTTTATTGATGCATATAACCTCAGGGGTCTTATGCACCTTGGAATCACCAAATATAACCTCCTTTCAACATTTTGTAGGTTTTAGACTAGCTCTCTTCTTTGTTTAGGATGTAATTTCTTGTATTTTGCATACCTTGGTTTAATATATTTACATTTAACCAAAAAAAAAAGAAGGGATTTATCCGCTGCCCAAAAGCTTTTAAATACAAGAAATTTTTTTGAAACTCCACTATAGTCATCCCCTTTGACTATAGTTTTACCCTTCTCTGGGACCAACAAACATACATTCAATGTGTAACATGGGTAAAGCCTCTAGGGGTGGCATAATGATCAACATGAGTTTGAAAAATGTATTTTAGACATCTAGTATCCTTGATTCCCCCAGTATTCTAAAACATGGCAGTAGGAACACCATTAACAAGAATAGAAAACCAAGTAAAGGCTAAGTTGAACATGATCAGCCTAAAAAATAACTCCGAGAAGCCAAAATTTGTATTTAAGGCCTTTAAGAAAGGACATGAGACACTGTCAAATGCCTCTATAACATCAAATTTAAAAATCATGTTATGACTCCTAGCTTTTCTATGCACAAACTAGACCAATTCATGGACAAATAGCACATTGTCTACTATGTCTTTCCCCTTCAAAAAGGGGAAGAACAGTTTGTAACCTGGTAGACAAGAGTTTGGTGAAGATCTTGTTTGCAATGTTAACCAGATGAAACTGGATCAACAGAGTCTTGCATCTCCACCTGAGGAAGATGAAGCGGTCGGAAAAGGAAATAGCAAGTGCAAATAAAAGGAAATAAAGAAAATACAATAAAAGGAAATAAAGGAAATGCGAATTATATTTTATGTGATTTATATTTATCTTTTTATGTTAATATGGGTATGATAGTCATTACCACAATTAGGGCATAATTAGGGTTTCTTCCTACATTGGTAGTTCCCTATTTAAGGTTGTAATACTCTCGGTCAAAATCAATTAAACAAGAGTTTATTGTGTCTCTCTACCGTGTTCCTCAATTCTTCATGGTATCAGAAATATAAACCCTTAAGCCGCACACATTGTTTTCTCCACCTTCATTGCTCTATCATGGCAAAAGAATCTGGATTAACTATACAGCAGTTCCACCAATGCTCAAGTTTGATCTCAGTCAAACTGAACTTTACGAATTTCCTACTATGGAGATCACAGGTGATTCCATTGATCAAGAGCCTTGGTGTTTATCACCATGTCTCATCTAGTGAAAAACCTGCACAGAAAACTAAAAACGCGTCTGGAGAGGAGATTGATAATCCAGAATATCCCATCTGGTTGATCAATGATGGCCTCCTGACTTCATGGCTTCTTGGCACTATGAAGGAGGAAGTTATCAGCATGATACACGAAGAAGAATTCTCTGCACATCAACTTTGGCAGAATCTTGAACAACAACTCCTTCCCCACACTGTGGAAAAGGAGGGTAACCTAAAGAACATGCTGATGGGGATCAAAAAGGGTACAAAAACAGTGGATGAGTACCTAAGAGAATTCAAGTCAATTTGTGACAATCTGGCAGCCATTAAGAAACCAGTGGCAGACATGGACAAGGTCTTCCAATTTGCTCATGGCTTAGGGAGTGAATACACCAATTTCCGTACAGCCATGTTAACAAAACCTCCATACCCTACCTTTACACAATTTGTCATGGCTCTCCAAGGGCATGAACAGACTCTGCAAACCTAGAAATCTCAAGAAAAGGCAGTTACTGATCAATTGTAGGCCTTCTTCACACAAAGAGGCCGTGGCAGAGGTAGAAGAGGGGGAGGTAGAAACCAGTACAACTCCAGGGGCAGAGGATTTGCTCCTGCTGGCCGATCTGGAAACTCAGAAGGAAACCAAAGAAGATCTGATTTTGATGAACAAAATAGAAGGAACACATCAGACAACAGACCTAATCAGTCATCAGTTCCACCTCTTGTATGCCAGATTTGTGGAAAATCTAATCATGCAGCTATTGACTGTTGGCATAGATTTGACTATGCTTATCAGTCAGAAGAAACACAAAAGGCTTTTGCTGCACTGACAACAGCAGGTCAGACTGACACAGAGTTCTTTGCAGACACTGGTGCCACTTCACACATGACAAATTCAGAAGGTAATTTAATCTCTGCTAATAAATATACTGGTTATGATAAGGTTTTTGTGGGTGATGGCACAGGACTTGAGATCTCACACTCTGGCAATGCAAAAGTTGGTAACTTACATTTAAATGATGTTCTTGTTGTGCCTGATTTAACTAAGAATCTCTTGTCTGTTGGGAAATACACTGCTGATAATCAGTGCTCTTTTATATTTAACAAGTCTGGTTTTGTTGTTAAGGACCAAAACCAGAAGGTCATAGCTCAGGGACATAAAAGAGGCCACTTATATGCTCTGGATCAAGGAGTTCAGGAAGCCCTAGCAGCTGTCAGGTCAGGGAAGGCTACCTCTACTGTATGGCATCAAAGGTTGGGACATCCACATCAGAACTTGTTGATCAAGCTAAAGCAGTCAGGGAAGATAGATCTTAGCTCATGGAAGAATAAAGAAAGACTATGTACTAGCTGTCAGTTAGGAAAAAGCTGTAAACAGCCTTTTAATAAAAGTACTTTTGTTTCCAAGTTCCCTTTGGAAAAAATTCATTGTGATTTATGGGGACCTGCCCCTATTTTATCTAATCAAAACTACAAATACTATGCAGTGTTTATTGATGATTTTTCGAGATTCTCCTGGCTATATCCCTTAAGAAGGAAATCAGAGTTCTTTGATGTGTTTGTCGTTTCGTAAATCGGTTGAAAACCAATTTGGATCGAAAAATTAAGATTTTCCAAAGGTGATGGTGGTGGTGAATTCGGCCCCACTCCTTTCTGGATCACCTAAAGGACTGTGGCATAGAATTGAACATATCTTGTCCTTACACACCAGAACAGAATGGTGTGGCTGAAAGAAAACACAGGCATATTGTTGAGACTGGTTTAACACTAATGTTTGATGCAGGCACACCTTTGAGTCTGTGGGTTGAAGCTTTCAGTACTGCACTCTATCTCATTAACAGGTTACCTTCTTCTGTCTTAAAGTTTGAAACCCCTTATTACAAACTGTATAAAAGGCATCCTGACTATAGTGGCTTAAGGGTGTTTGGATGTCAATGTTTTCCTTCCTTGAGGAACCAGGTACAATCTAAGTTTGAGAAGAAAAGCTACCCATGTGTTTTCCTAGGCTACAGTCCAGTGCATAAGGGATATAGATGTCTGGAACCCATTTCCAAGAGGGTGTATATTTCCAGACATGTTGTTTTTAATGAACAGGCCTTTCCTTTTAAGGAAATTACTCCTGTGGACACTGAGCCTGTTTTTGAAATGTTTGCCTACCCTGATTCAGATGAAATGAATATACAACACTCTGATCAGAATATTACTCACTCAGACTGTTGTATAGAAACTTCTCTTGTTCCAAATCCAGTGCAGGAACCAACAACTGATGAACAGCCACAGGAACAGCTATATGAGGACCCTGTGGATCAACATCAAGGTGAAGACCATGTGGAGCAACTTCAGGATATTGAAGAACCAGAAATTGAACATCTTGATGATGACCAAGATAATGCACCACCTCAAAGGCCTGTCAGAAATAGAAGGCCACCTGCATATCTCCAAGACTATGCAATTTTGGCCACACATACACCTTCAAACCAAAGCACCTGAAGGAAGCTCACAGCACTCCAAAGCGAAACAAGCTATGATGGAAGAAATGCAGGCCTTATATCAGAATGACACATGGGACTTGGTGCCTAAACATTCTAATGGCAACATTATTGGTTCTAAATGGGTATTCAAGGTTAAGACTACAGAACATGGAGAGATTGAAAGATATAAAGCACGTTTGGTAGCTCAGGGGTTACTCACAACTCCTGTGTATTGATTTTGGAGAAACCTACACCAGTTATTAAGCCCACTACTATTAGGCTTGTTATAGCTGTAGCTCTTTCACAAGGATGGTCTATGAGGCAACTTGACATCAAGAATGCCTTTCTTCATGGGGCACTTAAGGAAACTGTGTTTATGAAGCAACCCCCTGGTTTTGTGGATCAAAGGTTCCCTGATCATGTGTGTTCTCTCAAAAAATCCTTATACGGGCTCAAACAAGCCCCCAGGGCCTGGTTTGACAGATTGTCTCTCTGCTTGTTACACTTGGGGTTTGTGTGCAGCAAGGCAGATCCTTCCCTTTTTACTTTGCATCGTGCTGATATCATCCTTGTCCTACTTATTTATGTGGATGATATATTACTTACAGGAAATGATGTGCAGTCTATTCACATCTTAATTGATACATTGAGCAGAGAGTTTGCAGTCAAGGACTTGGGCACACTACATTATTTTCTTGGAATGGAGATCAAATACACAAAAGATGGCATATTTCTCAGTCAATCTAAGTATGCCAATTCAGTTATATCGAGATCAGGGATGTTAACCAGTACACCTACATCCACTCCTCTTGCTCTCAAGATGCAAGCACTTGAAAATGACTCAGAACTAGTGGATCCCTATACATATCGAAGTCTAGTGGGTGCCCTACAGTACTTAACTTTCACTAGACCGGACATTACACATGCGGTGAACAAAGTTTGTCAACATTTTTCTCAGCCTACAGTGAAGGATTTCAAAGAAGTCAAACGCCTACTCAGGTATGTAAATGGAACTCCAGATTATGGGTTACATTACCTTGCTCGCTCTGCTCCTTCTTTGTATGCGTTCAGTGATGCTGACTGGGCCGGATGTCCGATCACTCGGAGGAGCACTGGAGGTTTCTGTGTGTTTCTCGGTTCCAACTGTATCTCGTGGTCTTCTAAGAAACAACCAACTGTTTCCCGATCTAGTCTAGTACGAAGCCGAATACCGGTCTATGGTCATGCCCCGCCGAGCTCACCTGGATTACATATCTATCGCGCGATTTGGGGTCCGATTGTTCCAACCACCTCGGCTCTTGTGCGACAATCTCAAAGCCGTTTATCTGACGGTGAATCCATCTCTCCACTCTCGTTCCAAGCACTTTGCTCTTGACTTCCACTTTGTTCGCGAAAAGGTTGCTGTGAAACAACTCGTCACTCGTCACATCTCTTCCGCTTCCAATCTGGCGGATGTGTTCACTAAAGCTCTTCCAAAGGCTCCGTTCCAGCTCATTCGCACCAATCTTCGTGTCTGGCCAGCCTCCCACGTCAGATTGCGGGGGGATGTTAACCAGATGAAACTGGATCAACAGAGTCTTGCATCTCCACCTGAGGAAGATGAAGCGGTCGGAAAAGGAAATAGCAAGTGCAAATAAAAGGAAATAAAGAAAATACAATAAAAGTAAATAAAGGAAATGCGAATTATATTTTATGTGATTTATATTTATCTTTTTATGTTAATATGGGTATGATAGTCATTACCACAATTAGGGCATAATTAGGGTTTCTTCCTACATTGGTAGTTCTCTATTTAAGGTTGTAATACTCTCGGTCAAAATCAATTAAACAAGAGTTTATTGTGTCTCTCTACCGTGTTCCTCAATTCTTCATGCAAAAGTACTTAGAGAAATGGGTCCGAAATTCAAAAAAGAAGCAGGAAATTAATGCCTAGGGATAAGAGTAATAATAGTAGAACCAATAGCGTAAAGAATATAACCACCAAAAGAAAATGCCTAGTAGCTTCATAAACATCATTTCCCACAATGTCCCAGCAAGCTCTAAAGAATGTTCCTGACAAACCATCCATGCCAGCAGAACTGTTTGGGTCTAAATAAAAAATAGCTTTTTTTACTTTCTCCATAGTAGCATCCTTTGTGAACTGAGCATTAAGATCATCAGTAAGGATAGTGTGAATGAATTGAAGAAGATCTTTCTTTGCTTGGGTGTCTGTAGTATTATCCCCTCTAAAAACAGCACTATAGAAGTCCATTGCAGATAGTGCAATAGGAGCCGAGATGTACACCACTGCCCAAAAGCATCTTGACTTTTTTGTATATCTATTCTCCTGACTTTTTCTTTGGCAGTGGAATAGAAGAAGGCAGTGTTTTTATATTCCTCTTTAAACCATTTGAATGTTGATCTCTGTCTCTTGAATTCTTCCTATTGAGAAAGATGGAGGCTATAAAGGGCTTTTAGCTAGGGACAAATCTTCTCTATTGACTCTATTAGGAAGGTTGTCATAGATAGATTCCAAGTGTTTCACTTCCTTTTCAATAGCTTTAACTTTCTCATGAATATCCCTCAAAATATTCTTATTCCAGACTTTAAGATCTTTCTTGAGGCTTTTAAGTTTATACATCATATTATTCATACCATCTATTACAACATAAGGCTGCTCCCAACTATTTTGAACAATCTGATTGAAATTAGCATGCAGTAGCCACAAGTTTTGAAATTTAAAACATGATGGGTGATTGTGCTTGTTGTTGATAGCATATAAGAGGGAGGCATGATTAGAACCAGTTCTATTTAAAATATGAACAATTTCAGTTGATCAGCATCTAACGAAAGTGAATTAAACAACAACATGTCCAGCTTTTCTTTCACATACCTTGCATGTCTCCAACCTAACCAAGTAAACAAGAAGCCAGTAACAGTGAGCTCTTGTAGTCCACTATTTGAAATCCATGCATTGAAGTCTCTCATCGAGCCTTCATTTGGTTGGGGAAGGCCATTGTAATCATCTAGGCTTCTAATGGCATTAAACTCACCTCCTACTATCCTAGGAAGATTAAGGTTTTCAATATTATCCAATTTTGACCACATATCAACCCTAAGGAGCCTTGTACACTTTCCATCGACAAAGGAAACCAAAAATATGTTATTCGCATTGAACTTAAGAGTGATTTCCTACTCAATACAACCGATTACATAAACTGTGGCATGACAATTATTCAAGAAAGGCCAAAGCTTATCATTGTGAGCCACAAAACAATCAGTAAAACCTAGATTGAGTTTATTGCTACTAATAAAAGTAAATGATTGATGTAAGTCAAATAGATGATACATTTTACGATGTTTTACCCCCAATCATCATGCGTTTATTGATGTTTTCGTATCAATTCGAGCAATTATTGTGATGATTTGGACCATTTTGTGTATATAGTAAATATTATAAAAACCAACTCTTTTGTTGATTATCTAGGCTTATTAGCCAATTTTGTTATCGGATTCATGCATGGCATCTTTGTGTATTTGTTTTGTAGCACATATACCAGGGATTATATATTGGAATGTCAAAGCTTGAGATGTGATCATGGATCAATTCAATGCATCAAAGGCATGGAATGCATACTTTGAAGATAAATGGTTTGCGCCGATCGTCTTCTGGCGTACGCCAATAGCATCCAGAGCTATCAGAGAGTTTTCCTTCATAAATGGTTTACACCAAATGTATAATGGCGTGCACCAATGATTTCAAATTCTTGCCCAAATTGAGAGATCAGACTTGCTAAGGATGCATTAAATGCCTGACGTTAGCCTCAAGCACCTGTCAGAGACTGACGTCCATGAATCATACATGGTGTGCGCCAGTCACGCACAAAGAGACAATGGTTTACGCCAGCAAGGCATTGGCGCACGCCAATAGATGTAGATTTATGATTTAAGTAAAACATTTACTCTCTCACCAAACATTCTACACTTACCACTCTATCCCATGGATTGAAGGCACTCCAACCTCAAGGCTCTCCTTGCCAAAATCCTTCAAAATTTAGCTTTTGATTCCATTGTAAACATTAACAATTCTTAGTTTGATTTCTAGAATTATTTGTTGACCATGTTTTCATATTTTTTGGTGTATAACTCCATTGAATCTTCTCCAAGTTGAATGTAAGTTTCCTTCAACAAGTTCATAGCTTTTAGTTGGTAAATTCTTAGTCTTTACATTGATTTAATTGTTCTGATTGATATGAATTCTATCCTTGACATTTTGAAACTTATATCCATGAGTGGCTAGTTCTCCCCTAGCCAAGATAATGTGATTGTGATAATTTAATCTCTATTAGTTGATTGGGAATGTAGTATTGATTCGTAGCTTCATTTGTGTTGTATATCTTATCCTATTTGCGAGGTATGACTTGTTTGTGTTGCAGTAATTTTCCAATACTTGCACACACACACACACACACACACACACACACACTTAGTTAAGACCGAAAGGGGATATTAGGTGTGGGAAAAGAGATGGGAGAACCGGAAAGTAAAATATACCTTAAGTGGAACTCAATTTCTTATCCTGAGGTCATTGTTAGTTCATTGCTCTCAAGAACTTCATCATGTTGAATCATTAGGTCTAGGGTTCTTTGACCAAGGAGGAGGCGAAAAGTAGGTTCGTACCCTCGTATGAGTGGGAATTGCTAGTTTAGGAGTGCACCGATTACACACACTTGAACACCATTGGAAGGTTGGTAGGTAGTTCATTCCCATGACACTAGTAGAGATTGGCTTGATCAATGCATTGTCTTGGCTAGGCCTTTCATCCTTTGATCACCCGTTTTTAGTATAAATGATCCTTAGAATATTTATTTTCTTGTTTAATTGCGACTTAGATCAAAATAATCATAGCTTTTCGGTACGTAACCTCACAATCCCTATGGGATACGACCGTGAAAACTTACTAGACAATTGACCCGATACACTGCCGGTGAGATTGAACACCTAGAAAAGTCTGATCAAGGATATCATGGGTTCAAAAATAACTAAAAGGGAAATTTTATTGATTTTAATGAACTTTGTTAGGTTTCTTAAGGATGTTTTACCCTTAAGACCCCTTATATTCCAAAAAAAAGGTAGTTAATCATGGTGGCTGAGCATCCTTAAGAACTGAAGATCTAGTACTAACAATATGTCTCATAGGAATGTTGATTCTTCTTTTAGTTACCATCTAAAAGCCTATTTGTCAATTTGAACATTTTTATTTTCTTCCATAGCTTCCTTCTTTTGAAATCTTCTATTGAACTCCTCATATGCAGCTTTTAAGACTAGGTATCTGAGCATGCTTTGTCAATATGGTGTATTCTGGTCTTGCATTCTCTGAAACATAGCCTTGATTATGGGATTCCATATCCAAGTTAGGGAGGATACTATCATCTATGCCATCCTCATTTATTAAGGGATTAAGGTGCATAGTGTATTGACTTAATTGATTTTTTTTGTTCCCCCACTTTCCTATATTGATCCACATTTCCAACTTCTATGGTGCTTAGATTCTGTGTGTCATTCATAGCATGAGTAAAAGATGGAACAGTCTACTGCTGCTTAGGTAATTGTCCAGTCATTCTTTGTTTTTTTTAAGTGTGGTGTTGATAGGTGTGTATGTATCTCGCTTAGAAGCTACCGCTTGTTGTTGCTCTTGTATAGATATTATAGGTTGTTTTTTCTCTAAACCTGGGCCGGCGGACCTACTGCTCTACTTCTTCAATTATACTGCCCCTGCTCGGATTTTGTTTCTCTTGAGGATAGGTTTGCTATGGGTTTTTAATTCTACAATATTCTACAAGATGACCAATATGACAACAATTGATACAATATTAATGCAGCGCAATTTCCAACTCCACAAGTTGCCAAAAACATGAATAATCACCCTGTTGGATCCTAAGTTTTCACGGGAGAGGCTTCAATAGGACATTCTCAACCTGAATTCGAGCAATTGGGGGTTGTTTCAGAGATGTTGTTGAGGCATCGACTCTCAAAATCTTACCAAAACACGATACAATCCCTTTAAGAGCTTCAACTTTCATCAGATGTGCATGCAGTTTGACAAAAGAATCCAAGAGGGGGCAATTGAAGACTCAACATCAACATGAAAATATGGCGCCCATTTAAGTATACGCATTGGTTTATTAGTGACAAAACATTGACTACGTAATTAGAGCCGAATGAAATCCTTTTCACTAGTGAAATCGATAAGAACATGTTTCGAATCAAGAACACCTACCAAGTACTTTTCTGCATAATTCTGTACTTCCAAAAAAATGCTTAATCGCATCAAGATTCGGCTTACCTTGAGAAAACATTCCAATTAAGTCATATTGGAAAGGCGATGCCAAGCTATCGATCAGTTCTTTGGGAAAGCGAATTGCAATCTCCTCTTTATAAGAAGCAATTTCCTGGCATGAATTTTAATGGAAGAGGTCGATTTGGCTGAAGAACTTGAGCATATGTTTTCTCCACCAAAGCCATCGAACGATGTTAAAGATCAAATGGTTACTATTGTACTAAAACCAATTCGTGTTAATACTTTATTTCCTTATCATTTAAGAGCGTGAGCAATCTGTCCCAACACCCCCTCGAGTGCTGGCAATCTGTTCAACACGTGCACAATTCGTTTTTCAAGAGTGTGGGCGATCTCTCCCAACACCCCCCTCAAGTGTGGCAATCTCTCCCAACACTTGCACTTTTTTTTAAAGTAATGTTCCAACCAGGGTTCGATCTCGTGACATCTGGCTCCGATACCATGTTAAGATCAAGCGCTGGCTGTTGTACTAAAGCAATTGGTGTTAATAAAATTGCTACTTCATTTCCTTATCATTTAAGAGTGTGGGCAATCTGTCCCAACACCCCCCCCCCCCCCCCCCCCCCCGCGCCCCTCAATTGTTGGTAATCATCCTATACTTGCACAATTTATTTTTCGAGAGTGTGGGTAATCTCTCCCAACAAACGATTACCAATCAGTGAGAAAACTAGAAAATATAAGAAGAAAGTAGGAAAGCAAAAGGCAAATAAGGTGAAAAGAGAGGCGGAGAAGAAGATTTAGTGAATGGAGCTAATCCGGCAAAATTTCAGTCATCGGAAGGTTTCATATTAGAAAGTTCAGTTGGAATGACTATTTTTAGCTCATCACTTCCTTAACCTTTTTCTATAACCAATTCTAAAATTATTACACCATTTTTGCTCACCGTAGTTTGTTGCGGGGTAGGACTGTGAGTGAACTGGGCTACTCGTACTCGATTTGAAATGAAGTTTTACTCGATTCATTTTTCTTAACTCGAGCTCAATTCAAGCTATTCGAACAATTAACCGAGCTGATCTCGAGTTTCAAAATAAAGTAATGAGTAACTCACGAATTAATCGAGTTATATTGAATAATTATATATATAAAATTCAGTATTTAATTGTATTTTATATACTTCATTAATTAATAGTCGAGTCCAGTATTAGACGAGTAAGCTCGATCTTCTCATATTCAATAAAAAAATAATGAATTCTTTTAAAAAAAGAAGATCGAGCTCACGAGCCGAGTCGAGTTACATCGAGTATTTGACGAGTCGAGTTCGATTGTGCCTTTTAGCGGCGTCAACGAGTTCGGACCAAGTTTCAAGCCCGGATTTTCTTAGTCTAGTGACTCTAGTCGAGCTCGAGCCCTGAAGTGTATCGACTTGGTTTCAATTACACCCGTATTGCAGAGGAGTCACAGCGATCACAATTCTAGACATAATTATATTTAAAAAATAATTCCTAAACCGGTGTAAATATGTTTATTAACTGCATTAACCGACATTCATTATGTCCACGCATTGACATGTAGACTACACTTTTACTCATTTTCAAAAGGCAGAAGTGTGTTGAGTGAAGGCCACAACCTATTACACATGACATTTGGTACAACTGGTAAATATGATCGAATAATTTTAGGTTTTATGATGGCATGATTTCTTAAAGTCATAATTACATAAGATCAAGATTTACAAGATTCTTTTCGAAAAAAAATTACACAAAGCACCAACATATAACAAACCCGTTAGGCCGTATACAAGACAAACATTTTTTTTGCCATGTTAGTTTTTGCCTCACAAAACCAAAAATGTTGCTATATACATACTTTTAACCACAGTAGTATGTCAAATTAGTCAAATTTTTGTGTTGCGACAAAAACTAATATGGCAAAATAGTGTTTTTCTTGTAGTGCGTATTCACTGCAGTCCTGTCTGTGGAATCACAAGCTTACTTTCTGAGTATGTTCCGCTCATGGAATTCCCAGGTGACTGCTCCATATATTGTGGATGCATCTCTACTGTTACGTCTTCAGAAGAATAGTTTACTGTTTCTTGCCTTCTCCGGGTTTGGAAAAGCCGGTATAATGAATAACATAGTACCCGCAAGGCTACAAGTATGCTTATGATTAGGAAAGCAGAAAATATGTAAGACACTGCAGATGAGTTGCTACAGCCAAAAAGAATACCTAAGCATACCATTGCATATGATGAATATGAATATACTAGCTAGGAAAAGAAAAATGCTAAGGTAAATAGGTAACTGAATTCCTGACTTCTTCAGCTGATACTGGTATATACTTTGAAACACCATGGCACGTCTTGCATTATTAAAGATGATTTAGAATATTCTTACAGTTTACTTTTTCACTTTTAGATACGGTTTAGTCGTTGTCGACATTGTGGGTGGCAATTAGAATAATTTGTCTAGTAATCAAAACGAAGGGATAAAGATTAAAGTAAAGCAAAGGTAGTGAGTGCAATTGCTTGGTGAAGAAGCTAATGATTTGCTTTTCTGATCAAAATAAAATAATATTTTTCCATCTATTATCATCATATTTGATTGGTTTTACGTATTGAGTTTCGAAATTTTGAAATTGCTTAACCATCATTACAATCAAAGTAGTGAAAACAAATACTGTGTATATTTCATATTGTGTGTTGCTAAAAATAAGAGTTGGTGATATCCTTACTTCGGCGGTGTTAGGATCAAACGCTTACCGTCGCTACACACGGGTAGCGTTGTACTGCTGTCAACCCCAACAATCCCCACAACACATTTCAGCTATAGGTAACCTCATGACGATACTGTGGTACTAAACCAATTGATGATAGTAAATGTGCTACTATATTTTGTTATACCACATGTTTTTTCTGTTACTATATTTTGTTAGTAAATGTGCAAGTATATTTTGCCATACCACACATATTTTCTACGTCTCGGTTGAACCTGCTTACACATGGGCAGACACAACTCTTGGCAACCTCAATAGACGGTCTATTCTAATAGGAAATCTATACATCAAAATTACCCTGACTATAACATGTCTCACATTAACCAATAGCGCCTACATTACAATTAATGTTGTAAAAGTATGTTGTATTTTACACAAACGTTGAGGTGATAGGATTTTTCCTGTTTTTTTATTCGTCGTTATTAAAAATAAATCAATAAAAGTTTCAATAACCTAAACAATTCTTAAATACGCGTTTCCATGCTTTTTGTCAGAATATTTATAAGAAGATTTGTCTGAAACCTGACGATGCTCAAAATATTTGCTACCTAAATCGGGTACTCAGACATCGTAAGGATAATGCAATTACTGCAAAGGGTGGACTTGTTGGTGAGCTATAACTAGATGAATGCAGGATTGGTTGCCTATGTACTCTTGTAGATTTAAGGGATCAAGCTTTGGTAAAGTATTGTTACTCAACGTTGTTATTAAGGTTGGAGAATACGATAATTTTATAGGCTTCCCTCGCAGAAGGAGTTAAGGATGCCTTTATTTGCGTCATGGTCTGTTCGTATCAAGTGCTTTACCTGTGCCGCCCCTGTCCCGGATACCGAATCATTATCCGGAAAAGAACGTCTGGCACACATATAATTAAATTTTATCCAATTATATATGTAATTCTTGCATAGAAAACATCAGAGTCCAAGGCGGAAGATTAAACGACAGACTCGTGCAACTAAAACAACTAACAAAACGATCGAAAGCAGCACAGGCTGCACCTAATACATCTTCAAAAGACTTTATTGCAACTGTAAAATACAATAAACCCATTACAACTTGATATCCCAAACTCAACTAATTGATTTCTATCATTACAAAGGTAATAGAGTCTGTACCCAATTAACAACGGAATAAAGAATGACAAACTTCAACTGCACCATCTTTGGGTCACTCCTGAGTGGCCTCGAAAACAACCTACAATAAACCACCATCTTGGGGTGAGAGACAATAAAGAAAGGGGGTAAGTACATGCGTACTTAGTAAGGGGTAGAAGATTTGGTTGCAATTAAATAACAAATTCTTGGTCCCTTTGAAAGGCTATGGACAAATTTAGAGTGACGGTGAATAAACTTGTCACTTGAAACTTTTTCTAGGAGTTAAGATAACCTTGCTGAGATTTAGTTTGCTGACTATTTCTACAGCTGAGTTAAATACAACGGATTAATTATCAAGCCTTTTTAAGATCTTGTTGTTCTGTTGAAATATGTTGTGCTGAGTTTGGTGAACTTCAGTTGAGTGCTTTGTGTGAATTAATCAATTGGAATGTCAGCAGTTGCTGGAAAGTAAATACTGTAAAGTAAAATTGCAGTAAATAAATGTGTAGAATAAATGCAGAAATAAAACACGATGTTTATAGTGGTTTTAGGTGGTGTAATCCTGTTAGTACACTCTTCTCCTGTGATGTTGAAGGAAATTCACTAGTTCTCTTTGAGGTACATGTACAAAAATTCTTAGCATGATTGTCCTTGACTAATACTAGCTTCACAGTCTAAACACTTGGTTAAAAGTTAGAATTGCCGCTTCTCAAAATGTTCCACTGGTCCATGAAGGGTTAAATTGCCTCTTCACCAGCTCCACAACACACAGTCTCCCTGACTGCAACAACTATCCTTGACACCTTCACTAGATGCCTCACAGTCTTGAACATTTGATTGAATCAAAGCAAGTTTTGGATCAAGTAAGTGATTCAGCTTAAGAATCTTAAAGTGGTCGAATAACGAGTAGATCGTTGAACAATAGACACTTGAATATTTTCAGGATCTCCTCAACATAAGCTCAGAGATGATGATGGTATAGACTTAGCAGTTCTTCAGAGCATCTTGCAAAAATGCTTGTAAACTTCGTATCTATTGCTTTTTTTCATCCTTGTTGCTAAGTCCTCTATTTATAGATTGAAATCCAACTTTCGAATTTTTGAATTCCCAATGGTTGTTAAGGCCATATTTATATGATTATTAAGGGTTATATTTCATTATTATTTCCCCGCATTTGCATAATTTACATGAGAATTAAGGGTTTAAGTGTAATTATTTAGTAAGGATGATTTTAATATGGTTATTTGCAAAATTGATTATTTTATGTGTTAAATTAATGGAATTATTATTATTTGAGTTTTATTACATTTTGCAATGTTTATTTATCCTTTAGGAGGCTGAATTTCGAGTGCTAAAGAGGATAAATGAAGCTCAAGTCGAATTATTCAAGATAGAGTTGGAATTGGCTTGAAGAGAATGGATAAATATGAAGAAATCCGATCCCAAGCAATCCAGCCGAGCGTTCAGTCTCCGTCCAGGATGGACGAGCGTCCATAAAGTCGAACGGGCGTTCAAAGGCATAAAATCAATACAGAGAGTTCAGCCGCAGTGCGAACGAGCGTTTAATCAGCGTCTGGGAATTCCAGACGAGCGTCTGGTTGTTCAAACGAGCGTCCGGGGCCGACTTACCTCCAGCCGACTTAAAACTCTATAAAAGCACCGCATTATGAAGCCTTAAACCCTAATCTTTTACAAAACTCTTTCACACATACTTTTACATAAAAGCTGCGGCCAGAGAACCCTAATTCCATAGAGATGAATTTCTCCAATCCAACCATCTTGTCCAACATGATTGTTGGCTAAAGGCCTTGCAGTGAGTCGACGGAGGAAGCTCATCAACAACAAAACCAACTAGAGGAGTTCGATACTAGATGAGTAGTGAGTTAATTCATAGTTTTTCATTACTTTGGATCTGTTTTGTATTGTTTAAGTTTTGTTGAATTAAGATTTGATGAAACGATCTAGGTTTATTTTATGCTTGAATGATTATATGAAAATATATTATTTAAGTTCTATTTTGTTCAAAGTAATGCAATTAATTGTGTTTTAAGAGATTATGCATGATTAGTTGAGTAAGAGTTTGGAAACAATCTCGTGATTTCGTTTTGATTGCATGTTTTGTTTGTTTGAAAAGATAAACGAAACCTTAGAAATTTGATTGAAGATATTTGATCGAGTTCGTGAAAAATCACTGCTAAAAACTATGTCTTTTTAATCACCATCTAGTTGGGGGTTGTTTGTTGATGGGTGGATTCGTTGCCTCGCTGTGTTTTCCTTTAATTGTTTTAATCAAATCGTTTAGATTAAGTTTAGTTTAAGTTCTAGTTTTATAAACCCTAATTTCCTGCTGTTTTCCTGCACTTTTCCTTTCTGTTCGTAGTTGAACGTTCGTCCGCAATAGCAGACGCTCGTCCAGTAGATTTCGTTTCCAGACGTTCGTTCATTAAATCGAACGCTCGTCCAACTTGTTTGTTTTCTGTTCGTTTTTGTTTTCAGTTTTAGGTTAGTTAATAGTTTTATCTTTTAGTTAGTTTCAACCTTAGTTTAGGTAGATAATTGTGACATAATCGTTATAGATTTATACTTGAATTCGATAAACATTCCATTCCCTTAGGACGACCCGTTAACATCCTTTACTACAGATCCTTATACTTGGGGTGTTTCGGTTATAAATTGTAAAACTCGTTTTTACCGAACAAGTTTTTGGCGCCGTTGCCGGGGAATCGGTAACGGTTGTCGGATTCTTTTAGGTATAAAATTTTATATTGATTCTAATTTTAATTCGTAGGTCTAAATTTTAGAATTACGTTTATTTTTGTTTTCGTTTTACCTTGTTTTATTTAATTTTATTTTCCTTCAATTATTTTTTTTATTTTCGATAGTTATATTAGTTTCTATAATTTTAGATTTGTTTTTTTTTTTCGTAATTTTAGATTAGCCTTTATTTATTTCCGTACGTTCTTTTTAGTTTCCTTAATTATTTCTATTTCGTTTTTAAGTTTTAAGCCTTAGTTTTAGATTTTCGAAGTCTGGACGAGCGTTTAATAACTTGAACGCCCGTCCACTTCAATCCTGTTCCCCCGAACGACCGTTCATTTATTTGAACGAGCGTTCATCTCTGAACGAACGTCCACTAACACCGGGCCTTGATTCATCTGTTCAATCATCATCACTTTTCTATCTTCTCTTCTCTTCTTCTTTTCTTTTCTCCTCTAAACCATCAAACCTTTTCTAAACTCCTTCTAATCAACCCTAAGGTTGATTTTTCCTTTCTTTTCTTCTTGGTTTATGCAAACGAAAGTAATAAGGGACTTCGATCTTCGATCCTGAACCTGAACGATCTATCCTAAGAAGGAGGCTTTTTCCTGATTTGGACATAATGGCAGATCAAGATCCACCAATTCCAAATCCTGATCCCCAAGCTCAGTTAAATCTAATTTTGCAACAAATGCAAGCTCTGCAAAGAATAAAGCCAGAATCAACAAGTCGGCATAAATCAACAACTTCAACAATTTAGACAAAACCAAACTTAATCAATTGAACCAGACCCCTACACCCCATATCTAAATCAAGATTTTCTCGAGGGCATAGACCAATTCGTCCTCCTCGACATGGGAGGAGTGAATTTCGATCTAAAGAACGGAGTAGTTGCTCTAGTTCGAATAGCTCTTTCCATGGTATCGCTTTGCTCAAAGATCCACACGACTTCTTATCCACATTCGTACAAATCGTGGGAAGGCCATTATCCTGGTGTTGATTCGAGAGATCGTAAAGTTGAAGCTATTTCCTTTTTGCTTTGAAGGGCGAAAGCAAGTCGATGGTTTAAGTCGTTAACACATCATTCCTCCATACATGGAATGATGTCAAAAGAGCCTTCGCTCTCAAGTGGGTTTCACCAGAGGCAAGATTATGGAGATGAAACGGGAAATAGCTACTTTCGAGCAACTAGAGGATGAGACTGTTGGCAAAGCTTGGGAGAGATTAAATCATGATGATGAGGAAGTGCCCCAATCACGGATATGACGATGACATGAGTTCTTTGGAACTGTTTCTATAGAGGTGTCTCTCAACCTAATAGAGACTATCTTGACTCACGACTCATGGATCCTTCTTAGGGGAGGTGATGAGATCGCTTTCTGAGTGGTGAGACCATCGCCAAGAACAATATGTGGTCGACTCCCAAGAAGACCAATGTTGTTAAGAAAGAAGGTACTGCAAGCAGTCCTGATACAAAGCTGTTGGTTGCTCGGATGGAATTGATAAGCAAGCACCGGCCAATCTTCGACGCAATTTACCGATCCGGGAATGCGGTAGGAACGGAGATGACGGAAGAAGTAAATCTAATGGATAATCAAAACCAACCCTTCCGAAACTTTAACCAGAATCAAAACTACTCATGATTTCCACGACAAAACTTCAATCAAGCCAAGTTACCACCTGGCCCTTCCAATTCGAATTCTTTCAACTCAAACTATCAAAGGACAACTCCTAACTCCCAAAGGCCGCAGGGTGGATGGAACCAAAATCAAAATCATACCACCTCATGTGTCCCTCAACACAAATTCGATGAGCTGGTAGACATGGTGAAGACCTTGTCTACTAGCGTTAAAGCTATTGAGAGACAAGTTGGTCAGATGGCAGACCAGCAAGCAAGCAGACCTCACGGTAAACTTCCGAGTTATACCGAGAGAAATCCGAAAGCTGATGTGAATGTTTGCACTGCCATTACACCTCAGTGGGAGTATGGACAGGAAGAAGAACTCAATGAAGTAACGTTGAGAAGTGGTAAAAAGGCTGGACCCGGCAAGATGTCGGGAAACGAGTAGCCCCTCCTGACGCCATGAGTTCAGGAGGGGGAAATCAGAAACCACATACCGAAGAAAGCAACGATGAGGAGCTTAGTGACAATTCTTCGGAGGACGAAAATAATTCTGATGATGAGGTAAGGAAGGAAAGTCAGAAAGCTGTATCCCTGACTAAGAAAAAGGAAGAAAAGTTCGTAAGATGGAAGGATAAGGAGGATGAGGCGATAAAGAATCAAGCTACAGGGAATGATAAAGCTGTTAGGTGTGATGCCCGAAAGACAATTTTTGTAATTGTTTTATTTAATAAATGAAATGATATTATTATTCATATTTATTATTCTCATAATCACCGATGTGACAATAGTATTTACACTACTGAAAACCCCGAGTATATCGTTTATGTAATCACTTAACTCAAAGGTATGAGATATACACGGGAGGATTGAGTTAGTGAAGATGTACTTAAAATACAATTAGTCCGTAGTAAAGTTAATCGAGAGTATCGGGTCTCCCTTTAACGTACTATTAATGCGCCCATAACACGATAGGTGTGATCGCCTTTATCCGGACTTTCGGTTAAGGGAACCTAATGGGGCATTTATATATGATAGATATATCATATAAATTTTGACCGATTTGATCCGAGTTCTCAATATAATTCCGTAATTGAGAAGTCTTATCGAATCATTAGATGATCATATTTATGGATATATCTTAATCTCGAGGTGATCGCGATGATTTGCTTGAATCGATTATGAGGTTTGACTTGACGGTTAAGGATTACACCGAGTCCGTGATCCGAATTACCCCATCTTGGCATTGTCTTTGGATTGAGTGAGTAGTCCGTGTTATCACAGATCACGGAATCCATTCCTTCCATTTATGGAAGTAGATAGACGATTCCTCTTATGAGTTAATCCTGACATTGATCGATCCATGGGATTCATATTACACCGATTAGCTACCAAAGTGAGTTATTTGAATTATTGATCACTGTGGGGTTAACGGTAAGTAAGGACAAGATGTTCGAAAAGGTTAACGGTAACTTCCCGATTTAGAATGAATAGTCTATGGAGGATTAATCCATATGAAATGATTATATCGGTGGGCGCTTATTACATTCTCGTGAGAGATAAATATAATCTTATAATCGGAGGAGTGCGATCACGGGATTATGGTGGCATATTCTGTGATTGATTTATCGAATATAATTATTCATTCATAAGATAATTATTTATTTGATTTATCGGAGTCACGATTATTAGTCCATGGTCCCCGACGTGCCTCTCTAATATAGCATGAATATTCTCGGACGTCGAATCCTCGATAATATTAATTTAGTTCATGTTGGACTTTATTAAAACGATATGTGAATTAATTGTTTGGTGGACTATTAAATTAGTTGGGCTAAATAATTAAATATGTGGAAAAGACATTTTTCATAATCTTGGCCCAATTTATGTGTGTTGGTCGAAATTAATTAATGACTAGGTCATAAGCATTTTTCGCCCCATGCATATTTTAGTCAACAAGAAATTAGTTTTCTTGTGATTAATAAGACATGTGCATAAAATATTTATTGGATAAATATTTATGGTAAATAATAAAGATAAAAATATTCTTGATTTGTTCTAGAATATTTTGAGATTATCTTTTATTTAATAGGATTATTATAATTGATTTTGTATTAATTATAAAATCCTTGGAGGACAAGGATTACTCTCTCATATATAAAGAGAGTTCTCCCAAGTCTAACAACACATGCAATTTTCGACTTTCTTAGAGAAAGAAGAGGAAAATTCGGCCAAGGGGTTTGGGGAAAATCTTGGAGATTTTTCCGGGTAGCATATCGGAAGGGTTCGAGTCGAGAATTCCTTCCACGGGAATTGCTTGGATCACACGTACGGAAGATCGTGGTGCTCTTCACATCATTGTTCGATCATCCTAATAGCGGTTCTCCAACTTGGATTTTGAGATCCAAGAGGTATGATCTACAACCCCCTTGTAGATATAGATCTAGTTATTTTATTACGTGTAGTTTATAGATCTAGATCCATAAATCGCTTCCGTTGCGATGATATTTTCCTAACAGTGGTATCAGTCGCCAAGGGGATCTATATTTATTCGTATAAAATATTAGATCTAAGGAGTGGAATATGCATGTGTAGATTGCATTATTTTCGTTTTTAATTTTATTATTTTCGAAAATTTTATGATGAATGCTTGCGATTGTTGTGGTTGAAGAGATGGATTGGTGTTGGCATTGTTTACCCGTTAGATCTATTGTACACTCATATGAATGATGAAAATTCGTTCATATGAGTATAGGAAATTATGTAATTTATCTTTATTGCAAGTTTAATTTCCAGCAAATAGATCTAGTTTGTAGCTGTTTAGTATTTTTGCTTTTCCCGTTGATCGAACCGTTGAAACGAAGATCCCTCCGGTCAGAATCAAGATTAGAAGAAGATGATCAACTCCACAAATTTTGGCGTCGATCAGGGTCCGTTTCGATATCCGTTTGATGCTTCGAAGAGGCTGCTGTAAAAGAAAAACACAGGATTCACAGATACACTACCTGTGACTTCCTCGATTTTCTGGGAGAGTTTGGACCGTTGAAACGAAAATCCGACCGTTCAGATTGATCAGCTTGGAGTTTTGGAGGTACCATAAAAATTTTAGGTCGATCGGGATTCATCTCGATTCCCGATCTGCCTTAGGAAGTCCTTGATGCGGTGCAGTCAAAGTTAGATTCAGCAGCAAGTTGGGCGGTTAACTGGAGAAAATTGACAAGTCAAAGCTCCGATCCAACCGTCCATATTGGAGTTCGAGAAGTGAAGAAAAGATCTGGAAAGTTTCGTCCCGATCCGAGTTCGTTTGGTTTCCCGATCATCGAAGAGTTCGAACAGCTGCAGTTTTTGTTAGAAAGTAGTAAACCCTAGTTAGGGTTTTGTTTTTTTTTTATTTTCTAATAGATTAGTTACGGGGGTGCCAACGATCCATCTCGGTGTTTAAATTTTCCGAAATTTTATTTTTTATGTGTTTGATCATAAAATAGACATAAAATCGGAATTGCCATGACATGCATCATATCATAAATCCACTCCATGCATACATGTAGAATTTTAATTTTGGTAATTAAAATAGGCATGTATACAAACTCGCGTAATTAGTTGAAATTTAATTAATACGTGGTAATTAATTAATTTAGTAACTAATTAAAGATCCGAGGACGGGTTATGAAATCGTTAGCCTTTCGTGTGTGTTCTCGGTGAACCGCCTTAAAAATTTGAAAACGAGATCACGTTTTCAATTCGTAGTGTCTACGAGATTGAATGATGGTAAAAGAACAATAAATCTTGGATAAAAGCGGTTCGCCTTTAGGTTGGGTGGTCAATCGAGCTTCGCTCAAACGACTTAACCCTCCTAGTGTGATGTATGCACGGGGTCCGGCAAGACTAAGCCAAACCGAGAGCGGAGGGGTGATTCCTTCTAATCTCAATGGGGCTCTCTTGACCCGATTTCGTCCGATCATCACATATGTTCCAACGAATAGGACGGGTAGGCTTGCCTACGTCACCGACACCATTCGAATCCTTGATTTTATGTGCTTTTATGTTAACATCAAAAGACGTGGTTAGTTAACCCACCACCACTTCCAAAATATTGAGTGGGAGCGGGGAGGCGACAAACAACCCCACGGCCTCTACTATAGATGCAGGTAAGTGAGAGAGGGTGACGCCTCGGGCGCTTTGATTTCGTCCCCTACGGATGGTGTTCACCCCTATCAACATTCATGGCTTGGTCTCCGAAAGGATAGGATTTACGGGTACTCGTCGGGTCACCGACCTATCCTACGACGGCACACTCGGGCGCACTCTAAGAGATCTCGATATAGTAGGTCACACTCATCAAGGGTATTTTTGGTAATACCTAGGCTAAAAAAGGAAGGTAGTCAATGAATAAAGGGATGTTCGATTCTCGTGGGATGTCTCGATTCTCACAAGATATTCATTGATTTAACCGTTGATCTCTTTGACCTACCCTACGGCGGATCGAGATGCAAGGTTAAAACCTTGGAAATGGTAGAGTAGACTTACTTTTAGTTTACAATTCCTAAAATAAAATAATATAGTAGTGTTAAACTTGAATTAATATATGTCATTTTATTTACAAAGATTATATCCCTTACTAAATTGCTTAAAAATTTTATAATTGACTAGTATTGACTTCGTTAAAAGTGGAAAGTAACTAGGACGTTGAACTAGTTAATTGATAATGCAATTATTTTTCAAAGAGATATTTTCTCTTAAGCCTTTTAAAACCAAAGTGACATATGGGTATGTCACTAGTGTCATTCGTGTTAAACGGAGACAAACTTAGTTTGATCAAAGGTGATTTCGACTTTGAAATTCTTCTAGTGAATTTTAAGTGTGTAGTGATTACACGAGTAAACGTTCTAATTGAAAAACCGGAAAGTCATGAAATGTCGCTAGTTGGACGATATTTGGAATCGATGAACTAGTGGGAGTACTATGATTTGTTGTTTTTCTGGAAACATTAGAACTGTGTAAGTGTTTACACGAGAGATTTTCAAATTGAAAAATTGGAAAATCATAAAATAGAGCATTGCTGGTTAGACGGTATTTAGAACCGATAAACTAGTGGGAGCTTTAATGTTATGATTTGTTGTTTTTCTGGTATGATAGAAAATCCGAGAAGTCCTAACAAGTAACAATCGAAATAGACATCCCACGGTTCAAGAGTAGTGTCTACTCAAACGAACACCGGTTCAAGATCTGCTTCCATTCACGGAAAGTCAAGAATGGGAGAATATGTCTAAAAGTGTTAGTCATCTAAAATCGAGTTGATTTTAAGGCTAAAACGAAAATTAACAAACCGAAAGTCATAGGATAAGGATAGTGATTTCGATCACCAACCTATGAATCCTTGGTGATTTTCTCTTAGGCTATGTTCTTTGGAAGAACGAGATAGTTGTGCATTAACGATTAATAGACAACGGGCGTAATTTTAGCAAAATAGTGGGAGTGATATGAGGAAATGAATCTCGATTCAACCCTTGGATATCGCAGAAGATTTATTTTTCTGCTTAAGATTCGTTGGAACGAATGGATTTACCTTTTATTCGATAATTTGTTTGTCTTATAGAAAGTGAATATACCATTTGTAGTACTTAAATCCAAGACTCGGACTTTTGTTTGATAAAGTCAAAACCACTTACAATCATTGAAATATGTATATAACACATCTTAAGAACTATTAAAAGCAATTGGTTTCTATATTTAGATAAACGCTTCTTCATATTCCATAGTTAGTGCATAGTCCCTAAAAGACAAGACTCAAGACTGCTCTGTGGTGATTCCTTTCTCCCGATCCTGTTATATTGTCTCAAAGGTTCAATGACTAAGTTTCCTTTCAATTTGGAAAGGATAATGGTTATAAAGAAGTAACATTGCTTGTTCATGACGACACCTTCGGGTCCGATGAAAGAAACAAGCTAGTAGGAGCTTCGAGTAGTGACTTCTTGTCCGATAACTATTCAAAAACTCCGGCAAGTTTATCCAAAATATTTTGAGGTTTTCTCTGCTTTCAACAGAGATGGAGTATTCTATACTGTAAATGGGCCATCACATAGTCCTGAGAGACGATGTTCGGCTCGCCTCATAGTGAAATGCTTTCACTAAGGAAGAAACCATTGAATTGCCTTACATGTGCTACAATACACTTTGCTTAACTCAATAAAGATATTAGAAGCGAAATATCGGTTTACATTGAAATGTAAGACCAAGCGATCTACCTAGAATATGCCTTGGAATTTTCGGATAAGGTGTGGATTCGGTTCACCCCACTTCCGTAAATATAAGCATTTAGCACACGGTGCTTGAAGGTAAGACTGAATTTCGTGCATACGTTCGGTCAATGACCATTCGTGCTATATCTTTTAAACTATTGAGTATAAAGGTTAGATATAGGATTCTTGAAATCGGGAAGGGACAGTTATCTTTATTGCATCCTTTCGATAGAATCCATGTTCGAAAAAACCTTGAACCTTGAAGTACGTTTACTCAAGGTAGTTACTAACTGATTAAAATCAGACCACATCCAACATCGGTTGTTGGTGATGACACTAAATACTACTGAACTAAATCAGAATTTCGATCCACCAAGAAAATAGTGGGAGTATGGTTTATCCATTACCCATTACGGTTTCTGCGGACTTTGTAGTCTGAGGATCGATTGATGACCTATGGCTCTTTTGTGAGCGGTAGATAGATTCTCGATAATAGAGGTTGGTTTACAAGCCATAACCCTGTGAATGGAGTTTGGTACTCCGTAGTCGCTCATACTCTTGTAGAACCACCGAGTGTCTCGAGCCCAGTGGGAGTAATTGGATCTACACGGAAAGAGTAGAATGAATTCGGTAATTCATGATTTCGTTCAAAAGCGTAAAATATAGGGTGATTCCTGAGACTTTCTTGCCAAACAAACGGAATCTGGATTCATTCGAACAGAATGGTATTGCCTTATGAACTTATGACAGGATGATCGCCAAGGCTTATGTCCTATTGTGGATAAAAAGCAAACCTCTTGGTCATTGGAAGTCATATATTTCTATAATATATGGATTTGACCGTAATATTGATAAGTCTTGTGTAGATTGGATATCAATTTTAGTACAAGAGTGAATATATACATATATATTAGTGTTTGTGAAGGATAACGCCGCACCAGCTGGACTCAACATGGGTGTGTTATCTCAAGTCGACCGACAATGCCACAATTCTCTCGCAATGTAGATTTGGACAACATTCTTAAGAGTTTGACTCGGTCGAATTCATTAGAATCGATCACTTTGGTTTCCCATCCATCTTATTGGTTAAGATGATGCATCCATGTATGCAACATTCAACGAGGAAGTTCTACCCTATGCCTCGGAATGACTCTCTAAATCTTCGGATCAAGAGAAATGGGATAGATTCTCTTTCTAATAAGAGATGGTCGAGTTATTGAACGTCAACTTTGATCGAATCTTAGATTCGGCGGTTAACAAAGCAAGTTTAGTATGTCCTTTAGTATCTTGAGAGAACGAGGAACAATATGCGGACATATTCAGTGTAAACTTGGATATGTATGATACAATCGATTTTGACTTTAAGTCGATTGAGGATGATCGTTAAGTCGATCTCGGGCTCGATGTTTACTCGCACCATATGATTACATGGACCGTAACGCTTCGATTCTACGGATCGCCTCGAGCCGACAACCCGACTAATCATTAAGACCCATGACATTCAGATATAGGTGCTCCCGAGTCACTGACCTATCCTACGACGGCATACTCGGAGTGTACTTTGGAATCTGAAATGGTTATGATAAGTTTTGTGGGTGCTAAAATACGGGATGAGTCTCCATTGCTTTAGAGCAAGTGGGAGATGTAGTTTCTCAGTAGTTTTAAATAATAGGGTGTGCTCTAAAACAATTAATCACAAGCTTTAGTGCAAGTGGGAGATTGTTAGGTGTGATGCCCGAAAGACAATTTTTGTAATTGTTTTATTTAATAAATGAAATGATATTATTATTCATATTTATTATTCTCATAATCACCGATGTGAAAATAGTATTTACACTACGTAAAACCCCGAGTATATCGTTTATGTAATCACTTAACTCGGGGTATGAGATATATACACACGGAGGATTGAGTTAGTGAAGATGTACTTAAAATACAATTAGTCCGTAGTAAAGTTAATCGAGAGTATCGGGTCTCCCTTTAACGCATTTTATTAATGCGCCCATAACATGATAGGTGTGATCGTCTTATCCGGACTTTCGGTTAAGGGAACCTAATGGGGCATTTATATATGATAGATATATCATATAGGGCTGGACCGATTTGATCTGAGTTCTCAATATAATTCCGTAATTGAGAAGTCTTATCGAATCATTAGATGATCATATTATGGATATATCTTAATCCTGAGGTGATCGCAGTCAACTGCTTGAATCAGTATGAGGTTTGACTTGACGGTTAAGGATTACACTGAGTCTGTGATCTGAATTACCCCATCTTGGCATTGTACTGGATTGAGTGAGTAGTCTGTGTTATCACAGATACGGAATCCATTCCTTCCATTTATGGAAGTAGATAGACAGTTCCCTTATGAGTTAATCCTAGACATTGATCGATCCATGGGATTCATATTACACTGATTAGCTACCAGTGAGTTATTTGAATTATTGATCACTAGGGGGTTAACGGTAAGTAAGGACAAGATGTTCTGAAAAGGGTTAACGGTAACTTCCCGATTTAGAATGAACAGTCTATGGAGGATTAATCCATATGAAATGATTATATCAGTGGACGCTTATTACTTTCTCGTGAGGAGATAAATATAATCTTATAATCGGAGGAGTGCAGTCACGGGATTATGGTGGCATATTCCTGTGATTGATTTATCGAATATAATTATTCAGTTCATAAGATAATTATTTATTTGATTTATCGGAGCCGCTGATTATTAGTCCATGGTCCCCGACGTGCCTCCTAATATAGCATGAATATTCTCGGACGTCGAATCCTGATAATATTAATTTAGTTCATGTTGGACTTTATTAAAACGATATGTGAATTAATTGTTTGGTGGACTATTAAATTAGTTGGGCTAAATAATTAAATATGTGGAAAAGACATTTTTCATAATCTTGGCCCAATTTATGTGTGTTGGTCGAAATTAATTAATGACTAGGTCATAAGCATTTTTCAGCCCCATGCATATTTTAGTCAACAAGAAATTAGTTTTCTGTGTGATTAATAAGACATGTGCATAAAATATTTATTGGATAAATATTTATGGTAAATAATAAAGATAAAAATATTCTTGATTTGTTCTAGAATATTTTGAGATTATCTTTTATTTAATAGGATTATTATAATTGATTTTGTATTAATTATAAAATCCTTGGAGGACAAGGATTACTCTCCTATATAAAGAGAGTTCTCCCAAGTCTAACAACACATGCAATTTTCGACTTTCTTAGAGAAAGAAGAGGAAAAATTCGGCCAAGGGGTTTTGGGGAAAATCTTGGAGATTTTTCCGGGTAGCATATCGGAAGGGTTCGAGTCGAGAATTCCTTCCACCGGGAATTGCTTGGATCACACGTACGGAAGATCGTGGTGCTCTTCACATCATTGTTCGATCATCCTAATAGCGGTTCTCCAACTTGGATTTTGAGATCCAAGAGGTATGATCTACAACCCCCTTGTAGATATAGATCTAGTTATTTTATTACGTGTAGTTTATAGATCTAGATCCATAAATCGCTTCCGTTGCGATGATATTTTCCTAACAAAAGCCCTTCCTTATCCACCAAAAAGGAAAGAGAAAGCCCTCACTAATGACAAGCAGTATGCTGGAGTGAGGAGGATGCTTAGAGACACTCAAGTTAGTATGCCCTTAGCC
Organism: Gentiana macrophylla; assembly: GCA_026214975.1. NCBI lineage: Eukaryota > Viridiplantae > Streptophyta > Magnoliopsida > Gentianales > Gentianaceae > Gentiana > Gentiana macrophylla. The sequence goes on along the minus strand of CM047808.1, from coordinate 61,784,182 downwards.
GAGGTATTAACCAAAAATGCCTAAATGCTCTAAGTATCTTAAAGAATTTTGTGGGAGTAAGAGAAAGCTTCAGGGGATGGCTGAAGAAGTGCGACGCGAAGATTGCGCGATGGTTTCACGCAGAAAGTCATTTGTTAGCGAGGTGACCACTGCGCACCTTCAATCCCGTGAGATCGAAGGCCATTTGTTCGAAAATGTATTATGCGACTCGGGGCCTCTATTAATGTGATGCCATTAAACGTATGCAAAAAGCTCGGGTTAGATAAAGGATGCGGAACGCCTATTTCTCTTCGGATGGTAGATAAATCTAGCCGGATCGCAGCCGGTTGTGTAGCTAATGTTCTCCTTCAAGTTGAACATTTAGTCTTCCCTACCGATCGGGTTATTCTAGACTATCCACCGATAAGGAGATGCCTCTAATTCTAGGCCGAACCTTTTGAGACACTTCTAGCGCTCTCATCGACTTACGCAGCGACAGATTACTCTTAGAGTCGATGACACATCCGTCACCTTCACACGAGGGACAAGTCCCGAAAGAACCATAATCGATGAAATATCGCTTGTTGAAGCAATTTACGAGGATGAAAAAGATGCCTACTCAAGAAGCGAGAGGAGCGACAGAGATAGGTGTTTTTGAAGTCATAGACATTGAGGATCCGCTAATCTGCGGACCGCCTCTTACGATTCATTACACCGTAGTCATTGACGAGTCATCTTCACTCGCCACACCGAGCCTCGTTAGTGAGTTAGAAGCATGGAGATGCCCAAAGAACAAACGATGATTTCAAAGAATCGAGTCGGAAGACTTCATCCCTGGTGAAGAAGAAGCTCGATGGGTAGTTGGGACGAGGTAGACTTTTGGAGAGAAGCTACTCATTGGGAAGTAGATGATTGGGAAGAGCTGGCAGAAGAGCTTAAAGATGAAGAGTTAAGACAAATGATCGATCATAGGAAGAAGGAAGCGAGTGTTGACCGGAGGATTTCTATGGATGAGTTGATCCAGTACCTTTCTGGGGTTGAGCCTCGGGAAGATGAGCTATTCTTTAGTCAACCACTCCAAGCTCATAAAGATAAAGGTGGCCCGTTAAAGTCTAGTATTGAGCAACCACCTACTAATTTAGAGCTCAAACCGCTTCCAAAACACCTTAAGTATATCTTTCTTAAGGATGGAGATAAATTGCCTTTGATCATTTCTTCGAAACTCGACCCTGAGCAAGAAGCACAGCTGATAGAAGTGCTTAAAAAGAATATCCTCGCTCGGATGGCAAGTGGGTGATATCCGAGAAATCAGCCCGGATGTATGCATGCATAAAATCCGAACGGAGGAGGAGCTAAAAAGGTTAGACAACCTCGTAGAAGGCTGAATCCGCATATGCGGGAGGTTGTCAAGAAAGAAGTGATAAAGTGGCTTGACATGGGCATCATCTATGCAATCGCCGATAGCGAGTGGGTCACCTCTACTCAAGTTGTGCCAAAGAAAGGCGGAATCACGGTCGAAAGAATGAAAAAGGGAGGAAGTTGCCTTACGACTCGTGACAGAACTCTGAGTCTCAGATTGACTATCGTAGACTTAATGAGGTTACCGCCAAGGACCACTTTCCCTACCCTTCATTGACCACTTATTGAATGACCGAGTGGTCATAAGTATTATTGTTTCCTTGATGGTTATTCGCTACTTCCGGATAGCCATTGATCCTAATGACCAAGAGAAGACAACTTTACGTGTCCATCCGGTACTTTTGCTTTTCGCAGAATGCCATTCGGCCTATGCAATGCACCCGCGACTTTTCAACGGTGCATGTTAGCCATTTTTGATGGACTTGTGGAGCAATGCATGGAGGTCTTCATGGATGACTTCTCAGTCTACGGCGATAGCTTTGATGAAATCTTAAAGAATCTAGATATGGTACTCCAACGGTGTGTTCAGAAAAATCTGGTGCTTAACTGGGAAAAATGCCATTTTCTAGTAGACGAAGGAATCGTTTTGGGACATAAGGTGTCCAATGCTGGTATTCAAGTTGATAAGGCTAAGGTCGAAGCCATTGAAAGGATGACGTACCCTAAGACAGTGAAAGAGGTACGAGGTTTTCTAGGTCATGTTGGCTTCTACAGGCGTTTCATTAAAGATTTTTCTACCATCGCCAAGCCTTTATCAACCTTCTGAAAGATGATGTTGTGTTCTTGTTTGATGAGAAATGCAAGAAAGCTTTCAATTGCTTGAAGGAAAAGCTCATAAGTGCCCCTATCTTAATCGCACCTGACTGGACTAAGACTTTTGAATTATTATGCGATGCCTCTAACTACGCAGTTGGCGCAGCTTTTAGGTCAAAGAATTGATAAAAGTTCAGGCCCATTTACTATGCGAGCCGCACCTTGAACCCGGCTCAATGCAATTACACTACGATCGAGAAGGAATTCTTAGCCGTCGTTTTGCTATTGACAAGTTTGAAGTTACCTTCTAGGGTCTCAAGTTGTCGCTTGGACCGACCATGCACCCTACGCTACCTTATGGACAAAGCGGATGCAAAACCAAGGTTACTCAGATGGATTCTAATTTTGCAAGAGTTTGACCTTGAGATCAAAGATAAGAAGGGTAGTGATAATGTTGTGGCTGATCATCTTTCTCGCCTAGTAAATGAGGGTGGTGTAAATCACAAGGAAATAGGCATCGACTTCCCGACTGAGCAATTGATGAAGCTTGATACTGTTAGGCCATGGTACGCTGATTACGTCAACTATTTAGCAAGTGGACATTTAGAGGAAATGACGTATCAGGAGAGGAAGAAGTTCTTTTCTAACCTAAAATATCTCGTGTGGGAGGATCCTTATTTGTTCAGGGTTTGTAAAGATGGGTTGCTTAGAAGGTGTGTTCCGGAACATGAGCAATGGGATATTCTGGAGCAATGTCATAGTGGTCCCATAGGAGGACACTACGGAGCACCCAAGATCATTGCAAAAATCCTCCAAGTTGGATTTCTTGGCCGACTCTGTTTAAAGACGCCAAGCCTTTTGTAATGGTTGCGATAGGTGCTAGAGAATCGGGAGGCGAGTAATAGGATGGAAATGCCACTTCAACCCATTTTGGAATGCGAAGTCTTCGACGTGTGGGGAATTGATTTCATGGGACCCTTTCCATCGTCCCCGTGGTAATAAGTGCATTCTCGCCTGCAGTGTAGACTACGCTTTCCAAGTGGGTGGAGGCAATAGCCACCCAAACTAATGATCACAAAGTTGTGAAGAAATTCTTGCAAAAGAATATCTTCACCAGATTTGGTCGTCCGAGAGCACTCATTAGTGATGAGGGTACCCACTTTTGCAATGCGCCGCTTGATAAAATCCTTGAAAAATATGGTGTCAAACACAAATTTGGTACACCATATCATCCCCAAACCAAAGGGCCAAGTCGAGGTAAGCAACCAGAGCTTGAAAAGAATTTTAGAGAAGACCGTGAACAATAATCGATCTAACTGAGTCTTAAGTTGGATGACGCGCGTTGGGCTTATCGTCTTCGCATTTAAAACCCCGATGGGCACGCCACCCTTCCAAATGGTCTATGGCAAAGCTTGTCATTTACCTGTCGAACTTGAACACGAGAGCTTTACGGGCAATTAAATTCTTAAATTTCGATAGCCAACTCTGTGGGGAGAAACGGTTGTTACAATTGAACGAGCTCGACGAATTCAGACTCAGAGCGTACGAGAATGCTAAGCTTAGCAAGGAAAGAACGAAGATACTCCATGACGCTAAGATCAAGGACCAAGAATTCAAAGTTGGTGAAATGGCTTTACTTATAATACTAGACTTCACCTGTTTCCGGGTAAACTCAAGTCTAGATGGTCCGGTCCCTTTGAGATTCTCGAGGTTAATCCAAGTGGAGTAATTACTTTGAACGGGTATGGTAATCAAGCTTTTAAAGTGAATGGTCATCGACTTAAGAAATATTTTGGGCAACCAAAGGAAAAGCCTCGAGACTCTATATTTCCAAAGAAGAGATGAGAGTACAGATGTCCTGATTTGTGAAGAGATTCCATCTTATTTCTTTGAGACACATGATGACATTCCTACCTCTACCTGTGAGGAACCTTCTCCTGAGACTCCCGAGCATGCTAGCACACCTACGCCTATCATCCATGAAGACCACGAAGAAGAGAGTCGGTGTAGTTTGGAGAGAAAATTTAATGATCTTATAGCACACTTGACTTGTTGTTGTGGTGAAAATCATTTCCGCCCAAAGGCTCCCGATTCGATCATCGAGGTGGCGGTAGTCAAACCAAAGTGGCCCAATCCGGGTTGATCTTTTGAAATCTGTGTCAAGCTATTGACATTAAAAGAGCGCTCCTAGGAGGCAACCTAGTTATTTTATTTTTTTTAGGTTGTTTTATTGTTTTAGAAGTAATACTTTAGTTGATTATGTGTTGATTCCTCCTACATTCATTGTAAGTGTTTTGTGTTATGTGTTGCTCATGTACCCCGTGTACCCCGAGATTATATGGTATGTCGAGTGTGGCAGATACTTTTGAGCAGTGTTCGCAAGCTTTTATGTCCAAAGTGTTGTCTATTCGAGTTGTCGCGTACATTCATGCTCGGCCCGACCTCTCCGCCAACTTTCATCCGACAACCACCGTTGAAACCAAATAAGTTTTCTTTTTCTTTTATTCTCGCACATTCCGAGGACATAATGTGATTTAAGTGTGGGGAAATTGGGTATGTTTTTATGCTATATCCTTTGAAATATGAGTGAATGTTAAGTTTCCACGAAATTTAAATTTTTGTTAGTCTCGAGCATATGGTTGAAACTAAATGCTTGCTAGTTGTAGTTTTCTAACGATGATAGTATGTGACTTAGTGAGATAATTATAGCATGTCTTTACTTTCATGGAGCTAGTATTCATTTTTCACGTTCACGAGAGCCTTTGATATTGAAGCAAGATTTTTGAACTATATCCTTTCATTGTTTTAGTGATTTATCTTAGGAAGGTCAGTATAGTAACACCTTAGTTAGACCGTGTGCTGTGAATAACATAAAGTTAGAATGTGATAAGTGAGATGTAACTTATGTCTTGAAAAAAAAATGAATAAGCAATCATAATAAATACGTTTGTCGGAAGCTGGTTTATGATTGGAGTGCGGTAGGGTGTACCTCGTATGTCCTATACCACTATGATGACCAGAAGCTCACGACAGTTGGAGAAGCTACCTTATGATTTGAGTAGGTAGGGTGTTATCACGAAACATCCTATTCTACTATGATGGGTAAGAGCTCATTCTGATATGCGTCAAATTTGAAAATTTTGGAAATGATGAGTAAAAATAAAGTGAAGCCTTTGTTATCATGGATCTTATACCCAGTAGAACCGCATGATATCTTTAGTAGGATTATCCTACCGAGTGCGTGGGAAGGCTTTGAGTGGAGCTATTACTGCCTATATCTAGGAGATAGTCATTGGATTTTTGAGAGGATATTTCTTTGAAAGGCTTGTTAAATTTGAAAAGGGCTTGTCACACATACAGTGAATCTATCTCTGTGATGGTATTGTTTGCTATAGTTGTTGTATCTTTTGTTACGTGAGTTAGAGATCTATGTGGATTGCATGAAGTTGAGCTATAGTTTTGATTGTTTTGTCTGAGGACGTACAAAAAGCTAAGTGTGGGGGTGTTGTTAAGGCCATATTTATATGATTATTAAGGGTTATATTTCATTATTATTTCCCCGCATTTGCATAATGTACATGAGAATTAAGGGTTTAAGTGTAATTATTTAGTAAGGATGATTTTAATATGGTTATTTGCAAAATTGATTATTTTATGTGTTAAATTAATGGAATTATTATTATTTGAGTTTTATTACATTTTGCAATGTTTATTTATCCTTTAGCAGCTGAATTTCGAGTGCTAAAGAGGATAAATGAAGCTCAAGTCGAATTATTCAAGATAGAGTTGGAATTGGCTTGAAGAGAATGGATAAAGATGAAGAAATCCGATCCCAAGCAATCCAAATTGAGCGTTCGGTCTCCGTCCAGATGGACGAAGCGCCCATAAAGTCGAACGGGCGTTCAAAGGCATAAAATCAATACAGAGAGAGTTCAGCCGCGGTGCGAACGAAGCGTTTAATCGGCGTCGGGAATTCCATTTGGCCGCGTCTGTTGTTCAAACGAGCGTCCGGGGCCGACTTACCTCCAAATTGACTTAAAACTCTATAAAAGCACCGCATTATGAAGCCTTAAACCCTAATCTTTTACACAACTCTTTCACGCATACTTTTACATAAAAGTCATGCGGCGAGAACCCTAATTCCATGTAGATGAATTTCTCCAATCCAACAATCTTGTCCAACATGATTGTTGGCTAAAACCCTTGCGGTGAGTCGACGGAGGAAGCTCATCAACAACAAAACCAACTAGAGGAGTTCGATACTAGATGAGTAGTGAGTTAATTCATAGTTTTTCATTACTTTGGATCTGCTTTTGTATTGTTTAAGTTTTGTTGAATTAAGATTTGATGAAACGATCTAGGTTTATTTTATGCTTGAATGATTATATGAAAATATATTATTTAAGTTCTATTTTGTTCAAAGTAATGCAATTAATTATGTTTTAAGAGATTATGCATGATTAGTTGAGTATAGAATGTTTATTACAGTGCTTGTCTGATTTAACCTATACAATAATCAAACTTTTTTAAACCTATACATTTAGCTCTAGACATATTTTAGCTTTTCACTATAATAGCTAGTTTTAGCACTTCATTAATGGGGTTAAAACAAACAAAACAATCATCATCAAGACAAATAATTTTATTACAGTGCATACATACATGTATATATATATACTAGTCATAAACCCGTGCATTGCACGGGGACGTATGACAATGTGATTACCTCAGATAAAATCAAAAACAGACCACACAACATGTTCAAAAATTATACTGATGCCAATAATTGTGGTTATATTACTGCTTTTAGCATTGCACAGGAGAACGAATATTTCAATAGAAGAATTTTTTTAAGGATGAAAAAAAATATTTTATTGGCATATTTGTTACGCAGGAATTGAATTGAATAGAACATGCAGGATTGGAATTAAACAAATTATATAAAAGATGACACATTGAGTGATTGATAGAGTAATGTAGTGAATTAAGGTTGGCTTGAGTAGGGTATGATATGGTTCATAACGTATGATATAGGCGAAGGGGTGAGTAGTCCTACGTATGATATTGCACTACCATTTCTACGATCTCTCCAAATAAACGCATTAAAAAAACCGCACTTCCCGTTTATAAAAAAAATCCGGATAAAAAATTGGAATAAAAAACTTAATGGATGTTCCGATTATTATTGATTTAAAAAATGGCCTTAGTTAAAAAATAAAAACTATTAACTCTCTCCATATTAATTGGTAAAATTGATTTAATATTTTTTTTGAATATTATAATTTAAATAAAAAATATTTCACATTTAATTCCATATTTGATTGAATTTAATGCGAAATATTCCCTATTTTTATTAAGAAAATCAAATTCTAAATGTCTTTATAAATATGGATGAATTTATTCCCTATTATTATTAGAATAATCATATTTTAAATGATTTTTCTAATTATGATCGAATTTATTACCTATTTTTATTAGGAGAATAAAATTTTAAATGATTTTTATAATTAGGGTAGGTGAATTATGTAATTATGGAAGGTTTTTTTTTTTTAAATTTTGAGGCGGCTAAATTGCTAGATATGACATAAATTTATGAATATTTTTTTAAATAGAGAATTTGAATATAATTATTTTTTTAAAACACATTTAGTGTAAGAATAATTAGCATTAATTTGAGCCGGATTTATTCCCTATTTTTATTAGGAAAATCAAATTTTAAATAATTTTTCTAATTATGATATGCCGTTATTGTAATAATGACAGTTATATAGGATGTATTTAATGTCTGAATAATTATTGAGGTTAAAAATATCCCTAATTATGTTTTTTGAAAAATAAAAACATAATTTAATGGAGCAATATTTAGCATTAATTGAGGTATCTAATTTGTAGGGGATGAATTTAATGTCTGAATATTTCCTTTTTGAATTTAATTTAATGTTAAGATATTTTCTATTAATTGGTAAAAATGATTTAATATATTTTTTGAATATTATAATTTAAATAAAAAATATTTCACATTTAATTCCATATTTTATTGAATTTAATGCGAAATATTCCCTATTTTTATTAAGAAAATCAAATTTTAAATGTTCTTTCTAATTATGGATGAATTTAATCCCTATTATTATTAGAATAATCATATTTTAAATGATTTTTCTAATTATGGTCGAGTTTATTACCTATTTTTATTAGGAGAATAAAATTTTAAATGATTTTTATAATTAGGTTAGGTGAATTATGTAATTATGGTAGGTTTGTTTTTTTCTTAATTTTGAGGCGGCTAAATTGCCAGATATGACATATATTTATGAATATTTTTTTAAATAGCGAATTTGAATATAATTATTTTTTTAAAACACATTTAGTGTAAGAATAAGTAGCATTAATGTGAGCCGGATTTATTCCCTATTTTTATTAGGAAAATCAAATTTTAAATAATTTTTCTAATTTTGGTATGCAGTTATTGTAATAATGACAGTTATATGGGATGTATTTAATGTCTGAATAATTATTCAGTTGAAAAATATCCCTAATTATGTTTTTTGAAAAATAAAAATATAATTTAATGGAGCAATATTTAGCATTAATTGAGGTATCTAATTTGTAGGGATGAATTTAATGTCTGAATAATTCCTTTTTGAATTTAATTTAATGTTAATATATTTTTTATTAATTGGTAAAATTGATTTAATATTTTTTTTGAATATTATATTTTAAATAAAAAATATTTCACATTTAATTCCATATTTGATTGAATTTAATGCGAAATATTTCCTATTTTTATTAAGAAAATCAAATTTTAAATGTCTTTATAAATATGGATGAATTTATTCCCTATTATTATTAGAATAATCATATTTTAAATGATTTTTCTAATTATGATCGAATTTATTACCTATTTTTATTAGGAGAATAAAATTTTAAATGATTTTTATAATTAGGGTAGGTGAATTATGTAATTATGGAAGGTTTTTTTTTTTTTTTTTTTAATTTTGAGGCGGCTAAATTGCTAGATATGACATAAATTTATGAATATTTTTTTAAATAGAGAATTTGAATATAATTATTTTTTTAAACACATTTAGTGTAAGAATAATTAGCATTAATTTGAGCCGGATTTATTCCTTTTTTATTAGGAAAATCAAATTTTAAATAATTTTTCTAATTATGATATGCCGTTATTGTAATAATGACAGTTATATAGGATGTATTTAATGTCTGAATAATTATTGAGGTTAAAAATTGTTAGATGTAGTGCCCGAAAGACGATTTTGTAATTGTTTTAAATTAATAAATGATGATTTTATTATTCATCTTATTTGCTTCGTGTTTATATAGTATACATCGCAAAACCCTAAGTATATCTCATGTAACCACTTAACTCAAAGTGTATGGATTACACGTGAGGATTGAGTTAGTGGTGATATACTTAAACAAGATTAGTCCGTGGTGAATTTAATCGAGTTTAGGGTCTCTTGATTAAAACACCAATAATGCGCCTGACACCTTAGGGTGTGATAGTCTTATCCGGACTGCCGGTAGAGGGTACCTACGCGGGGCATTTATATATGATGGCATTCATATAGACTCGACCGATTTAATCTGTATTTCTCGATATAATTCCGTAATCGAAGAATCTTATTAAATCATTAGATGATCATATATGGATCAATCTTAATCTGGCGGGATCACGAGTCTTTGCTTGTCCCGGGTAGTGTTTGATGTGTTAGTTACGGTTCACTTAAATATGTGTTCCAAGCCACTTCTCATTGGCACTATCTCCGGATGAGTGAGTAGTTCTGCTTTTCACGCACATGGAATCCATTCCTTCCTCAAGGGAAGTAGAGACAAATCCCTTATTTGTTAGCCCTAAGAAAATGATCGATGGGCCCAGCTCATGTTAGACTAATTGATCACTAGTCGAGATATGTGAACTAATTGGTCATCGAGGGTTAATGGTAAATAAGGATAAGATATTCTCGAGTCGGGTTCACGGAGACTTCCCACTCGTAATGGATAATCTATGAAGGGGTTAATCCGTATGTAGTGATTATATCAATGGACGCTTATTCACTCTACATGGGTTGAGTATAAGTATACATCTATAATCGGTAGAGTTCGATTCCGGGTTTATGGTGGCGTAATCCCGGAATTAATAATTAATGTACTTATTCGGTTCGATGAATAATTAATTATTGAGCTTCATCGTTATAGGTCCATACGGTCCCCGATGTGAGCTTACGTAATTCGGACCAATAATCTTGTTATTTGGGCCTCATTGATAATTAATTGGTGGGCTAATTAATTGATATGCATGGATATTATTTAGTTGGGCTAAATAATATAATACACATAAAAGACATTTTATGTGGGCTTTTTGACCCGTAGTGTGGCGCCATTTATGATTAATAATTAGAGAGAAATTAGTTTTCTTGGATAATTATTTGACATGTGATTTATCTTTTATTTGTTAAATGATAATTCATGGAATAATAGATAACAATATGATTTATCTTAATTTGTTTCGATAATCATTTTATTTATCTTTTATTTGGAAAAGGATTAATGTGATAATTATCACTTAATTATTTAATCTTTGGAGGACATTGATTACTCTTCTATATAAAGAGAGTTCTCCCAAAGTCTAATGGTGCTTAATAATTTCGACATACACACTTAAAATAAGAAAGAAAATTTGTTTTTCTTTGTCTCGGGTTCTGTAAAGAAAAAACTCTAAGTTTTTCTTGGTTTGCATATCAAGGAGGTTCGTGTTTTGAAGGGTGTCCACCAACCACCGCTTTGGAGAACACATCGGAAGACCAAGCTTCTCTCCCTATTGGTAATATGTTCTTACCCCTCAGTAGTAATTTAAGTCCTTTATTTATGTATTGTCTTGTGTAAATCGTGATCCATCCATTTAGTGATATAGATCTAATTCGTTTAGATCTAAGAACTCGCATCCTTCAAAATATCCCTAATTATGTTTTTGAAAATAAAAACATAATTTAATTGAGCAATATTTAGCATTAATTGAGGTATCTAATTTGTAGGGGATGAATTTAATGTCTGAATATTTCCTTTTTGAATTTAATTTAATGTTAAGATATTTTCTATTAATTGGTAAAAATGATTTAATATATTTTTTGAATATTATAATTTAAATAAAAAACATTTCACATTTAATTCCATATTTTATTGAATTTAATGCTAAATATTCCTATTTTATTAAGAAAATCAAATTTTAAATGTTCTTTCTAATTATGGATGAATTCAATCCTATTATTATTAGAATAATCATATTTTAAATGATTTTTCTAATTATGGTCGAGTTTATTACCTATTTTTATTAGGAGAATAAAATTTTAAATGATTTTTATAATTAGGTTAGGTGAATTATGTAATTATGGTAGGTTTGTTTTTTTTAAATTTTGAGGCGGCTAAATTTCCAGATATGACATAAATTTATGAATATTTTTTTAAATAGCGAATTTGAATATAATTATTTTTTTAAAACACATTTAGTGTAAGAATAAGTAGCATTAATGTGAGCCGGATTTATTCCCTATTTTTATTAGGAAAATCAAATTTTAAATAATTTTTCTAATTATGGTATGCAGTTATTGTAATAATGACAGTTATATGGGATGTATTTAATGTCTGAATAATTATTCAGTTGAAAAAATCCCTAATTATGTTTTTTGAAAATTAAAAATATAATTTAATGGAGCAATATTTAGCATTAATTGAGGTATCTAATTTGTAGGGATGAATTTAATGTCTGAATAATTCCTTTTTGAATTTAATTTAATGTTAATATATTTTTTATTAATTGGTAAAATTGATTTAATATTTTTTTTGAATATTATATTTTAAATAAAAAATATTTCACATTTAATTCCATATTTGATTGAATTTAATGCAAAATATTCCTTATTTTTATTAAGAAAATCAAATTTTAAATGTTCTTTCTAATTATGGATGAATTTCTTCCCTATTATTATTAGAATAATCATATTCTAAATGATTTTTCTAATTATGGTCGAATTTATTACCTATTTTTATTAGGAGAATAAAATTTTAAATGATTTTTATAATTAGGGCAGGTAAATTATGTAATTATGGTAGGTTTGTTTTTTTTTTAAATTTTGAGACGGCTAAATTGCCAGATATGACATAAATTTATGAATATTTTTTTAAATAGCGAATTTGAATATAATTATTTTTTTAAAACACATTTAATGTAAGAATAATTAGCATTGATATGAGCCGGATTTATTCCCTATTTTTATTAGGAAAATCAAATTTTAAATAATTTTTCTAATTATAGTATGCGGTTATTGTAACAATGACAGTTTTTTTTCCAACAAAATTAGAAGATTGTGAGCCGGATTTCCCTATAATTATCGTAGGTTTTTTGAATTTAGTTATTTTTTAATGTGAAATAAGATAGGAAAATGAGATAAATTTAATTTGTAAGAATAATTGAATATTATAATTTAATGCAATAATATTTCGCATTAAATTCAATATTTGATGGAATTAGATGCAAAATATTCCCTATTTTTTATAAGAAAAATCAAATTTTAAATGATATTTCTAATTACGGCCGAATTTATTCCCTATTTGTTTTTTTGATATTTATTTAGTTTTTTATATTTTCATTTTTACTTAAAGAATGGATGCTTTTACCTAAACATACTTGATGACATCATAATCAATTAATGTAAATTGTGAATACCTAAACACATACTCATGCATTTCAACAAAATTTAAATTCGCTTTTGCGATAAAAATATGTATAAAAATGATTCAAATGAACAACGGAATGGTGGTGAACCTTCAATTAAAAATAACGATCTCATTGGCCGATCTCAAACTTGATCTCAATCCTAGAATGTGGTGCAACCACAGATGAACATCTTGATGTCACAAAGAGCTTATTGCAGGCGTATATAATGCGATGGATTAAAAAAATTGATACATGATCGAATAGATTAAAAAAATGATTACGCAACCTAAGAATCCTTCAATCTTGTAAATGCAGACGGTATGATCACATCGAACATCCCATGAATTTTAAACCACCAATCAGAATAAACAACAACCAAAAATAAAACACAAAAATAATAACCACAAATAAAATTAAAACTCAAATAGCAATTCACGAGTATATAGACAATATACTATCATAAATGAACATGCATGCATGCATTTGATTATATATAATTTAATTAAAACACATGCATGCATTTGATTAAGAATTACCTTAATGATGATGAAGAAGATGATGAAAACACCCTTGCAAACCGAATATAGCAATTGATCCACTTGTAATATACTAAATGAAGAAAAAGGTCGAAAATTGCAATTCAAACGCTTTGATGGTAATTAAAACGTGGGCATAAATAGGGTAATTATAACATGCGTGTGTTTGTTTTAATCAGCATGTGTGTAAATATTTTTTTTTAATTGTGAATCAATTTTGAGATCCTGTAATTAATTAATTAATGATATTCTACTTACCATAATTGGGTTTGTTTTTTTTTTTTTTGGGGGAAAACCGGGTTTTGGGTCGGATAATGGGTCAAATAGCGGGTAATTGGATCAAATTCACTCGTGTATATATTATATATAGATATAAATATATATATATAACATGATAAGTTCTACAAACTCTACCACATAGCTTGTAACATGAGATCATAGTCACCATCCACTAGATGACATAGTATAACCTTGCATAAGTAAGTTTATTACATCAATATCAAAGGGCACTGCGCATGGTGAAGACTGCACCACGACACATTGAGCATCTCTTAAGGGCACGGACGTAGGTCTCCGTATGGGTTTTACACAAGTCCTTCGCACAACAAGACGTGCTGACACCTGTTTGGCTATTCGCCCTACTTGGTGAGACAAAATCTGCACTAAAGCTTCTTGGTTTGTCAGTCTTGCATAAATATTTTTGCAATTTTGCGTGAAATTTGCACTAAGCTCGCTCAAGGACTTAATAAGTTGATTGACCGTATCGGTCACGGTTGAGCTCATCTTGTCCATAGCTGCTTCCCAACCACCGGACCTAGTTGATTGAGGCATGAAACCACAAGTTTTCTTTGGTCTCTCACCATCATTAATATCACCGTATCTGAAACCGGAATGGTCATGAGAACCCGGGCGATATCCTCCCCCTTAAGTATTTCCTTGCCTTCTTAAGTAATTCACGTCCTCAGTGTTGGTTGCTTCTACTCCTTGAACTTTTTCCACTTTAGCTATGTGATATTGCATCCCATTCATTCATCACTAACAGTTGGTATAAGATCATGTGAGTGGGTACCTCTCTCAAAAACGCCTTGATTGACCATGCGCCTCATCTTCAGTGTTCCTTATTGACTTGTAGTGCTATCTCGCCCCAAATTTTCTACTACCTCATCAGGGGACAACAGTGCCAAACTCCCATTTCTTGACGCATCTACTCTTACCTTCTCACTTGGCCACAATCCATTGTAAAAACTTTGCATCCTCACTGGTAAATTGATGTCATGATGTGGGCATCACCGCTGTGCTTCCTTCAATATTTCGGAAGACTCCTCAAATGTTTCATTCGGTTTTTGCTTGAAATTCATGATTTATTGCCTCATTTGAAGTGACTTCCTAGGTGGACAGACTTATTCATGAATTTCTGGAAGACGTCTGATGATATGTATGCCCACTGGGTCGGATTATTCGTAATTGGGCCGGGCCCAGTATGAAAGTTAGATAATGAAGATAAATGAGCCACCAAGCCGACCACTGCAAGCGACCGAGATCGAGATCTTGCCGGACGAGTAGTCGAGGAGCAGATTCCATCGTGTTCGACCGTAAAGGTTTCGGGTTTCGGACGAATAATAGTAGGCCAGCGGGCGCAGACCGAGTCAACAATGTCTCAACTGCTTACAGACGTGGGTATACCCCACGTCCAGAAAATAATCGATGGTAACTTCCCAGTACTTCCAGGAAGAGAGACACGATCTGCTACTATATAAAGAACACTCTGAACTACGGGGGGGACTTGATTCCAGTTTATGGTCTAAATTGGATACGTAGGCAGCACTCTCAAGAGTTCAGTCCACAATCAAACCCAAATATTCTTGTTCTTGTATTACTTTCCTAATTAGAATTACCCAATTACCCGATTGTCACATTCATACCACATCATTTGGCGCTAGAAGGAGGGTCTAGTTCTAGTTAGTGAGTGATTAGCGCAGGTAAAATGGCACGAAATCAACGGAATTCGAAGAAGCAACAAAATCAACAAGAGAAAGAAAAAAATCAATCTGGAGATAATAGCACAGGTCAAAATGTCCAAGAAACCGGAAAAAAAGGTTATGGAAGAAGGACAGACAAGTAATCCAGATGCTGTTAAACAGATGTTTGAAGAAAATTTGGCCAATCTCAAAGGAGAGGAGATAAAGGCCATATTTGAGGCAGTTTTGAAAGCGAGGAATCAAGATAATGATGTTACTGAAGCACATACCCCGCTTCAAACTGCTAAAAAAGAGAAGCAGGAAGCAGAATCGAGCATACAAGTGGTAGTTACTCACCCAGGTGGTGATAACGCCAGAGCAGAGTTAGATGCCATACTTAAACCTAAGCAAGATGAATTCAGGCTGTTATCTCCTTTCACTGAGGACATCGATGCATTCCCATGTCCTTCAGGATTCAAAATTCCGAAAATTCAGGCATATGATGGAACTAAGGATCCATACGACCATATGCATCAGTACATTCAACACATGAATTTGTATAACGCTCCATAAGAGATGAAATGCAGGGCATTTGCAACTTTTCTAACAGGAAAGGCAAGAGACTGGTTCAACAAGTTGAACCCCAGATCTATACCGGATTTCCCCACTCTGACCAGAAAGTTCATGCATGCATTCATCGCAGCAAGACCTTTCCAGAGAAACCGGACTTATTTGCTGACAGTTAGGCAAAAAAGTGATGAAACAGTATTACAGTTCATCAAGAGATTCAATGGAGAATCATCCCAGATAGCAGATTTGGATGATAAGTTCTTGGTAGCATCCTTCATAGCAGGACTTAGAGAAGGGCGGTTACATGCGAAGCTGAGCAGCAAAGATCCGAACACAATGGAAGAATGCCTGGAAATAGCATACAGACATTGTCAAGGAGAAGAGGCTAACAGAGCCAAGAGGGAGGAATCCCATAGAGATGCTAAGAAGGGAAAAACTGAAGATAGGAACGACAAGAAAAGAAAATCTGTTTGGGATAGGGTAACCGCTCCTATCTCTGAAATATTAGGGAAGAAAGGTGCTTTGCAGGACAGAGATCTTATTCCTCTGAACAGATCTCGAGACCAAGTGTTGGCAATTATGGAAAAGAAAGGAATTGCTAAGACTCCTCCTCCGTTGAGGGTCCTAGGAGAAGAGAGACCACACCAGTGGTGCAAGTACCATAAAGACATTGGACATGACTCAACAAAGGCAGGATCTCGATCGAGAGATATCGACGCAGTAGCAATGGAAGGAAAGATCGATGAGTGCATCGATCGAGCGCAGGGAGATAATCCCAGAGGAAGGAGAGAATTCAAAAAACAGAATAACAGCCATGACAGGTACAACCAGAGAAGAAATAGGGATCCATCTCCAGACGCAGATGGGCATAGAGAAAACGCCCCAATTAACACCGTGAACACAATTGTGGGTGGACCAGGAGAAGGTAGCAAGGCTGTTCAGGAAGATAAAAGGGGCAGCGCAGAAAAAGACCGGGAAGCGAAAAAGCAGAAGGTTATGAGAACCGTTCAATATGGTCCTAGAGATGCCCTACCAGCCATCGTGAGCAACGAAGGACTGGCAATAGAAGCGGTTATTCAGAAAAATCTGGTCAGAAGGATCTGCGTAGACACAGCGAAAGATAGTAAACGCGTCTTTGTATTATAGTGCGTTCCAAGCGATGAAACTCTCGGTTCGGAGTTGACTCCGTATCAACTCCTCTTTTCGGATTTACCGGGCCGCCCATACATCCTGTGGGTATGTTAAAATTATTGACAACTTTTGAAAAGAACAACAGAGCAGACTCGATGGTGAATTATGTGGTGGTAAAAACTCCATCTGCATATAATGTGATTCTTGGAAGACCAGCACTAATTGATCTAAGGGCAGTGGTATCCCCCGCACACAACAGCATGAAATTCCCAACTTTCGATGGAGAAGCTACTGTTAAAGGGGACGTAGATGCTGCAAAAAACTGCTATACAGCCACAATCAATGGAAAAATGAAGGTGCAGCAGGTGACAATGGACGACCTAGTTCCAGATGAAGAAAAAAGTTGGCAGTCAAACGATCCAGTGGAATCAATAATGCTGAATGAACTGGACCCTGAATCCACAGTCAGCATAGGATCTTGGATACCGGGCCGAATGAAGCGTATCTTTGGTCAAGATTTTGAAAGATTATCAAGATGTGTTTGCGTGCAAGGCAAGTGATATGCCTGGATTTTCAACAGAGTTGGCGGTCCATAAGCTCAACATCGACCCAACCAGGAAACCAGTGAAACAAAAGAAGAGATCATTTGCCCTAGAAAGGATACAGTCATCCCAAAGAAGAAGTGGAAAAAGCGATGCGAGCCAACATGATTAAAGAAGTTATCTACCCCGATCGCTAGCAAACCCAAAGTGTTAGTCAAGAAACCGGATGTCGCTTGGAGAATGTGTGTGGACTTCACAGATTTAAACAAAGCTTGTTCTAAAGATAGTTACACTTCCCTAGAATTGACAAAGCTAGTAGACTCTACAGCTGGTTGAGATTTTTGCTTTTCTAGATGCTTATAAGGGATATCATCGATTATGATGGACCCCCCCAGTAGATGCTGTAAAACGCGCTTTTATTATCGAATTTGGTTCCTACTACTATGTGTCTATGCCTTTTGGATTAAAGAATGCAGGGCTACCTACCAAAGGCGCGCTAATACCATTTTCAAACAACAGATTGGTAAATCTATGGAAGTATACGTGGATGATCTATTGATCAAGAGCAGGACTCTTGAACAATATTTGAAGGATGTAGCAGAGGTTTGCCAAGTCTTAAGAAAAACATGAATGAAATTGAACCCAAAAAAGTGTACTTTTGGAGTAAGGTCAGGCAAATTCCTGGGTTATATGATATCTAAAGAAGGTATCAGGGCCAATCCTGATAAATTGGAAGCTTTGAAGACCATGCCTGAACCGAAGAATATCAAAGAAGTTCAACGATTAACAGGAAGACTAGCAACTCTAAACCGATTCTTGTCGAAATCTGCACAGAAATCATTGCCATTCTTCAAAATTCTTAGGAAGGCCAGTCTGTTTGAGTGGAATGAAGAATGTAAACAGGATTTTCAGGAGTTAAAAGATCATATCAGTCACTTGCCAACTTTAACTCCTCCACAGGAAGGTGAGATATTGTTCATATACTTGTCTTTTTGCAATGAAGCAATAAGTGCAGTGCTGGTAAAGCAACACGGCATGATACAAAGACCAGTATACTTTGTAAGCAAAGCCCTACAAGGGCCCGAGATTAGATATTCTGAGGTGGAGAAATTGGTCTTAGCCCTAGTACATGCCACAAGGAAATTGAGACCGTACTTCCAAAGTCATCCAGTGATTGTGTTAACAAACCAACCTTTGAAGAAGATTTTGGAGAAACCAGACAAGTCTGGAAGACTGGAAAAGTGGGTACCTGAATTGGCAGGATTTGATATCAAGTACAAACCAAGAACAGCAATTAAAGCTCAAGCATTAGCTGATTTCTTGGCAGAAGAGAAAGCCTTGGCTATAGAGCAAGAGGCTGAGAAGAACAAGGCTGAGAAGAATAACTCTGAACAGTGGCAGCTTTATGTAGACGGAGCCTCCAACAAAGAGGGAGCAGGAGCAGGACTCCTACTCATTAGCCCAAAAGGTGAAGAATTCCCGTACGCTCTTCATTTTGACTTTCAGGCTACTAATAATGAGGCAGAATATGAAGCTTTGATAACTGGATTAAACTTAGCACAAAAGTTAGGCGTGCAAGATTTGAAGGTCTACACAGACTCACAGCTGGTGACAAACCATATAAAGGGAGAATATGAGGCAAAATAAGGCCCCATGAAAAAGTACCTAGCAGTGGCACAGAAGAAATTGCAGAACTTTTTAACGATAGAAGTAGAACAGATAACCCGAGCCCAAAATACCAGAGCAGATGCCTTATCCAAACTAGGATCGAATTTCTTGTCCCACAAGAAGGTGTTGGTTGAGCAGTTAAAGCACAAGAGTTGTGATGAGATCGAGGTACAACCAATCACACAGACAGAAACTTTGATGGATCCTATTGTAGTATATCTAAGAGATGGAAGACTACCTGAAGACAAAGTACATGCCAGAAAATTGATAAGACTCTCGGCCAGGTATGCTCTGTTCAACGACGTTCTGTACAGAAAATCCTATGCAGCACCTTGGTTAAGATGTGTTACTCCGGATGAGGGAGATTATGTATTAAGAGAAATACATCTCGGAATTTGTGGGAATCATTTGGGAGCAAGAGCTCTGGCCAGGAAATGTAGGCTTTACGGTTATTATTGGCCAGAAATGCAAGGCGACGCAGAGAATCTGGTCAAAACTTGCCGGACATGCCAGGTGCATAGCAACTTATCGCATAATCCTGTACAGGAAATGATACCAATTGTGTCACCGTGGCCGTTTGATCAGTAGGGAGCGGACTTAGTGGGCCCACTACCCCGACCACCCGGAAATTTCAAGTTTTTAGTGGTAGCAGTGGATTATTTCACTAAGTGGGTGGAAGCTGAACCCTTAACCACCATCACAGCCAACCAAATACAGAAGTTCCTGTGGAAGAATATTCTATGCAGGTATGGGATCCCTAAAGTTCTCATTTCTGATAATGGCACACAATTTGAAGATCAAGGAATTCAAACTTGGTGCACCAACCTAGGAATCTCCCAACATTTTACCTCAGTGGCCTATCCTCAAGCCAATGGGCAAGTGGAGCAGACCAACAGACAGATAAAACAGGGACTGAAGAAAAGGTTGGAACAAGAGGGGTCTCATTGGGTAGACCACCTTCCAAATATCCTGTGGGCATATAGAACCACCCCAAATGCTGCTACGCAGGAAACTTCATACTCCTTAGCATATGGATGTGAGGCAGTAATACCAGCAGAGATTGGACACAAGTCTCCCAAAACCGAATTGTACCGTCCAGAAACTCAGGAAGTAGACATGCTGCATCTCAAAGATGAGCTGAAGCACAAAAGGGACATAGCCTTGATACAAATGGCCAAATACAAGCAAAGAATTGCTCAATACTACAACTCCAAAGTTAAAGGTACGTATTTTAAAGAAGGCGATTTAGTTCTGAGGCGAAACGAGGCTAGCAAGCAAGGCCCCACTGGAAAGCTAGACCCAAATTGGGAAGGTCCTTATAAAATTATCAAAGTGCATGGAAAAGGATCTTATCAACTAGCTAATGCCTCTGGCAAAACTGTTCCTAGAAGTTGGAATGCTGTTCATTTAAGGAAATTTTTTCCTTAAAGTAATTTCATTTTTTAAGTAATGTTATCTTGAATATAGATCTCTATTCATTATATGAATATTATATGATGTTTTAAATTATGTTGAAACACAAAACTAAAAACAGAACGTGGCGGCGCAAGAAAACATACATATCAAACTTGCAGCGCAAGAATTTTGGGCAGAAGTCCCAATTAAAAATTTAAATGTCAAACTTGCAGTGCAAGGACATTCTGGGCAGAAGTCCCACTTAAAAAGTATAAGTGCCAAACCTAGCAGTGCAGGGGCATTCTGGGCAGCAGTCCCAATTAAAAATATAAGTGCCAAACTTGCAGTGCAAGGGCATTCCGGGCAACAGTCCCAATTAAAAAATACAGGTGCCAAACTTGCAGTGCCAGTGCATTTTGGGCAACAGTCCCAATTAAAAAATGTAAGTGCCAAACTTGCAGCGCAAGAGCGTTATGGATAGAAGACCCAATCAAAAAACACAAGTGTTAAACTTGCAGTGCAAAAGAATTCTGTGCAGAGTACGTAATTAAAAGTATTAACAGCAAACTTGCAGAGCAAGAGCATCCTGAGCAGAAAATATTAAATAAATAAGCCAAGGATGGAAAACCCTCACTTCTCTGCAACGCAACAAATCAAGACAACACTCAAAAACTGAGAATATCAAATTCAAAGTGCAAAGTCAAAGGTTCAAAATACCATACAATTGATTACAGAAGAAACTGCTCGAAAGGGCAGTAAATTCAAAGTTTGAAAGTAATAAATTAAGATGCAGGGGGAGCTGGAGGCTGAGCAGGTTTCTCTGAGGACTGAGCGGATTTCTTCTTAGCATATTTGCTGATTATATCCTCCCCACTCTTGTATTCATCATATCGTTTCGTGAAGACTTCACCCGTTTTCTTGTCATACAACCGGTGATTAGGCAGGGTGTTAATCATCAGGTCAGCTGGTTTGGCCTCGTCCCCACCAAGTGTGTATCTTCTGCGTAGAGCGGGGGCCAATATGATCTGAATTTCTTCATAGGTCTCAGGAGCAGCTTTGTATCCTGTAATGACTCTCTGGACGACATTCTGAGCAGGAGCCACTTCCATCCGCTTTACTGTCTCATCAAAGTCATTCTTCATTTTCCGCACAGTGGCAAGATGTTGTTGATGCTTCTCATTCAGTTTTTTCAGCTGCTCATCTCTAAATTTTATTTGCTCCTCCTGGGTGAATACCAGGCCCTCAGCTTTGGCAAGACTGGCCTTCAACTGTTCAATTTCCTGGCGGGCAGCGGCCTCAGAAGATTCCAAGCTAGCTATTTTGGCATTAGCCTCACCCAGGAGGATGACTTTCTGTTGCAGCGCAGTGATGTCCTTAGCCATGTTAGACGTTTTCTTGTGCAAAGATTTGCCCAGGCGGTAGCACTGAGATGGAAAAACATATCAGAAAAAAGAAATTAAAGGGAAATTGAAGCCTTATAAGAAACAACTTACAGAATCAGCGAAGTCATTGGTAGACATTTCCTCGAAATTGAAGGTAGAATCGCTTGCAGAGCTACTAGAGGAATTGGACCTATGCCTTTTCTTCTGTCTTAAAGCAACAGTCCTTAAGGGCATAGCACTCAGGCCAATAGAGTGGCCACCGGAGGTATCCTCTTCCACGGTCAGGTCTACAGGATAAACTGTGCTTATAGTATTCTGGTTAGAAGGATTGGCGGTAGAGATGGTCCCCTGTGCGGCATTGCTAGAATCAATACCTCTCTCCGCGTCTTCTTGCCGCCGTAAGCCTCACCTCCTCCAGAATAACGGATGTGGTCCGCCGTAATCCTCCGGGTTTTGCTCTGTTTCTTCCTCCTCATCAACGTCGATGCTGATCAGATCATCTACATTGGCCTCTACAAACAAAAAAAAAACAAAACAAAACAAAAATTAGTCAAAGTATATTCATAAAGCAAAAGCAGGAGCAAAGACAAACATACATTTTCGATATTGTTTCTTGGTAAACTCGACGTAACCAGCAGGCCCCGCAGTTAGAAGCTGGGCAGCATCCACCAGTGCAGAGCTGATAGTGCTCAACGTCAAAGTAATGTTATTGCTGGAAAGGTATTTAACCAGCGCTTCGTCTATATGATCCTCTAGTTTATCCTTCATGGAGGAAGAGTTCCAACGACCAAGATCCACCCCAGTGTTGTGTTTTACAAAGAAGAAACGCTCGGACCATTTCTTCTTAGTCTTGTCTTTGGTGGACAGAGGGATGATTTGGGCTAACCTACCGGATCTACGACAGAAATGGTACCACCCTCCACTACCCTGTGTCAATTTGCATTGATAAAAGTTCCTGAATAACTTCACAGAGAAGGGTGTGGTGTTCAGGCGATACCAAATCATAAAACCTACCAGGAACTTAATGCTGTTCGGGTGTATTTGGCCAACCCCTAACTTGTATTACATTAGTACCTCAATACACCCAGGAGAAAGAGGGAACCTTAATCCACTATGGAGCTGATCAGCATACACTGTACAGAAGCCATCTGGGGGATTATAAGCGTACTCAGTGGATTTAGGAAGAAGGACTGCAAAGGGCTCCGTCTGAATCTTATAGGTTTTCAATAAACTGGCCATTTCTGTTTTGGTCATTTTGCTCGAGACACCGTGGCAAGCCATTATCGCTTTGGTTTTATCAAATCGATTTATCTCTCTCTTCAACGTGGTTAGGAAGGCGGTATGGTCTTCTGGGTACTGATGGACAATTGAAGTGGGAGTGAAAACCCCAGGAGGAAGAAGATGAGAAGGTAACAAACACAAGGGGTTATCCCCAAAAGTGGAGGTATTCCTCAAATCGATCGAAGAAGATGGATGATTAGGATTTATTACCGTCTCAGGACAGAACACAGGATTAGAGGAGTTCACTTCTTCGCTCTCTATGACCCTAGCAATTTTCTCTGGAGACTCAAACAGTTTTTCGATAGAATCGCTAGAGGCAGTATCTGCCCTCAAAGTCATGAACGAAATGAAGATTTCAAAGAACTAAAAGAACAAACAGAAAGGGACTTACTTGTAACCGCCGAAATGCTATTCCAAAAGTCTGATATAGAAGTGGCGTTTGACAAAACAGGCAATTATATGACAGAAGTGGATACGACATAATGGTTCGATTCACAGTTATGATGATGATCAAGCGTGACCTGGCGTCGTTTCGCGATATGATGGTGACAGAAGTCAAAACGTTTCACACTAAGGCGACTGTAGAGCAGCCCACCCTAGTCTGGGGGGACTTATGATGATATGTAGGCCCACTGGGTCGGATTATTCGTAATTGGGCCGGGCCCAGTATGAAAGTTAGATAATGAAGATAAATGAGCCAGTCAAGTTGGACCACCAAGCGGCCGACTGATCGAGATGTTTGGGCGAGTAGTCGAGGAGCGAGATTCCACTGTGGTTCGACCGTAAAGGTTTCTGGTTTCTGGCACGTAATACTAGGCCAAGCGGGGCGCAGACCGAGTCAACAACGTCTCAACTGCTTACAGACGTGGGTATACCCCACGTCCAGAAGATAATCGATGGTAACTTCCCAGTACGTCCAGGAAGAGAGACACGATCTGCTACTATATAAAGAACACTCTGAACTACGAGGGGGACTTGATTCCAGTTTATGGTCTAAATTGGATACGTAGGCAGCTCTCTCAAGAGTTCAGTCCACAATCAAACCCAAATATTCTTGTTCTTGTATTACTTTCCTAATTAGAATTACCCAATTACCCGATTGTCACATTCATACCACATCAACGTCGGTCCAAGTATCACTAGAACCTACTGCTAGAGACAAAAGACATTGCTTTGATTTATCCTTCAATGTGAAATGAAGCTTCTTTATCCTGATATTGTCCTCTGCTACTCCTGCTGGCCTTACTGTGTTGATTATCTCTAAAAAGTTGGTGACATTGCACTTCGATCTACATTTGTCATTCCGTGAAAGGTAGTGTAATTAGTCACCATTTGAATCACAATTGGCTTCGAATGATAGATCTCAGCTGCATTCACAGGCTAAACAATCGCTATTACAAAATGTTCAATAGTTGGCCGGGCATAGCTCTGTAGTGTTCTTTTAACTGCAACTACAACTGCTCTATTTCTTACTCTATTTGCACCATTTTCTCCATTCAACCCATTTTCCATTGCTACCATCGTCTCGTCAGGGTCTTCCAAATGTGAAATATCCCCATATCTGTCCTTCTCACTTTGATCTCTCTTATGCGAGCTCACGTCATCCGTCATCCTTTCAGTCTTTCCTCGAGCTTCCTTTAGCTTCTTCTTTGCAAAATTTTCAATCTCAGATATACATGATCACACCGTAATTAGGACTATAAACTACACCATTATTTACCCCAAAATATGCTCAATCGATTAAAGATAGTTTGATTATGGTATGGAATACATGTCGATTTCTTAGTGCTTGTTCCTTGGTTATAAATTCTGCATCTATACATTTATCCTGCAAATATGGTACTGTTATTTCTTGTTTTCCATGATTTTCGTGTGCCTTTATTCAGAGCCGAGAGGATGGATTCGAGCTATTAAAAACATTGAGGCAAGATGTTCAAGTCCATGGAAGAGTCTCACGAGCCCACGAAGCGAGAGAGTTAGCCCGCAATCACGGAAGCTCTAGCCGCAGCTGTGGAACTTGGGGGACATGAAATGAGCTGCCGTGATTTGTTTTAAGTCGGTTAGGGTTTGGAGAACAAGGTCGGTTTACAAGATCTATTAATAGCCTGTGATCGCTTTCATTATATGTGTGCCAAAAATTATCATACTCAAATTATCAACTGATTTATGAAATAAAAAGTTCTTCAGTTTATTTTGAGTTTGTTTCTTCGGTTTTCTTCTCCAAGCCATCATCTAGTTTAAGTTGGTAGATCTAGATCTGCCATTAATAAAGGTATGAAGCTTGGAACGTTCCTTTATGTTTTTATCATGGTAGGCTCGACAGATTAACGTGATGTAATTAATCTGCATGTTTAAACAACCCTTAATTTACCTGAATTAATCAGAAGAAAATGATAATATCCCAGAATTATGAACCACACTCCTGCAATTGCGGCGGTCTTTACCGCAGTTGTGAGGCACCTTAGGTAACCCTAAATCTGGAGATTCGGCGTCAGCTACTGTTGGAAATAAAATGTATGTTTTGATGATGATTTATCCACTTATTCAGTTATTCATTTAAGCCTCATTGATGAAGTTTCATAAGTCACTGTTATAGTGAAAAGAAAAAAGACATCTAGAATTAAATGTATATGATTTAATAGAGTCTGATATTTGTATAAGTAAAACAGACAAACGCTATAATAGAATAGGCTTAAAACTGAGAAACTAAACTTTAGGAAACCTGCTGAGTTTACAAATGTTGAAGATAAGAAACTGACCTTAAAGAAGGAACTGAGTTCACACACAGAAACTGAAGAAGGTATGTTTGCTGAGGGACATAAACTCAGTTGGTTTATCTAGAAGCTGAAGGCTGAGGACACAGACTCAGTTAATGAAGATAAGAGAACAGAGGGTTCAAACTCAGTTTGTGAAGACAAAGCCAAGACTCTAAAGTTAGAATTCATGTAAGTCTGTGATGGCCTGAACTGACTTTATAGATCTTGTATGAAGCCCTAAGATACATAAGAACAATGATATCTTGAATGATTTAAGTTTATGTGGTGTACTTTGATCAAGCCAATAAAGATCAAATAAATACAGAGTACTAAGTTTTGAAGAAGAGTAAAAACTCAGTTAATGCTCTTAAAACTAAAACACCCAATTATACCATTTGGAAACTGACAAACCCCAAAAGCTTAGTTTCAAGCTGAAGTCACTCAAAACTGAAGAAGAATTAGAACGTTAGGAAATGAGAAATTCGGTTGGTTAAGAAATGTCAGAAAGGACACTGACATTTAACAAACAATAGCAGGATCACCAATGGCTACAAGAATTCAAATTCAAACAAGATGAACGTTGGAAAAACCCCTATAAGCATATCATTTTTACTTCAAGAAGAAGTGCGGAGTTCCAAGATTAAGATCACTAAGGAAACATTCAAATAAAAATGAAAATAAATTAAAAGAACTCCTGCTTGCCATAATGCAAGATCCAGATCAAGAAATCTTCAATGTGTTATTAAGCATTCAAAGAAAATATCAAGATCCACACATGAAGAAATCAGAGCTCATTGTGCAAATCATATACACTCAGAAGAAGAAGAAGCTCATATCACAATTTGAATCATAGTTATTGATTCAAGTCAACTTTGATTTTATCAAAGGTTTAGGCTGTGAAACACCAAGTAGTTGTGAAGGATAGTTGACGTGCAGTCCGAAAGACTGTGTTTGTGATGAGCTAGTGAAGAGGCAATCCAACCCTTCAAGGACCAATTGAGCAGACTTAGTGAAGTAGCAATTCAACCTAATAAGGACTAAGGCTCGAAGATTGTGAAGCTATGAATTAGTCAAGGACAATCAGTGTATAAATTTAGTTTGTGTCTTGTAACTGTAAACCTCAAGAACATAGTGAATTTCCTCCAACATCACAGGAGAAGAGAGGATTTACAAGATTACACCTCCTGGAACCTCTATAATTTTTGTCTTATTCATTTATTTACTTTACGGATTTATTTACGATTTTTTACCATATATTTCATCGATCACAAACTTATCAAAAATCGAAATAGAGTCAAGATCGCATATTTCTATACAAACGATAACTGATGTTTTAATTAGAAGGCTTTAAAATATCCGCTGCCGGTTAACTCAGTTTGAGCACAAGTCAGTTTCACTTATACTCAACTCAGTTATCTCAAATACATACAAGTTTAAAACTGAACCTAATCTATTTTTAAGAATCCAGTTTTTGGTGACAAGTTTATTCACCCCCTATAAAATTGTGTCAGCCTTTTCAAGGGACCAACAATTGGTATCGTAGCGGGTCTTCATACCTGAAGAGATCAATTGTCGTGTAAATTGTATTTAAAAGAAATTTTCAAAACTGCATCATGGATTCACAAAATCACTTTAGAAATTTGCTTAGCTGTTCATTTTTTAGATTTGATGAATACATAATAAATTGCAGGATCTTGTTGCTGATACTTAAGATACACAAATTGAAACATTCATTGGAGATCCGGTTTTTACCAGTAGAAAGGAGAATGCCGAGATACTACCAATAAGCTTTGCAGCAGAAGATCAAGATGAAGAAATCATACATTTTGGAACTGATCCAGTAAAGGACATTGTAGAATCAAGCAAGGGACAACAGATAATGGAATGTGAAGAAGCCATAACTGAAAATTCATTATTCAAATACCATAAGGTAAATGCTTCTACATTCAACTATCACACTGCCATGAACAATCATAGAAAATCAGATTTCAATGAAACTTTATACATACTCATGAAGGAATAAGAGGAAATTCAAAAGAAATATGAGAATGTCAAAAAAGAAAAAGAATTATTGAAAGCTGAGGTTCTAGGATTTAATGCTGAAATTGAACTTATCAAGACTAATAATTGAACTCAAGATGTTTGCTCTACTGATGATATAGCAGCAGTAATAAATATCACCGAATCATCAGTTGGTCCAAATTCTAAAGTTCACTTCAAACATAGAAAGCCATATCGTGACAGATCAGGCTTAGGGTTTGATAATCAACAGTGTTCTAAGACCAGACCAAGTTCAGCTACACCTAAGTTTGTGGTTCACAAAAGTCTAGAAGTCAGAAAAATGATGAAATTATTATAAATGATAAGAATTCAGCAAAGCCTTGATAAAAAGCCGACAAAACTATAAGATCAGTTGGTGGTATTAAAAAAACTGACAGATCCTGCAAAAAAACTTAGTAGGTTTAAAAAGGCATAGCGGATCCAAGATTAGTTAACAAAACATTCAAGTCCTATATACCAAGAAATGATTCCCATTCAAGGGATAATAGATTCAGAGGGAAAGGGAGACTATTTCCCACTGATGAAGCATGGAATATTCCGACAACCACTGCTAGATCAACTCAGTTTCACAAAATACATAAGGATAAGACTGTTAAACCCAGTAGAATTATGTGAAAACTGATAGATCTAACAATGATTCTTGGAAGTCAAAAAGTCAAGAAAGATATCTAAGAGAAATGAGCTAAATCCTTAATATGTTCAAAGCTCTCAAAGAGGAGATTAATTCAGCGAAAAAGAAACCATCTTTACATGGTCCAAAGACTAACCAGAAAGGACCCAAATAGGTATGGGTACCAAAAAGATCTTAACTTCTCTAGCAGGAAGTATCAAAAGCTTACTCTTTCAAAAACTGAGTCATGAAGTCATATTTCACAACTGAGACAGTGAAATGGATATAGAAGATATAAACTGAATACTAACTCATGTTTGGATAAGCTGAAAGCTGGATATTCACAGCTAGAGATACAGCGCATCAAGTGTATTTATTTATACTAGCTACGGTGGGTAGAAAAGTCGAAACCTACACAGATCTCAACCATTCATCTCCACTACTTACCACCTTTTCCGCATCTCAAAACGGGTTTTGATTTTTGACAAGAGTTTAACCCACTCAAATTCTATCAACTGCTCATCTACCATCAATCTATAAATACAAATTTTCTTCTTTCATCAAAATCATTACCACTCAGTTTTATTGCGCCCCCCACTTGAAGAATTTACTTCGTCTTCACTTTTTACAAAAAATTCTACCATTCCAGAAATCATGACCTACACAAGAGTGGAACCTAGATTGATCAAGTCACTTGATCAATACCTAGGAAAGCATGCAAATTCAGACCTCTCCAAGAAGATTGTAGATAAAATCAGAAAAGTTAATGGTCTTGAATGAATTTTAAACATTGCTCTGGATAGTGTATGCTTGGAAAGCATAGGAGACTTCTATGAGTATGGAACCATAGCTATAGAAGAAGATGTTTACACCTACACCACAGCAGTCAATCAAAAGGAAATTAAAGTTACTGAGAACCTTATAGAAGAAATCTTTGGTTTCAACATTTCTGGATACTCATCTTTCATCAAGTTGAATAAAGAACAATGGGAAAAGTTATGGAAAGTAATTGCAAGCGACGCAAACACAAATGTGTCATTAACAGGGAAGCTTGGGTTTCCTAAACAAGAATTTTGCTACCTAACTCAAATGTTGGCCAAATGTGTCATTGTAAGTGCTGGAAACTTTAGTAATCTATTTGGCACCAAGATAGGTCTACTTTACGTGATTTGGTTTGAAGAGTAGTTCAATTAGTAGAGATATATTCTTGATCAACTGGTAGGATAAGTCACTTTAGAGAAACCAATGAAAAAGATAGATGTGAAGAATGGGAGATTCTATCACAAAAAGACACTTACCTTGTTGGTACAAAGGATTCTCAATCACTTTGGAATTACCAAAAGAGAATCAATAGAAGTGTTGGAAGGAAAGATTGCAGTCAAAGAGGAGAAGACCAAGTCAAGCAAAGTGGAATATTATGCTTCTGAAACTGAACCAAAGAAGAAGAGAAAGAAAACCTCCAAAAAAGCTCTTACAGGAGATGAAGCAATGGAAGATGTTCAAAAACTGAAAGAGAACAGATGAAAACTGCAAGAAATTGTAGAAACCTGGATTTCTGAAACAATTGAGAAAACAAAGAAAACCTCACCAGTAAAGTCACTGCTTTGATTAATCAAATCGTCAAGAAAGAAAGCAAAAACTGATGAAGAAACCCCCACTAAACCTGAAGAAGTTGCTGTAACAAAGGAATCAGTTGCAGAACCCCAAGAAATTGTTTCCGAATTACCTGGTCGCACTCGTGGGGAACCAGTTCTAGAAACTTAATTGGTTGGAGAGGAAACTGAATGTGACGATAAGGAAATCACACCGTAAATAGAAGGCATGCTCATATTGCTAGCTAAAATCAAGTAAACCCCACAAAAATGGAATCTGTAGGAGGTTTGCACGGGCGAAGGTTGATTCCTTTTCCGACAATCGGCCGGAGTTGTCGTGCATGGCTAGTTCTCGTGGAGTGCGGTTGAAATCCATATGGTAAAACGGTGTTTGGGCAAGACTTGACTCATCGGCTCGCCAAAAGCCGGTGCTTGTAAATGAACTCGATATGTTTTCTTAATGCTTGTGCACTTCAATACTAAAAATTGATCGTTTCATTTGTTCAATCAATTAATAATTAAAAGACTTCCGCTGTTATTTTGAAAAGTTGATCAAGATATTTTTTTTATAAATTATTATTATTATATATATATATATAGTATAACACTTGCACACGTGGCTCATACCTGCCCTTTGCTGACGCCTCGTTTTCTTTGTTTTCTTCGTCTCTTTTGTCTCTTGTATAAATATAAATACAGGTTAATGATCGCGGGGATTGAAGAGTATAGGCGTTGATATTGATCGAGTTCCGAGGAAATAGAAATTGATGTTTTGGATGGTACCTTGAATTATTATAAAGAGCTATTGTAATTTTATGTGTTGTAATCTTTTAATGGATTTAGTTAGTGATTTATGTAAAATTGATTTGTGGAAATATTGTAATGAAATTCATTATTGAAGTAATAGTAAATTTAATTTGTGGATTTAGTGAATAATCTTGGGTTTTCTAGTATTGTAATTGAAGTCGCGGCGAGAGCTTCGCAACCCCTCCTAGAATGACCCCAAAGGACCTAAGGGGTCGGAGTAGGTATTAGTTCGGGGGCCGAGCGTGGGGCGCCTGACATGCTCCATTGTTATTCCGCATGTGGGATAATTATATATGGGCAGAATCCTCATTCATAAAGACTCCAATCTTGGCATTAAATACGTCCATAATTATCTCTGATTTTAGGGATTAAGTCGTGTATATCATTTAGGAATAATTATTAATTATAATACTTGCTCAACAAGTAATAGGGGTGAGATATCGCCTATATAAACAACCCTAAGGAACTATGGATGACTTGATTCCAATTCGACTATTGGATACGTAGGCAACTCTCAGAAATATTCCGAGAGCTCAGTCTAAACAAATAAAACAATTCGTCCCTCTCTTGCACAAATTAGGGTTTCTAGGGTTTTTGATCGTTATCACATAGGAGATTGACCCATATTGATTAACAAACAGTTTCCAGCATCATCAATTGACACTAGAAGGAGGGCCTTCTACTGATAATTTATCTAAAGAACTAGAACCCCTGCAGACGTTATGGCACCACCAAAGAACACTGCTAAGAAAAACGCAGATCCGACTCAACAGGGAGGAACTTCATCCACACAGGGAGATACTCAAGAAGCAGCAGCCCAAAAAGGGCGGATATTGTTGGAGATCAACTAGATCTAGTCCTCCAGGACCCAACCAATCAGGCGTTGGTTGACGCCCTGAAAAATCTAGACAATACTACCATTAAGATTATTCTGGACGAGACCCGTAAAGGAAGGGATCCTCCAGAGAAGCCTGATACAAATCTCCAGCAATAGGCCCCTAATAAACCATAGATTGTGGAATCAAGCGCCCACACGGAGTACGGAGCTATGCGTTACCCGAATGACACGGCTAAGGCCGAATCGACACTCGCTCGAAGACGATCGACGACTGATCTGTAAGGCCACCCTTCACTAAGCATATAGACAACTATCCTCATCCAAATTGTGTTTAAGATTCCCAAGATCAATGCATATGATGGATCCAAGGACCCTTATGATCACATGCATCAGTTCATCTCACACATGAACTTGTACAACGCATCAGACGAGATGAAGTGCAAAGCCTTCCCCGCACTCCTAACAGGAAGGGCTAGAGAATGGTTCAACAAGATTCCTCCTAGATCGATCTCAGATTTTGGAACTTCGATCCGAAAATTCGTTCATGCCTTCATTGCCGCGCGACCATTCCAAAGAAATCAAACTCATTTGTTGATGTTAAAACAAAAACACGATGAGTCCGTACTACGCTTCATAAAGTGTTTCAATGAAGAGGCCGCACAAGTGCAGGACGCAGATGATATGTTGTCGGGTCGCTTCTTTGTGGCGGCAGTCTCGCGAGAGATCGGTCTGAGCTCCTCCTCCAGCCACTGCAGACGGCCAAGGTCTCGCGAAGAGAGGAGCTGCCTGGCCTCAGTTCGTCCACATTAGTTCTGGGGGCTGAGAGTGGGACGCTCTGTACATCCCCGCTGTTATTCCGCATGCGGGATAATTATATATGGACAGAATCCTCATTCATAAAGACTCCAATCTTGGCATTAAATACGTCCATAATTATCTCTGATTTTAGGGATTAAGTCGTGTATCCTTAGGGAATAATTATTAATTATAATAATTGCTCAACAAGTAACAGGGGTGAGATATCGCCTATATAAACAACCCTAAGGAACTACGGATGACTTGATTCCAATTCAACTATTGGATTGGTAGGCAACTCACAAAAATATCTGGATGTTGCGTACAAATATTGCCAGGGAGAAGAAGCGAATAGACTCAAAAGAGAGATGGAAAAAGGTGAGAACAAGAGAAGTAAGCCTGAGGATAGATCGGATAAGAAAAGAAAGTCAGTTTGGGATCGGGTAACTGCGCCTATATCTAATCGGCTTGGGAAGAAGGGAGCTCTGCAGGACAGAGACTTCATTCCGCTGAACAGGCCTCATGAACAAGTCATTGCGATCATGCAAAGAAAGGGCATAGCTAGGACCCCACCCCCGATGAGGGGATCCAGAGAAAACAGAAACCAAAGCAAGTATTGGAAGTATCATCAAGATGTTGGGCATGACTCAGAACAGTGCAAAGACCTAATCCGGGACATTGATGCAGCGATAATGGAAGGAAAACTTGATGAGGTCGTAGATCGGTCTCAACAAGCCGAACCAAAGGGACGACGAGAATTTAAGCGCCAGAATAACAATGATAGAGAACAACGAGACGAGCATCGGAGGAGCAGAGATCGTTCTCCAGACCCTGAGGGTCACGCAGATAACCACCCTGTGAACATGATCAACAATAGGTCTACTGCTCCTACTTCCACGAACAAAAGGCAAAGGATGTCAGGAGAGGTAGTGTATGGTCCGAGAGATTCACTACCCTTGGTAGTCAACAACGAAGGATTCGTGATAGAAGCAGTGATTAGCAAGAACAGGATAAAAAGAATATGTGTGGACACTGGCAGTGCTGTGAATGTTCTCTACTATAACGTTTTCAGAGCGATGAAACTCAAGGACGCCGACCTAACTCCTGTTTCAACTCCTTTGTTCGGCTTCGCAGGACCTCCCGTTCATCCGTTGAGGGTGATCAAACTGTTCACCACTTTTGGAGAAGGAACCAGGGGCAGGACCCTAATGGTGGACTATGTGGTGGTAAAGGCACCATCGGCTTACAACGTAATCATAGGAAGACTAGTCCTTATCGACCTCCGGGCTGTAATCTCACCAGCTTATGTTAGCATGAAAATTCCAACCGGGGAAGGATCGATAGAGATCGGAGGAGATGTGAAACAAATGAGTCGTTACACTACAACTTTGCAGTGGGAAAATGGTCCAACAAAGTGGGAAAATGGTCCAACAAAGTCAAGATTGAACTCCCTCCCCCAGCTAGCATAAAGAATCCTTGATGAAAATCTTGATGAAAATCTTAGGAATTCGTAGACGTGTTCGCTTGAGAGCGTAAGATATGCCAGGGTCGTCTCCGACCTGCAAGCATAAGTTGAAGATAGATCCGAGCGAGAAGCCTGCTCGCAAAATAAAAGGCACTTCGCCCCGAGCGCATCGAGGCGACCGGGCAAGAAGTAATAAAGCTATTGCAGGCAAACATAATCAAAGAAGTGATATATCCTAAATGGTTAGCTAACCCTGTACTGGTCAAGAAGCTAGATGGGAGCTGGAGGATGTGTGTGGATTTCACAGATCTGAATAAGGCATGTCCAAAGGATTGTTACGCCTTGCCCAAGATTGATCGTTTAGTAGACTCAACGGTGGGATATGAGGTGTTCGCATTCTTAGAAGCGTACAGGGGCTATCACCAGATCATGATGCATCCAGAAGATGCAGAAAAGACTGCTTTCGTAACAGAATTCGGAACGTACTGCTATGTCACTATGCCTTTTGGACTAAAGAATGCAGGAGCAACATATCAGAGGGATATCAACACAATCTTTGCCGATCAGATAGGAAAGTGTATGGAAGTGTACGTGGATGACCTCCTGATCAAGAGCAAGTATCTTGACCAATACTTAAACGATGTCTGAGAAGTTTTTAGAGTTTTAAGGAAAACTCAGATGAAACTCAACCCAAATCAGTGTACATTTGGAGTTAGATCAGGGAAGTTCCTGGGATACATGATATCCAGGGACGGAATCAGAGCAAACCCAGATAAGATTGATGCATTAAAAACAATGTCCCACCAAAAAAGCATAAATGAGGTACAGCGTCTGACAGGACGAATAGCTGCCTTGAGTAGATTCTTATCAAGATCAGCGCAGCGTGCTTTACCCTTCTTTAAAATCTTGAGAAGAGCCAGTTCATTTCAGTGGGATGATCAGAGTCAGGAAGCACTTGACGAGCTAAAGATATACCTGGCCGAACTGCCAACTTTGACCGTTCCTCAGGAAGGGGAACCGTTGTTCGTATACTTGGCAGTGTGTGAAGAAGCACTGAGCGCAGTACTGATTAAAGAACAGAATGGGCAGCAGATACCAGTATTCTTTATGAGCAAAGTGCTCCACGGGCCAGAGGTCAGATATTCGAACGCGGAAAAATTAGCGTTGGCATTGGAGCATGCCACAAGGAAGTTGAGACCTTACTTCTAAGCTCATCCCATTACCGTGATCACCGATCAACCACTGCGACAAATACTGGGACGAACTGAAACCTCAGGAAGGTTGGCGAAATGGGTCGTCGAGTTGGCAGAATATGACATTGATTTTTGACCTCGAACTGCAATCAAAGCACAGGCCTTGGCAGATTTCTTGGTTGAAGGAATATCTGTTCGTCTAGAGGATGGTCAGCAGGAAAAAGAGATGCATCAATAGAGCTTATATGTCGGTGGGACATCAAGTAAGGACGGAGCAGGGGCCGGCCTCTTACTCGTTAGTCCAAAAGGGGAGGAGTTTCCCTATGCCCTAAAGTTTGACTTTAAGGCTACAAATAATGAAGCTGAGTACGAAGCTCTGATCACGGGGATTAAGTTGGCGAACAAGCTTGGGGCAGATGATCTGCAGGTATACAGCGATTCATAAATCATTGTAAATCATATAAATGGGGAGTACGAGGCTAAGGAGGAACGTATGAGGAAATACCTAGCGGCAGCTAGAACTCTCCTAGAAAAATTTCGACAAGTCAAGGTTGCGCAAATACCCCGAGCTGAGAATAGAAGGGCAGACGCTTTATCAAAACTGGCCTCAAAATTTTTGTCAGAAAAGAAATTACTAGTGGAGTTATTGAGGGAGAGAAGCTACAAACAAAAAGCAGTACAACCGATTAGACAGGCCAGTACGTGGGTGGATCTGATTGTGTTGTATCTTAGAGATAACGTTCTGCCACAGGACAAGGTTCAGTCCAGGAAAATGAAGCTTTTAACAGTTAGGTACTCGTTGTTCGAAGAAGTACTTTATCGCAGGTCGTATATTGCTCTATGGCTAAGATGTGTAACCGAGGAAGAAGGGAATTACCTGCTTAGGGAAAAACACTTGGGCATTTGTGGAAATCATCCTGGAGCTCGGACCCTTGCAAGGAAATGCAAACTGTTCGGTTATTATTGGCCAACAATGTTAGAAGATGCCAGGGAGTTGGTGGAAAAGTGTAGGTCATGCCAGGTGCATGACAACTTGTCACATCGGCCATCCCAGAACATGATTCCAATGGTGTCCCCATGGCCGTTTGACCAGTGGGGAGTTGATCTAGTAGGGCCACTCCCAAGAGCCCCAGGCAATGTCAGATTCCTGATCGTAGCAATCGATTATTTTACCAAGTGGGTTGAAGCTGAACCACTGGCCACTATAACAGGGAAGCAGATACAGAAATTTCTGTGGAAGAACATAGTATGCAGGTATGGAATACCAAAAACTTGGGTTTCAGACAATGGGACTCAGTTCAAAGACAGAGTCGTCAGAGAATGGTGCAATGGTTTACACATCACTCAACACTTCACTTCAGTCGGGTATCCCCAAGCTAATGGGCAAGTTGAACAGACCAACCGGCAGATCAAAATAGGGCTGAAAAAATGCCTAGAGGAAGAAAAAGAAAGTTGGACCGAGCATTTGCCCAACATATTATGGGCGTACAGAAAAACCCCCAACTCGGCAACTAGAGAAACCCCTTTCAGCCTGGCATACGGTTGTGAATCGGTGATTCCGGCTTAGATCGGCCTATCATCTCCGTGGACGGCGCTCTACACCAAAGATCAGCAGTTAGCTGAGCTCAGGCACACCAAGGACGACCTAGAAGAGGCTCGTAATATAGCCTCCATAAGATTGGAGAAGTATAAACAGCGAATTTCTCATTACTACAATTCTCGACTTAAACACTCATACTTCAAAGAAGGGGATCTGGTGCTCAGGAAGAGTGAGGTGAGCAAACAACTACCCCAAGGGACACTTGATCCGAACTGGGAAGGACCGTACAAGGTGGTCAAGGTACATGGTAAATGATCATATCAACTGGCTGATGCAAATGGCAGAATTGTGCCCCGCAGCTGGAATGCCTCTAACTTGAGGAAGTTTTATGTCTAGGACAGGTTCCAAACTATTTTATGCATTGTTAATTTTGAATTCTCAATAAGGTGTATTCAAGCATCAAATATTGAATAAATGTTTTATTGCATATGTGCGTTGTCATTTTGTTGCTTGATCGTAACTGAGCTGTAGGTCGGTCTCAGGAAGGAATTCGCTAAGGGCAAATCGAAATAAGTCTGCAGGACAGACTCAACGAACTCATCCGCAGGTCGGACTCAGTAGAAGAACTGAACCGCAGGTCGGTCTCAGAAAAGAAATTTGCCAAGGGCAAATCAAAATAAGTCTGCAGAACAGACTCAACGAACTGGTCCTCAGGTCGGACTCAGTAAAAGAACTGAACCGCAGGTCGGTCTCAGAAAAGAAATTTGCCAAGGGCAAATCAAAATAAGTCTGCAGGACAGACTCAACGAACTGATCCTCAGGTCGGACTCAGTAAAGAACTGAACCGCAGTTGGTCTCGGAAAAGAAATTTGCCAAGGGCAAATCAAAATAAGTCTGGCAGGATGACTTCAACGAATCGATCCGCAGTCGGACTCGAGAAAAGAATCAACCGCAGTCGGTCTCAAAAAAGGAATTTGCCAAAGGAAAATCAAAATAAGTCTGTAGGACAGACTCAACGAAGTGATCCGCAGGTCGGACTTAGTAAAAGAATTGAACCGCAGGTCGGTCTCAGAAAAGGAATTTTCCAAGGGCAAATCAAAATAAGTCTGCAGGACAGACTCAACGAGTTAAAAAAATTCCAAACGGTCAGATCAAGACTAATGATACTTCGAAAGTTTGAAATAAACTTTTCGAAGTCCGCAGATGCATTTATCAATAGATACAATCAAGTACAACATTCAACAAGCAAAGCTTCGTAAATGATGTACTTCAGGGGGGAAAGGACCGTAAGCTAGGCTTAAAACAAAAGCAAAGGCAAAACCAAAAGTAATGGCAAAGAAGGGCTGAACACCAAAAATAAGAAAAAATTACAAAACAAGTGGCAAAAAGGCACAAATTGTCAAGAACAAAAAAGAATAACAAGGTTGGAAGATATTGCAAAGTCTCAACAAAATAACAAAGGCATAGTTCCTAAGGATTTGCACTTGTTTCTTGTTGCTGATCGGTAGGAGTACCAGAGCGTTGAGCTGAAGAGGTGCTGGTCTGACGAGACACAGGTCGACGGCCATATTTCTCTGCTAAGTCCTATATCCTTTTGTTGATTATAGACCTATATCTCTTAGTACTTTTTTCAACAAGGTATGCACCAAAATTTTGACCATGAGACTGCAACCAGTCCTCTCCTCTATCATTTCTGAAGAACAATCTGCATTCTTACAAGGTAAAGATATTGCTGACAATGTTCTCCTAGTTCAAGAGTTAGCCCAATTTATTCATAAAAAAGCTAGGGGTCACAATATCATTTTTAAGTCGACATCATGAAAGCTTTTGATAAGGTTTCTGGATTTTCCTTAGTAGATTACTTCAAAGTTTGGTTTCAATGAGCGCTTTATTCTTCCGTTATGAACAACTGATGGGTAGTCATTTTTCTACTTTAAATGGCTCTCCTTGTGGTTTCTTTCAATCTTCTAGGGGCATCAAACAAGGGGATCCCTTGTCTCCCTATCTTTTTATTATTCTGACAAAAGCTATATCTAGAGGTCTTAAAAAGATCATGAAGCCTGGTGTTGACACTTATGCTACTCCCACTGGCTTTGCCCCTGTTACACATTCCCTGTATGCTGATGACCTTATCATTTTTGCTAGAGCATCCAGAAAAACACTGCAAAAGTCGGGCACATTTTTTGGATATCTATGAAAAGCTATCAAGCGTAAAGTTAATAGGATAAGAGCTCTTTCATTATGTCTACTAAGGCACCTAAGAAGACTATCCAGGCTGTCCAAGCTATCACTGGTATGCAGCAGACTTCTTTTCCTTTTCAGTATCTTGGCTGTCTTATTTTTTATGGCAGGGCAAAATCCACTTATTTTCAACACATTGTTGAAAAATTTGAAGCTAAGCTTTCTAAGTGGTACAACAAATATTTATCTCTGTGGGTAGGCTCATTCTCATCAAACATGTCCTATCTTCCATCCCTATAAATATTATGTCTCGCAGTAAAGATTCCCATTGCTACCGCAATAGGTCGAAATGTGTCATGGCTAGTTTTTTATGGCATGATTATGATCAACATAAGAGGAGGCATTGGAGAAGTTGGGATAAAATTTGTTATCCCACTAGTGAAAATGGTCTAGTGATTAGAAGCACTTAACCTTTCAGTCGCTTCTTGCTTGTAAATTATGGTGGAAGCTTCATCTTCGACAGGGGTTGTGGGCTAAAAAGGTTATGGTCGGATCTTATCCTATTTATAAATTGCATGCTTGGAAACTTTTAGGCCCTCAGACAGAATATAAGGATCGTAATATGATTTATCTTACCGATTCTATTGGAAAATGGGTTTGACTCCACTACTTGGGCTTTTCACAGATCCGCTATGAGGTAATCGAGAGACAAAAGTAGTACTTTGTATGATCTTGGTGAGATTTGGAAACCCTATATCCCATTCAAGATTGTCAGTTAAATTGAGAATCAGAATGAGTCGCGCTTTGCTCTCAAATAATCAAGATGGGGATATATGGACCTTTAAATGCCCTTTTTGTGATCAAGAGGATTATATAGACCATGGTTTTTGGGGTGTCCTAGAGCTCAACTGCTTGGTCTTTTTTCCAAAGCTCTTCATTTTGCTCCTCGTTGCCTCATCCTTGAAGGAAGCCCAAAAGCATGGTGGAACACTTCCATCAAGGGGGGCCCTAGGCAAAGTAATCCGAATCCTACCTCCCTTATCCTATGGGTCTTTGGAAGAGTAGATGTAATGCTCGCATGATGTGGATATGGGTATAAACCAGATTATTAAGGATATCATTGCTAATCACAAGATATTAGTCGTAATATGAAGATTACTTATAAATATAAGGAGGATACTATTCTCACCGAACTGGATATCAAATACCTTGCTCCTAGTGCAAAAAAGACCGCAATATCCATAAAGTGGCAAGCTCCTCCTCATTCTACTTTCAAGCTTAATACTCGATGGTTCATCTCTATAATCCGGGATTAGCTTTGAGGTGGCTATATTATTAGAAATGATTACAAAGAGATCGTCCTGGCAGTATGCAAGCTTATGGTATTGCCTCTAATTTTGAGGTCAAATGAGGGCCTCAAAGCCGGTATAAATCAACGTATTGAGTTGAAGTTGACAGGGTTGAAATAGAAAGTGACTCTAAGTTGTCGGTTGATGTGATCCAAGGTTCTCGCCAGCCCTTGGAAGCATATGGCTGATATTTTCCAGATTGCTAACCCGATTCAAAAGCATCATTTTCAGATAAATCACATCTATAGGGAAGGGAATATGGCAGCTGATTTTCTTGCTAAACAGGCAAGTGTCACCCAGCAAGACAGAATTATAACCAGAGAAGAAGATGATTTTGGACTGAGAGCCATTCTTCATGAAGATATGCTGCAATTGGCCCACATAAGATACAAATGAAGGAGATGATTCTCTACATGGCTTTTTCCTTTGGAAGCACCTTTCAGTTCTTTTCTGAAGGGTGCAAACCAGGTTGTATTTATGATATATACATCATCCTAAGTTTCTGTCCTCTGTTCTCTATAAGCAGAAATTTCTTTCTTGTGTATCTTACTTCCAGGGACAGATGTGAGGTTGTTCAATTGGCAGAATATAAAGAACCAAGATGGCAATGGATTATAGCTTGGCTACTAAACAGCAAGTCTGGCATTGGATGTGCTGAAAGTTTGTCTTTGGAAGTGGAAGCTGTTTTTGAAGATATGAGGCCTGTCTGCTTCAGCTTAAGGACTCTTTGCATTGATTGTTGCTTGCTGCTGGCTGATAAAGAAGGGGTTTCAAGTTGTAGCTATCTCTTTCCAGCTTTCACTGCTTTATGTTCTTGGTTTTTCATTGTATTTTCCTTTTTGGTCATTTCGCCAACGTGAGGCCCATACTTTTTCCTGGCACCCGATTTTTCCCACATCGGGTTTTTCGGACCAGGGTTTTAAGGAGGTGGGGTAACACATTGATGAAAACTTTAGAAGGATGAGGCCATGGATGGCAAAACTTGTAATATTTTTCTTATCAATAAAATTACAAGTTAAAAAAAAAAAGTCCTTACCAAATTGAAATTTCTAAGTCTTGCCTGGCATACCATTGCCGATGGCTTGCAAAGCCTCGCCATGTTGAAGATCCGAGATGACCAAATGACACCGCTTCTTGGCTTGGTTAACACCTGTAGTATATCCATGGCTTAGAATGGAGCCAAGTAAAACCTTCAGAGCCCCGGTGAAGTGATCTGAGCTCTTATACTCATGAATAGCCTGAGCTATTCGCTCTAGCATGGCAGCTTCCAACACCTCGTGATCAGCTCAAAGTTTGGCCAAGACTTCCTCGCGAAAGCAAAGACTAAGCTCAGCAGCCATTCACCAATTTCACATGCATGCATGACCTTCTTCTCCTGCATCAACGATCCGGCATCTTTCACAAGGACTCCTCCTTGTGTTTGTTGCGGCCGGAGGACGATCGTAAATCCGCTTCTCCAAAGAAGCCTTTTGGGTGGAGAAATCGTTGAGGTGATGAAGAACCTCCTTTCTAGCCTTAACAACCTATATACAAAGGTGAGACGAACATGGTCAGTACGGTCCCAGAAATAGCGAACAGAAAACGGAAAGATTCAAAACTTACAATGGATGCCAGATCTTTATCCGGCAGTTCAGCTAAAAACTCGGCTGAAGAGCCCGATGTCCCTTCAGAGGCCTCCTGACCACCTCTGGGCTTCTTTCGCCCAGTTCGAGAACGCTGTCGGGCCTGTTCGCCAGCGTCAGACGCATCTAGAATTATCAGGCTGTCCTCCCTCTGTTCGGCTTGCCGTGTGGCCGAGGCCAAGTCTCCCTGATCCTCAAAACGGGAACTTCAGGATTGACCCTTGGATCAGCCAGTTCAGGCTCTGGCTCATCTTCCTCCCTTGGAACCTCCAGGTTCTGCTGGGGCTCATTACCCCCGGGTACTTCTTCTTCTTCCGCAAGCGCTTGATCGAAGATGTCAGCAACATCTGCCACTGAAAGAACAGAGAGTGGCAGCCAATCAAAAAGAAACAGTTAAGTTAAGCGAGTGCATAAGGTAAAAGAAATCAAGGAAAAAGTTCCTACGATGATTATACTCTTCCTGAGTAAGCCGCAGATAGGGCTCAGGGCCGGAGTCAGATAAGCGAGCAGCTTCTATCAGTTCGTCGGACCAGTACTCAAAATCGAGGAGAACATTGGCACCGGCATTATCGTTCAGCAAACCTTCACCAACGGTGGTGGGGCACACATCAGCAAGAAGCTGGAAATAATTCCAG
Source organism: Gentiana macrophylla (assembly GCA_026214975.1). Classification (NCBI taxonomy): domain Eukaryota; kingdom Viridiplantae; phylum Streptophyta; class Magnoliopsida; order Gentianales; family Gentianaceae; genus Gentiana; species Gentiana macrophylla. The sequence continues at coordinate 61,741,392 of CM047808.1, read as the reverse complement.
TTGCTCAGCTCAGGGTGCCCGTCGTCGCGGATGAAGAAAAAGTGATTCTTCCACTCGTGAATGGAAGATTTCCCTGTGGAGAGCATGTGAAACCCCCTCATGTGGTCTGTGCGGCGTGGAAAATAGTACCACCCACTATGATTCTTGATCTTCTTATACTGATAGAAAGTCCTAAACAGATCCACACTGAACTCTGTGTCCATCATCCGGAAGAAGATCGCGGACCCAATAATCGCCCTAACACCGTTAGGAGCGACCTGGGCTGAACCCAGCTGATAATGTCTCAGTACGGCCAAAAAAGCCGGATAGAAAGGAAACCTGAGGCCACGCATTTAACCGATCTCTCAGATACAAGGCAAGATTCTCCGGGGTCGATGGGCATGAGCCGGGCCCCTGCCACCGAGGAGCGACGGGTCCATGTCTATGCCATACCGCTGCTGCAGATTGCAAGATACCATCCTGGGTTGGTTTGGACCTAATGCCGAAACAACATATGGCCGCCCTAGCGCTATATGGGCTCTAAGACACTGATTTAGTGAAGTAAACCCAAATGCAGAATGATACCTAGATCTAAATAGGGGCTAATCTGTAACGATCTGCTCGGTATTAATGCGAGCATCGATAGTGTTCAGGGTAGAAATGTCAATTGGGCCTCCGAACTGAATAAAAGGTTGGGTGACCTCAGTTTCTGATTCAGAATGGGACTCAAAATCCCTATCAATAGAGCTGCTCGAAGCAGTACTAGCCCTCATAAAGTGGGAAAAGCAGATGAGAAGAAGAAATAAAGAAGAACAGCGCAAGAAAAGTTAGGTGCTTACTTGGAAATGCATAGGATCTTGAGGAAAACCTTTGAATTAATAGCAAATACGAGAAGAGGAAAGTCTAATTTGAAGGGACGGGTTTATAGCCTACTCCAGATGTGACGACGTCAGTTATGAAAAGGAGTGAAATGCCTCGTGTCCCGCAAATATAATGATGGCCTATTAAATAGGCTACCAGCTGGCAATCAAGTATTTTGAAACGCATGATCGGGTAGAAGCCGGCCGAACCGCCAAAGTAGCGCAGATCTGACCCACTTGTAAAAACAGCGCAGACTGGGGGCTTATGATGATACCCGACCCGAGTTACGCCGCGTGCCACCTTTAGGGGTTCTTAATAAATAACCACTCCGTAAACTGAGGGCTTTAAGGGCCAAAGGCCCCAATGACCGAACAGAGGGCAGATCGTCTACCATGGGAGATCGGTCTGAGCTCCTCCTCCAGCCACCGCAGGACGGCCAAGGTCTGGCAAAGAGGAGCCGCCTGGGCCATCCACATTAGTTCTCTGGGGGCCGAGCGTGGGACGCCTGCATGACACCACAAGATTATTCCGCATGGATAATTATATATGGACAGTAATCCTCATTCATAAAGACTCCAATCTTGGCATTAAATACGCCCCATAATTATCTCTCGATTTTAGGGATTAAGTCGTGTATATCTCTGTGGGAATAATTATTAATTATAATACTTGCTCAATAAGTAATAGGGTGAGATATCGCCATATAAACAACCCTAAGGAACTACGGATGACTTGATTCCAATTCGACTATTGGATACGAGGCAACTCTCGTAAATATTCCGAGAGCTCGGTCTAGAAAACAATTCGTCCCTCTCTTGCACAAATTAGGTTTCTGTGGTTTTCGATCGTTATCACATAGAGATTGACCCATATTGATTAACAAACGGTTTCCAAAGATCGCCACCCAACATTATTGAAACTCGGGCTATGGCCATTGGCGGTGTCAATAGCCTTATCGAAAGCAGATTCACATCGCTGCATCGATTCTTATTAAAGGGGTAAATTATGAAAGTTAGAAAAAACGTGTCCTTATAAACGATGATCTTTTTTTAGTTTCCTAAATGCCTAATTAAGTCTCAAAACTGGTCCTTATAAACAAATACCCTTAAAGAAAAGGGGGAGTTGGGGAGAAGGACAAAGACACATCATCAATTAAGAAGAATGACAACTTTTTAGAACTTTTGTATTAAGGACAAAACTATATTTTTAAATAAATTCTGGCGCCTTTTAAAAAAAATAAATAAATAAACCAACACACTTTCTCTAATCTATATTTTTTAAACACTCATCTCTCAATCTAGAACTCCAAATTTGAAAAAATTTCCACCAATTTTTTTTTATTTTTTAATGCTATTTATTTTGAGACCACATTCATCGTATTCCCACGTGATTTTCGAAAATCCGCTCTCGAAATTCATTATTGTTCAAAATTCAATGTCGATATTCATTATTTTTCATGATTCAATCGAGGGGATTTACTAAGTGAATTTAACAAAGTTGAATCTAACGGAAAACGATGTATTTACATTGAACCAAATCTCAAAACGAAGAGCATGATAAAAATAAAAAAATTCAAAGAAAGTTTCGCTATGCTTTAGAGATCTACATCAAAAATATCATTGTTTAAGAAAAGAAAAGAAAAAACCACAGCACTCGGCACGGATTTTCTTTTAACCTTTTTTTTAGTTTTGTCCTTTAGCTTATAAAAATAATAGAGTTGTCATTCATCCAATAAAAAATATATGGCTGACCTGATACTCAAAAATATCTCAGATTGTGTCATAATGTAACGCCCCGCTCCCAGATACCGAGTCCTTATCTGGAAACGAAACGCTCGGCACGCATAATATTAAATAAATATAATATTACACGTAAGTCTCTACTACGTCGTATCAAACAAAAGCAAACGGAAGCTAAAAAGACTCGGCAAACACCATAAAGGCTACTAAGAATAGAAATCAACGAACTAAAGATGGAATGTAACATTTATTACATTGGAAAACCAAACGAAACGTATAAAGAAAATTACAAAAAAATCCCCAACGACAACAAGTCTAGTGAATATAAATATAAATAAATAAAGTCTTCAACTTCAAGCGCCCTTAAACGCCGCCATCAAAGTCCGCCTCAACTCGATCACCTGTTCATCTTCTCTCCCAAACACATAGAAAACAATGCATTTGAGGTAAGTACAAAGTACTCAATAAGAGGTAGAAGCTACAAATTAACTAAGGCTCATTAACAAGTTTATTATTTTAATTATCTTTATGAGACCGACTCAATCTAGGGTTCATTCCATGTCCATCAACATATCATGACTAATCTGCTTCTAACTTAGCTTATCTTTGTTACATCTCGCATTCAAGGGCACTACGCATGGTGCTGCCCACCACGAGACATCTGGGTGCAACCTATTGGTGGATCTCACCAACAAACCACGGGCTAGTCCCGATAGTATACGCTGCTCGCGAAGTCCCTCCGCATTGGGGTCTTATGAACCTACGGAGTTATTCAATTGTAAAGTCCTCTCGCCTCCTGGTGCCTCTAATGGCCAGCAAAGTTATCCACTTGTGAAGTCCCTCTCGCTCTGGTGCCCTTAGGCCAAAGAGTTATCCACAACGAGTACCCTCTACCCTGGTGCCTCTGAAAGGCCAAAAGTTTACTCGCTCTATCCGAAGGCCTACACATTGCGATATAGTCTTGTGCCTTACCAAGGATGACATGATGTTTAATCTTATTACTATGCAAGTATGTAATTATTAATGGTTATTAACTAGCCGCTAAGTGTTTTCAAGTAAGCTCCCTCACAAACTCAACTCTCTTTCTTAGACCACTAGACACGGACAAGGCATAGCAATTACACAGACATCGATGAATACTAATCCATCAAAGCACAAGCCCTTTCATGCCTTTCCGATGGTCCCGAACTTCAACTCCCTTTAAGAGTACGTCCGGTGTCGGAACCAAACGCATCAGAAACTCACTCGGGGCTTGTTCATGTTCATTTAATCTTATTCAAAGTCATTAACAATACTACAATTCAAGCTAAACACCACAATAACATTAGCTAAAAAATTCATTGTCTACCAATTCGCGATTCATATTTCCGAAAAAGAAAATAACACAACACAATAACACCAAACAACTATACAATATGTATTTATTAAATTATCCCTAATTTTTCCGAAACCAAATAATGCATAACTAGACCCTCTTTTTCCAAAATTAAAGGCACTACAAAAAAAGATTCTTTTGTGACAAATCTTTGGTGACAAAAAGGAGATTTCTCACAAAAGGGTTGCTTCTAGTGACAAAAGCTTTGTTTCTCTCTAAAAAAATGTGTTTATAGTGACAAAAGGTTATGTTGTCACAGAGGTTAAGTGAATTTCATAGTATATGTGGTCCGACTTTTATGATCATGCAATAATTATTGGAATGATGCTTTGGTGACAAAAGAATTAAAATAACTATAAATTATTACATAATATTCATCTAAGTCATGAATTTATTTTGACAAAGATGAATTATTTAATGAATCGAGTATTTGACTTAATAAATAATCTTGTCATGTTTTATAAAATTCGTTGAAATCTAAAAATATTATCGATATGCAGCATCGACCGTGTCGAACTCCGGATCACTGGATCGCGTTCCGGATACCGAGCTTTAAACAAAAACAATATTATCGATCTTATAAGTCGAATCGAATACTTAACAAGACAAGTTTGAAAATTTGATTTTTTTATGGCTCAATCAAGGTCGAGCATGAGTTTTTATAGTGCAGTCGGGGCAAGTCGAGCCATAGAAAGACTCAACTCGGCTCGATACACCTGTATACATTTCAAAAAGGGAGAATTGGCTATATAGCCTTTTTTCAACAAATTCTTGGCTGTGTTTTTTTCCGTTTTTTTGACCGCGATTTTCTCCATTTTTTTCACAAATGTGCACGATCTTAAGGTCCTCAAATCCCCTATAGGGTTCCCCTTCCCAATTAGGGTTTAGTTTGGTTCAAAAAACACCTAAAACGCGAAGATTTAGAGGCTTCAAAAAGACTGCTTACACCATTTCAACAAAAAGACTATATCCCCAAGATTTGTGGTCAAACACCCTTTTAACCTTAAGCCCCTTTCAAAAATAACCTTCTAAAGTCGAGTGTACTTCATTGTTCTAAAATAAAATAAAAATCATTCTAAACTTCGCTTTGGTCTCCACCTTCCGTTGCCCCCGCCTCCTCGCTCCTCGCTTTTCTTTCACAAACCTCCGGTGGTGGTTGCGGTGTTCCAAATTGGAAACGCTGATTAAAAGCATCGTGTTTATGGTGATCCAAGGAAGAATTGTGTCCAATTCAATCGGTTGATTTGCGATCGTTGGTGGTGTTAGGATTGGTATATCTAGCAATCAAGAAAACAAGCAATCAAGAGGAATAAGAAGTGCTCTTGCAAGACTAACAAAACATTGTGGAAGCTTGAGGTTTAGGGTTACAAAATAAGGCTTATATAGCCAAAAACAGAAGGACTAAAATGCCCTTCTAGCAAATAATAAATATCTAATATAATATGCTAACATCCCCCCTCAAACTCGCGATGGTGCAGCCAGGAGCATCGAGAGTTTGCCAATGAAAAATCTATGACGCTCGACAGTATGAGACTTCGTGAAGAAGTCACCACCACGCGCACAAGACGAGTAAACGGCAAAGAAATAGTGCCATGTCAAGAAAATGTCGAGTGAAATGACAATGATCTCAATATGCTTGGTGCGCCATGAAAAATCAGATTGTGTGCAATCTGAATAGCACTTTTATTGTCACAATACATCGGGTGGGGAAGAAAGCGCAACACCCATGTCCGCCAAAGAACCAACGTAACCATATAATCTCAGACGTGGTAGAAGCCATAGCTCGATACTCTGCCTCGGTGGAAGAGCGTGAGACAACATCTTGTTTCTTGCTCTTCCATGAAATGAGAGAATCACCCAAAAATATGCAAAACTCACAGTGTGGATTTTCGATCAGTTGAGTTACCAGCCCAATCTGCATCAGAAAAAGCACGAAGCTCCAAGGATGAGGTCGAGGGAAACAAAAGACTCTGATACAAAGTCCCTCGTAGATAACGAAGAATACGCATAACCGCAGCCCAATGGACAGAGGTGGGGGATGAGACAAACTGACTAACGATGTGAACAGCATAGGCGATGTCAGGGCGAGTGATCGTCAAATACACAAGGCTGCCAACAATAGAACGGTATAAAGTAGGATCGAGAGAGAGAAGGCCATCACCGGAGCATAACGAGCATTCAACTCAAGAGGAGAATCAGCAACACGAGTGTCAGTAAGTCGGGCACGATGAATAATGTCGGCAGCATACTTGGATTGAGAAAGGAGATAACCTTGTGGCGATGAGGCTACCTCAATGCCTAAAAAGTAACGTAAATGACCCAAGTCCTTCATATCAAAGCAGCGAGACAAGGTTGCTTTCAAACTCACAATACCATCAATGTCATCACCTGTAATGATCATATCATCTACATATAGTAGAAGAAGAATACGTCCTGTAGAGGTCGATCTAACAAATAACGCTGAATCGTGAGGACTAGGGGTATAACCAAGAGAAGTGACAACATGCGAAAATCTCTCAAACCATGCACGAGGGGCTTGTTTGAGGCCATACAGAGCCTTCTTAAGCCTACAAACTTGTCCCGGAGCATGAGAAACACCAGGTGGAGGTACCATATATACTTCTTCCTTAAGATCCCCATTGAGAAAAGCATTTTTAACATCCATCTGAGAGATATGCCACTGACGAATAGATGCGACAGCAATAAGAACCCGAACAGATGTCATCTTGGCAACAGGAGCAAAAGTTTCCTCATAATCCATACCATACTCTTGAGCAAACCCTTTAGCTACCAAACGAGCTTTGTACCGCTCAACAGAACCATCTGACTTAGTCTTAACTTTATACACCCATCGAGAACCAATAGTTTTCTTACCACCCGGAAGATAGACTAGATCCCAAGTACCATTCCTGCCTAAAGCGGCATTCCTCACCCATAGCATTTTGCCAATCGTGAGAACGAACCGCCTCAATAAGAGGTAGGCTCGTAAAAGGTGTCAATAGAAACTAGAAAGGAAGCAAAGATGGAGAGTAGCAAGAATAAGCAAAATCGAGATAATCGAGTAGACTTACGTAGTGCGCTTGGGGTAACGAGGTGACTCCCGATCCGCTCGTCACAAGTGGTGCTTGGGTAGCGTGAGCGTGGGGTGAAATATCATCTTCACGAGGCTCGTGATCGTAAGCGTAATGTATGGAAGATGGTGAAGCATCAATGGCGGAAGATGGTGAAGCATCAATGGCGGAAGATGGTGAATCAGAGAAGTGATCAGAGGTGAAAGTATCAATATGAACAAGATCAGACTTAGTCATATTGTGGGAGCTAGCGGGAAGGGAAAAGAAGGGAATATGCTCAAGAAAAGAAACATGTCGAGAAACATACAACTTTTTTGAAGAAGGATCATAACAACGATAACCTTTTTGTCCTATGCCATACCCAAGAAAGACACATATAGCAACACGAGAAGACAATTTTGTACGTTCTACATGTGGACGAAGGACAAAACAAGTGGAACCAAAAACTCTCAAATGAGAGTAATCGTGGAGTAAGACCATATAATTTAGCATAAGGAGAAATGCCGGAATTATGAGCGGTCGGGATCCTATTAATAAGATAAGAAGATGTGAGAACAAATTTTCTCCCAAAATTCGCTTTGGAACACTAGCCGATAAAAGCATGGAACGGGCGCCTCAACAATGTGTCTATGTTTTCTCTCAAGAACACCATTTTGGTTGGGGTATCGGTTGCATGAAGACTCGATGCACTGTACCATCGATGTAAAGATGTCGAAAAGGTCTCCTTAGTATATTCCCCACCTAAGTCGAACGAAAGCATTTAACGACAAGAGAGTGTTGAGTTTTGACATAGGCTTGAAAAGCAAAGATATATATCAATAAAATCGAACGACGCCTCATCGATACACCCAACAAGAATTTAGTATAATCATCAATAAAGGAAACATAATATCTAGACCCTCCTTTTGTTGGGACAGGAGCAGGACCCCAAACATCAGAATGAACTAAATCAAAAGGTGCACGAGATTCAGAGATACTTTGATTAAAAGGCAAGGCAGAAAATTTTCCAAGTTTACAGCCACTACAATCTGAAATATCATGAGGATGCAAATTTCCCAAAACACCACTATTGCTCATATATTTTAAGCGAGAGCATGAAACATGACCAAGTCTAGAATGCCACAAATAAAACTTAGAAGATGAAGAAGTTAAATGAAAAGAGGATAGGTCAACAATGAGTGGCAAATGCATGACCCGAATTTGCAAAATCATCCAAAATATACAAATCCCCTCGCCACGGCCTGTCCCAATCAGCCTCTTGGATTTGGGATCCTGCACATGACAAGAGGTGGAAGAAAAATGAACAGAGTAACCAAAGTCACATAATTGACCAACCGAGACAAGACTCATAGTAAGTTTGGGAATACAATAAACATTGGGGATGGAGAAATGGGAGGTGTGGATGGTACCAATGCCAGTCAACGGCAGGGGTGTGCCATCAGCAGTCATAATATTAGGGGAAAGAGAATCATAAGACATAGATTGAAATGAAGAGGAATCAGGGGACATGTGATAAGAGGCTCCAGAGTCTAAAACCCATGAATTTTTACCTGAACCATTCAATGGGGCCAAACCTGTGGTAGAACGAGTAGACATGGCATAGTGCTGTGATTGAGGAGCAATCTGACTTTGAGACTGGCTAGCAAGAAACCTCTGAAACTGTTCCGCAAGAGAGTCCATAGTAGGATTCACACAAGAATCCACAACCGATTCACCCGAGGGATGGACCAATGCAGCAGTCATCTGATGAGAGCTACTACGGGGCTGCCCCATAGAGTATGACCGTTGTTGTCCACCACGTTGTTGTTGGTGTGACCTGTCACCTTGCTTCGAACCATTTGCTTTCTGGCGTGCTAATAATTCAGGACACTGATTTTTCCAATGCCCTGGTTGCTTACAGTAATGACAATCACGACTTGTTTTAGCATTTGACTTGGTCTGTTGTGAGGGGGTTGCTAAAACAGATGCAGATGGAGTGTGAACTCCCTTTTCAGTTTGAGTCTTTAGGCGAGTTTCTTCAGCCAACAACTCATGAAGTACAGAATCAACAGAAGGTAAAGGTGTGCGATGTAAGATGGACGCACGACAATTTTCATATTCTGGTCGAAGAGCCATCAACAACTGAACAAGACGTTGCTCCTCCCTACGAGAAATATAAGGTGCAAATGCCCTCAACTCAGCAGATTCAGTCATAGCCAATTGATCCCAAAGAGCAGTAATTTCAGAATAAAATTCCTGAATACTTCTATCATTCTGTGACATGGCACGAATATCAACTTCCAACTGATATTGAACAGCAAAATTAGAACGCACATATAACCTTTCCAAATATTCCCAAACCTCTTTAGCAGTATCATACTTGGCCAATTGCATACCAATCCTATTCTCCACAGAGTTATTAATCCAAGTAATGATTTTGGAATTACAAGTATCCCACTTCTCCATCAATTCAACATACTTGTCATCTCCCGATTTAGGAGCCACAACAATACCGGAGATATAACCCCACAATCAAGTTTCCTTTCAAAAATTTTTCATTACATAACTCAATATGAATAGTTTTTACCATCTAAACGAACACTAACTGTCTGCAACGAATCATCACCGCCAGCCATTTGAACAGGATGTACAACTCAAAACTAAAACGAAAGCGAATCCAACAATTTCACAACAAGACTAAACGAATTGAAAAAGGCCGAATCAACCACAACCCACAAGAAAAAACAGAAATTGAGCAGCGGAAACTCACCAAACACCAGAGAAAATCAATCGAAACCAGAAAAAGCTTGTCTTTGCGAAGCAAAAAAAAAAATTTCAGGATTGGTATATCCGCGATCGTTGTGTTTGAGTTTAGCTTTGCATAGGATCGAATCTCTGATACCATGTTAGGATTGGTATATCTAGCAATCAAGAAAACAAGCAATCAAGAGGAAGAAGAAGTGCTCTTGCAAGACTAACAAAACATTGTGGAAGCTTGAGGTTTAGGGTTACAAAATAAGGCTTATATAGCCAAAAACAGAAGGACTAAAATGCCCTTCTAGCAAATAATAAATATCTAATATAATATGCTAACAGGTGGATCTCGGCGGTTGATCTGAGCAAACCCCTCCCCTTTCACTCGCCAAAACCCTACAATTATTTCCTTTCTCCCACTAGTCGCGAATCGATTCATTATTGTGTCAAAGTGATCGCCGTTGATCAGAGTCTCACATTCTCGATTCCTTGTATTAGAGTCTCAAATTATCTCCTTCCTCTTGAGGTATCGCTTTCCAATTTTTAAATATTTCTAGAACGTGAATTAGGAGATGGTTCAACTGTATGATTTTGAGAAGTTTATATTAGAAAGTGATCTATGAGATGAAGAAACATCTCGCTTATGGAATCGATTATGTCGCTCAAAGCTTGTGGCCTTCGGGTCACCTTAATCAAAATTGGTTTGTTTTCCTGATTATTTGATTGATTTAAGTGCTCATATTTTATTTATGTTTTCAAGTTTATTTGATTTTTTTGTTCCAAGTCTTTGTCTTTGGTTTGCTTTTGGTTGTTATCATGTTCAACTGCTTCTTGTTGCTTCGCTTTTTCCTCTTTCGCCTTTTGTATGACTTCCTCTCTAATTGCTCATCCGTTAGCATGATCACTTGGTTTTATGTGGTTTTAATATTTCATTAATTTCTATCTCGATTTTGCTTGGTTGAATCCTACGATTTTAGATCCATATTTGAATACTCTAATGCTGGCACTATGTCCCCATTCCAACATGGTGAATTTTTCGTCCTAGATGATGGGGGAGAGGTACTCTTACACTTCTTTTTTCATCCCTAAATAAGTGTTTCTTTGTTTTTTTGAGTAGAACATTTCAATTAATGATAACGTTTAGAACATTAGAATCTTCATATAGGTTGATCTAGACTCAGGCAATTATGAACATTCTTTGGACGTAACACTCACTAAAGATAATAACATCACACCTAGAAAGATATACTGTGTACATATATTTTTCTATTTTGATGCTATGATCTTGTTATTCATCATTTGTTTGAACATATTCTCTATTTTAACATCATTTTTTTGCTTATATTCAAATCAGTAGTCTTACAATATGCTTTATTAGTCCAGTCTACCTCGCTTCTATGTAATATGTGTTCTTGTTTCAATTGCTTGAATGTGCTAAGTTCTGCTTTTCTTGTTCTTAGCATCTTGCTCATTAAGTGTCTCAGGTCTGTCGGTTTGGCTTGCCATCTGCTCTTTTTTAGAAGTGTATGCAACTGCTTTTGATTACGGAATTCTAATGATTGTATGCTTTATAGGAAATGATATGACAGAGAAACATATTGTAAGTATGTACGTGTAGATATTTTAACTAGTTCACTAGAAGACATGCATACCATATTCTTAGTCGGCATGGCATACTACTTTTATGTCATTATTTAGCAATATCACATTCATGGTCGCTATGGTCACTACAATAATAAGGCTTGTTTCTTTTTCCAAAGGGACTCATTTATGTATATTTATAAATAGAGTAGACATTGGGCTCTTTCTTTCACCGATGAAACAATGAAAGGAACATTGTAGAATGTGGATCCTAAAGATATCATTTACGGGACTAAGGTTAGTATCTTAATCCTTGTCCTATTGGTTGTTTATAAGTTATCCTTGCATTTGCATTTTTTGCATAGTTTATCTAATTATCTCATTTTCTTACTCATATTGAAGCTTGAGTATTGAAGAGGCTTTAGATTCTGAACATGTTGCGATGTGTGTTTGGTTCCTTCTTAGTGAATTTGAGGGAGGTATAACTTTCTTAGCTAGTATCTTGTTTGTTTATATCTTGAATGATGAGATATGTAATCGTGTTGCATTTTAATCCTTTTTATATTGTTGGCTCACAGGATGTGATTGAAAATGTGTCTTTGAAGCAAAGAAATATTTGATGATTTACGGCCCTTTCAAAGTTAAGACGAATAATCTAAAGATCAATCGGTTGTCTTTCTCACGCATTCTTGTAATAATTTGTAATTTTGTTAATGCAAATTATGCGATCCGTTGGCTTTGGTGTTGCAATTACTCTTGGTGGATGATTTGTTATGAATTTTCCCGAGAGAACGCATAAATAGATGCTTATTCCACTAATACGGGAAGATAAGAGAGCAGGTAACCTTTTCTGTTATTTATAGATTGAACTTGTTAAATACAGATCAACATGTTCCAATTGAGACTAAATATGTATTATATGATTCTCAGGTGAGACTCCTGTGACAATTCCAAGTCACTGACTACTTGCACCAGTTTTTTTTGCTGTATTTTTCCATGACATTAAACATCATATATTGATGACGCTAACAACTTCATCTTGGTGGTTGTTTATTTGTTCAGGGGAGGAATTTTGTTTTGGGCTGATACCTTGGGTTCCAAGTATATATACTCAAGATTGATGGAATGGTCAAATTTGCATGAAGGGTTTTTCAAGCCTTGTGCATACTCGGCTGACAGAGCTGCTAAAGGGCTCCTCTAGTAAGCCTTTTTCTTCAACGATATCGCCGCCACCTCCTTATAAAGCTTTCTAAACTCCATTCTTGGTGACCCTTATCCCCCAGGCTGCATTGCTATTTGCTGACTAAAACTCTTATATTTGTCCATCTAATCAGATTCTCAAAAAACCTGTAACAATCAAGTTGTTCACTCATTAATGAAGTTCAGTGCTATTTCCTTGTTCCTGCATTTTGTGGAAGACCTGAACTTTATGTATCCTCAAATAGCACATTTACCATCCCTGTTAATGATGCTCATCAGGTGTGTGTTTCCCCAATTTTTTCATGCTTATTATTCATTCTTTTTTGCATTTTTTTGGGTGTCCTTTTTTGCATTTTTTAGGTGTCATTCTTTTTTGCATTTTTTGCATTTTTTGGGTGACATTCTTTTTTGCATTTTTTGTAAATGGTTCCATGTATTCTGGGTGCAATTTCTGGTGCACTATGTTATATACATGAGCACTTAATATGTGGATTGTATATTATAAGCATATAAAACATTGTAGCCTAATATGCTCCTCTCTTATTAATAATATGAAGAAATTTTGTTCTTCATACAGTTGTGTCTTTATGAAATATTTTTTGGCTGCAGATACATTTTTGAATGTATACATTTTATGGTTATTGTAGGCACTCTTACCTGGAGTCCCTATGTGAAACTCAACTTGCATGTTGTGCTAAAAGTCTATGGGTGTGTGTATTTGTGATTTTGATTGCCTGGATGCAATTATGCATCTAATCCCTCTTAATGCAAGCACCCTATTTCAGCATCCAAAGTTCTTAACCAACTTGATTTTTGAGCTGATTCTGTAAATTTCTTGTGCAGGATATGCAATTCAAATTGAAAAACGGCATTGAAGTTAACGATTCTGAAAAGGCAGATTCTGTTATCGTGAGCCCTGGAGAGAGACTTGCTCTTGTATTGGCCTTTGTCTAACTGTAGCTCCTTTCTTTTTCTGGAGAACTTTTTACACTGGTAGAATGATGAATAAGAAAACTCTCTGTTTTTGTAGGTGAAGGCTATGGCATTACTTGAAGCTTTAGAAGCAAATGTCTGGATGATGAAATGATCTTTGGTTGTCCATCCTTTGAAAACATAATGTGTTCACAACTTACACTTTAATGTTGAAAACCACTTATTTGCAAACGAAAGATCGCCGTGTAATAATCGGCTCACTCTTTAACCCAAGAATCTTGGTGTTGTTCCATGCCGTTGATAATTGATAGTTACATTGTGACATGTGATTGGGTTTCTGCCTTGCAATGGTTGATACTTTCATGACAGCCTTACGAGCAGTAGCAGAGGAATGGTTAGACGTTTTGTTTTATCCATTTTCTACGATTTGTTTAGCTTGCATTAGTGCAGTCATGTTAAACATTATGAATTCCAATTTCATGGTAAAGCTCTCCAAGCTCCAGGAAGATCCATTTATGTTGCTGTGTCTAGATTAAAGGTATTACCTCATCCTCTTTTTCTTGCACACTAAAATACTGATACTCTAGAATAATGTTAGAACATTCAGATGGCTACATTACTGTTTATTGCAATCCCATTCTGGATGATAACAATGGAAAAGGGCCTCCAGGATCCATGGAAAAGGGCCTCCAGGATCCATGGATTTGATTGGTTTGATATTACGTAATATGTTTTACATAGCCTGGTTTTTATAGATTCATGTACCTCGATTTTGCAAATGTTCCAGACAAATTGGATGATTCAAAGATTCAAGGTTCTAATGGATGAAGATTGAATAAAGAGTTTGGAATCCATTACGTTCGAAACTAGCAGCTGCAATTCTTGATGGGGTTGACGACTGTTGGATTGTAAGTCACTTCATTTCTGAATGAGCTACTGTGCTTTTGTGATATGTAAATGCAAAATGATTTTTAATAATTATTTAATATTTTATTGTGTGTTGTATTATTTTTTTATTCTTTTGTAGGGTATGTGTATATTTTTTATAGGTTGTAGATTGTTAATATTATTATTATTATTTAATTAAAATTTTCAATAATAATAATAATAATAATAATAATATTACTATTATTATTATTATTATTATTATTATTATTATTAGTTTTCTATTTTTTGAATATTTATTTATTATTATTATTATTATTATTAAAATATGACTTCTAGTGACAAAGCCTTTGTCAATATTAACCATTAATGTAAAAACGTGTTTATACCTTTTGGTGACAACAACACTGAATTAGTGATAAAATGTTCATTATTTTGTGACAAAAGTTTTGTTGCAAGAAAAACCTTTTGGTGAGAAGATGGAGGTTTGTCATGAAAAGCTTTGGTGACAAAAATATGAGATTTGTCGCCATTGAACTCTTTCAATGACTAATTCACCGATCGTCACAAGAGACACCTTTAGCGTCGCTGCTTACGCAACAAACGCCGCGACAAAAAAAATTTGTCACGAAAACTTTTACTGACGAAAATCAGCCCTTTTAGCGACGATTTTTTTTGTCACGAAAAGGTCTGTTTTTTGTAGTGAGGAATGACAACATTATATCTGTTTTTTTTTTTATATATATTTCCAGAACGCATACGGCAACACCTGGGAACAACCTTACACAAATTATAATAGAAACCATATTACACTAACGAAGAACCCAAATACAAATTACTAAAGTTGTTCAAAAACAATTACTAAAGCCATGTAGGAGAGCAACTAGGAAAAGTTGTGTTTCCCCTGATTTGCTACACTTAGAATATGAAAAAGAAAAGAAAAGGGAAAGCTAATTAAGAATAATAATAAAAAAAAAGAATTTGTGAAGACATGATACTCCAACCAAAAGAATTTTAATTACTTGTTTGGATCAACTTTACAACTTGACGGTTAGAAAAGACAAAGCTCAACCTTTTTATTTTTTTTTATTTTACATCTCCTATTTCAGTTTGCTGGCAAACGAAAACAGAATAGCCACGTTCCGTCGCGACACAATTGTATTACCCATCACTAAAATAAACAAAAATAACAATTGCACTAGCACGAAATTATATCAAACAACACACAAATACTTCACCTTAACATATGAAAACCCTCTTACAAAACAAATCAAAAACACGATCTAACCTCTCTAAACCATAATTAATTTGTAGGAAGAGCCTCTTACCTTCTAGCAAGATAAACCAACTTCAAACTCGAAAATTGCAAAAAAACCTTGATCTTTTCTTGCAGATAACCTTAACAAAGCTCGATCTTTGAGTGTTGAAACGACGCTCCTTTCACGACGATTCCAACACTTCTCGCGGATCTAAAAACGGTTGAAAACTCCATGAGATATCGCAGAAACTCTCGTTGGCTCTTCTTACGCTCTCAGCCGCGTTTTCCTTCCAACTCTCACACGCAAGAGGAGGCTTCTAAGGAGGAAATTTCTGATTTAAAAGGTTAGGGAAACTACTGGGGTTAATTTCTCCTTAAATAGGAAATCCCAATAATTAACCTAATCCCTTATTTTCCTTAATTGCCCTTTTTACTTAAAATCGGATTTATCTCCAAATTATATATATATATCGGCCAAATATATATATAAATACACTTGATAGACTTTAAATCCGTAAATTATAATATTCCAATTTTCGCAAAAAGACACGTCTGCCCTTTTTCGAAAAGTCGGGATATTACACATAATCCTAATTTTGTATCAACCAACATTTTTCTTATACGTAAAACCTAATGTGGGCCAAACACCCCGCTGAAATTTCGTTTACTTGAATAGAAAATTCGATGTCAAAAAAAGAAATTAGAAAATTCGAAGTGTTTGAAAAAAAAAATTGAATAGAAAATATACTTCAAATGAAAAGCAGAAAATTCTATATCCAAACACCCAGCGGACTAGAATAGAAAATTCTTCCACTAAAAAAAATAAGGAACAGAATTCTATATCCAAATAGACCCCTCATTTATATGACGTTTGTTAAGAATCAAAATTTTACACGATCCTCCGGTTCTGCACAGATTTTAGGTCGGTCATTGACAAAATCATATACTCCCTCTGTTTCTTATTATCTGTTCATTTTTTCTTTTTTTTCTGGAGAAGAAAGAAACACACACCCTATTAAAGGGCTCCAAACGGGGTTCGAACCCTGGCCTCTCCGCTGGGAGCCAGGTTAGACCCTAATGGATTATCACTAGGGTATGTACCCGAGTAATGGATTACCACTAGTGTAATGGATTACCCTAATGGATTATCTGTCGAATTTGATAAAAACACATACTCCCTCCGTTTTTATATATATGTCGCAGAGAGAATAATCATACAGATTAAGAAAATAATTAATATGTGTATTGGAAATGTATTTTTTTTATTGGAAATGTAAATGTTTTGTTGGTAAATGAGTTTTTAGTATTGGAACTGTGTTTTTTTATTGAAGATGTAAATATTTTGTTGGTAAAGGAGAAAAAAAATAATAAATGTTGTATTGAAAATGTAAAATGACAGATAAATAAAAAAAATGGCAAAAACTGAAATGTGACAGATAAAAAAAACGGAGGGAGTAAATTAAGAAAATGAGTAATTGCATTGACTTTTATTAAAAAATATTAAAAAAATTTGAAAAGTGTAGTTGTGTATTGAATATGAAAGATTGATTGGTTGCATGATCCTACAAAGTAATATTGAAAAGCGGAAATAGTATTAAAATATGTATTCAAAATATAACTATGACAGATAGAAAAGAATTGTTGATTTTGACAACTACGACGGTTAAACAAGAACGGGTGTAGTATAGTTTATCAAAACGAATACCTCATTTGTTTTTTTTTAAATGTTATTTTTCAGAATTTACTTTGTTTTTATTTATATGTCATTTTACAATACCCAATTTTTTATACAATTTTAAATGCATGAGGTGTGAAGAATTATTTTGTTATTTTCCCATTTTCTCAAATACATTAATCACTTTCTTAAAAAAACAAATTTAACCATTTTTTTGAGATACATTAATCACTTTTTGAATCTGTGTAAATCTTTTCTCTACGACAGATAAAAAAACATGGAGATTAACAATTAATGGATTTAAATTGGATCCTTAACCCCCTATCAAATTTTTTAAAATTGATGATTTGTTGGTCCAAAACTTACACCCGGAACACGAAGGATCACGATAAAATCAGTATCAGTTCTAACCGTCCCTCTTCCAACAATGAATTGACCATCGGAAGGCAATGTACATTGACCATGTGTGTAACATCCCGACTTTTCAGAAAGGGTAAAATAGTCATTGGGTGTTGTCACGCCGACCTAGTTATTATGTATCCCGATATATCTAATTAAAAAAGACTTTTTTTATAGATGTTACGAGAAATATAGGGACTACTTATTATAAGGATAATAATAATTGGTTTTTATAAAAAAAATTATTAATTAAAAGGAAATTAATTAATAAAAGGGATTAATCAAGTATTTAAGGAAATTAATCCCAATAATCTTCTCCTTTGATTCACGGCATATTTCTGAAAAAACAAAAGAAGAGGAACGACGGCAACAACGCAGGGAGGTTTTGGAAAAGACAGAATGTAATCTTCAACCGTGTGACCAATCTGTTCATCTGTTCAAGATGCCGCAGGAGAGAAAAGTGATCAGTGCGAGGAGACGCAACTTTGGAAAATAACATCTCTCAATTTCGTAAGTTTTCAGTTTAAACCCTAGTTTTCGGTATTCGTAGAGTTCGATTCTTGAAAAATTCGTATCTTTCAATCCGTAGCTCTGTTTTTCAGCCATGATTAGTCGAAACGATCGTCTTGGAGCATAGATCATTCTAAAAATAGTTTCACAGCAGTTAATCCAGGTAATCTACAGTTTTATACACTTTTCAGTTTCGGTTTTCAGCAAAGAAATAGGATTTTAGGGTTTCTCGTTGATCAAATAGGTTTTAGGGTTGAGGATCAACAGTTGTTGTAGTTGCTTGACGTTTTGCTTTCGGTTTTGCTGGGAATAAAAGGTGAACAATGCTACTGGCCTTAAACGGCTGAAGGGTAGTGGAGGAAATTCATCGGACGTATACGCATACCAGGGAGACCCCGGAGCTAATCGGTGCTAATCACCGTTAGTTAGCAAGTATATCTTCAGGCTGATGAACGCCATGCACAGTGTCCTTGAGTAATGACGTAACCAAGATAAGCTAAGCTAGAAACGTTTAGTCATGACGTGTCGATGGGCATGGATTGAACCCTAGATTGAGTCGGTCTCATAAAGATAATTAAATAATAATCCTAATAATAATCTTTCGTTGTATAACTTAGTTATTCATTAGCTTCTCACTTTTACTAAGTACTTTGTACTTACCTACTTTCAATAACATTAATTAAACATAAACAAGCTTCGATTGAACTTCTGATTCGTTCAGTTAAAACACCGAATGTACTCTTAAAGGGAGTTGAAGTTCGGATCCGTCGGAAAAGCATGAAAAGGCTTGTGCTTTGATGAATTAGCATTCATCAATGTCTGTGTATTTTCTAGGCCTTGTCCATGTCTAGTGGTATAAGTACGAGAGTAGGAGATGTGAGGGAGCTTACTTGAAAACACTTAGGTGGCTAGTTAATTCACAATAATAATTACATAAGTGTAGTAAAAGCTAAAACGTCACTTATTCTCGGTTAGGCACTGATTCAAATCGGCGATGTGATACGTTCATAAAAGGTGGACAACGCTACTGGCTCAAAAGGCTGAAGGGTAGTGGAGGAAATCCATCGAGCGTATATGCATACCGGGGAGATCCCGGGACTACCGGTGCTAATCACCGTAGTTGGCAAGTATATCTCGTGGTGGAATTTTCACCATGCATTGTGTCCTTGAGTAATGATGTAACCAAGATAAGCTAAGGTAGAAACGTTTAGTAATGACATGTCGATGGGCATTGATTGAACACTAGATTGAGTCGGTCTCATAAAGATGATTAATAATCATAGTAATAACCTTTCATTGTATAATTTAGTTATTCATTAGCTTCTCACTTTTCCCTTAAGGAATTGTAAGAGAATATCAAAAGTTTGAATAAGTAAGCGGCAAACAAGATTTTGAATGAAGAGGAAATGACACTTAAGAATTGTCGGATAAAGTTTGATTTCAAAGAATTAATTCAAACCTTCAAAGGAAGTTTAAACGATTATTGACGATTCAAATAAAAGGTTCAAGATTGCACTACTCAAGAGGAATAGTGCACTGCCAAGGAATAAATGCTCGAGGTCATTCCTCATGAGAGAATGGAAAAGTTAAAACAAAAGACAGTCAACCGGTGTATCAAAATGGTAACAGAAACGCCAAAACAGAAGATGTGAAGTCAAAAAGGTGTATATGGCGGTTCATGGATCTAAATGGCCTGAAAGAGAGTTAAGACTGAATGGTACAAGGTACATTAATCTGGATTGAAATTCAATAGAAGTTTTGGAGTTCAAATGTTGGTTGGCTAGATAGGTTCGGAAGGCATCTTGAAAATATCCTGTCTTTGACTACTACAAACTTGGACACTTTTTGACAAGTGTTTATTTTATTCTAAGACCTTTTGGTGTACTCGTTTTGTCTCCATGGCTCCTTCATGTTGAGATTCTTGTTCTCTTTTGATTTCTATCTTTTTAGTCCTTCTGGTGCTCGACCTTGCACCTTTACCTTGATTTATGTTGTGTGATGTTACCATTAATGTCTCCACTTTCTCATGGCTTATATGAAAGCTTATTACCATACTTTCAAGTTACCTCTGAAGTCTTTGCAGACCACCGTACCTTGCAGAATTCCTCTCTCTCAAAAAAAAATCATCTGCAAGGTGTCTTTTTGTTTTCCTTTTGGTGGCTATCCCTTGTATTATGATACAATGTCTCATTCTTCAGTTTGGAACCACCTCCAACTTTCCCCAACACGAAATCATCTTGTTTTGCTTGTAACCCAAGCAACCTTTCTTATTTCAAGTGCATTGTATCATTCCTTGGCTTACCTAGTTGACATACCTACCTAACTTGTCACTTTTCAATTTTATTTATTTTCCAAGCTAGCCCTAATTGGCATGAGGATTGGATCAGACTGTCAGAGAGAAAGTATGGCAATGCATGTTCTCCACCCATAGGGAGTCTCAGAAGTCCTTCAACTATGATCCTTGTAGTTCTTCAGCAAGCTTGTGGTTCCATGACGGAAGTTGAGATCAAAAGAAGTCAAGTGTGCCAGAAGTGTGGTTTCGGCCGGGAAGATTCAGCCTTCCGGGTATAGGGCAGCAGGAGCAAGCAAAGAGTGTTGAACCGACGATTGTAATATTCGAGGCAATTGATGAGTTCGTGAAGGAACAAGATGAAGATCCAGTTGTTTCCGGTTACAAGTGAGTGGCTGGAGCCCAACCAACCATTGGCCATGAGTTAGATGAAGATAGCAACCGTCGGCATCGGAATCAGCTTTGGGTTCCGAATGCGGAAGATTGTGAAGGACAATGAAGAATGAAAACCTCGAGATGGCAATTGCAGTTCATCTCGGAGCGACCAAGATGTACAAGAGTTGGAACAAGATCTGATGATCTTCCATGAAGATAGAGATAAGAACGCGTGAGTTCCTGGGGATGAAGTGGAGACGAGCAAATGAATCACGAGACCAAAGTTGATACATCAAGGCGACGTGAAGATTGAAGCAGATCGTCGCAACCTCAAGTTGGCTCAAGACAAGTAGAAGAGTTGGGAAGATGGAAGAAGAAGAAGACTGTAAGAGTTAGAAGGCGAAACGCTTCACAAAGTCCAGAATTCAAGTACACCCCAGTTACCTTCGAGTTTCGAGGACGAAACTCCTCTTAAGGGGGGAGGAATGTAACATCCCGACTTTTCAGAAAGGGTAAAATAGTCATTGGTTGTTGTCACGCCGACCTAGTTATTATGTATCCCGATATATCTAATTAAAAAAGACCTTTTTTTAGATGTTACGAGAAATATAGGGACTACTTACTATAAGGATAATAATAATTGGTTTTTATGGAAAATTATTAATTAAAAGGAAATTAATTAATAAAAGGGATTAATCAAGTAATTAAGGAAATTAATCCCAATAATCTTCTCCTTTGATTCACGGCAAATTTCTGAAAACACAGAAGAAGAGGAACGACGGCAACAACGCAGAGAGGTTTTGGAAAAGACCGAATGTAATCTTCAACCGTGTGACCAATCTGTTCATCTGTTCAAGATGCCGCAGGAGAGAAAAGTGATCAGCGCAAGGAGACGCAACTTTGGAAAATAACATCTCTCAATTTCGTAAGTTTTCAGTTTAGCCCTAGTTTTCGGTATTCGTAGAGTTCGATTCTTGAAAAATTCGTATCTTTCAATCCGTAGCTCTGTTTTTCAGACATGTGTAGTCGAAACGATCGTCTTGGAGCATATATCATTCTAAAAATAGTTTCACAGCAGTTAATCTAGGTAATCTACAGTTTTATACACTTTTCACATTCGGTTTTCAGCAAAGAAATAGGATTTTAGGGTTTCTCGTTGATCAAATAGGTTTTAGGGTTGAGGATCAACAGTTGTTGCAGTTGCTTGACGTTTTGCTTTCGGTTTTGCTGGGAATTAAGGTAAGAGGCTCTTCCTAATGAGTAATTATAGTTTTATAACGATAGGTTGAGTTTTGGTGAGTCTTGGTGTTATTTGGTGATAGAATTCATGCTAAGTTGTAATTATTGAGTTGTGATATGTTTTGGTATATTTGTGTTGAGTTTTAGATTTCTATTTTTTTTTTTGATTCAATAACATTAATTAAACATAAACAAGCTTCGATTGAACTTCTGATTCGTTCAGTTAAAACACCGAATGTACTCTTAAAGGGAGTTGAAGTTCGGATCCGTCGGAAGAGCATGAAAAGGCTTGTGCTTTGATGAATTAGCATTCATCAATGTCTGTGTATTTGCTAGGCCTTGTCCATGTCTAGTGGTATAAGTATGAGAGTAGGAGATGTGAGGGAGCTTACTTGAAAACACTTAGGTGGCTAGTTAATTCACAATAATAATTACATAAGTGTAGTAAAAGCTAAAACGTCACTTATTCTCGGTTAGGCACTGATTCAAATCGGCGATGTGATACGTTTATAAAAGGTGGACAACGCTACTGGCTCAAAAGGCTGAAGGGTAGTGGAGGAAATCCATCGAGCGTATATTCATACCGGGGAGATCCCGGGACTACCGGTGCTAATCACCGTAGTTGGCAAGTATATCTCGTGGTGGAATTTTCACCATGCATTGTGTCCTTGAGTAATGATGTAACCATGATAAGCTAAGCTAGAAACGTTTAGTAATGACATGTCGATGGGCATGGATTGAACCCTAGATTGAGTCGGTCTCATAAAGATAATTAATAATCATAATAATAACCTTCGTTGTATAACTTAGTTATTCATTAGTTTCTCACTTTTACTAAGTACTTTGTACTTACCTCCTTTGCATTTTCTTTTGTATGCATTGTGGGGTGAGAAGGCGAACACGTTGATCGGGTAGATGACGACTTTTGAAGGCTTTGAAGTCTTGACGAAGTTTCTAGTTCATTTTCTTTGTAAAGATTGTCTTGACTAGTTGTATTTATTTTCTTGAAACATTGTCAGATTTACTTTTAAGACCTCAGATCTTGTTTAGGTCTTTGGGTTTTTCGTCGTTGTAATTTTAACTATCCATCTTTAGTATGGTTAATTTCTATTCTTAGTAGCATTTATGTTTTACCCGAGTCTTTTTAATTGCTTGTTTATTTTTATTTGATCTGACGACGTGGGGTTTGCGTATAATATTAGATTTATTTAATCTTATACGCCGCCGAACGCTTCTTCCTGATAAAGCGCTTTAGATCCTCAGGGAGTGAGCGTTACTGATGTGAGATGACAAATTTTTCAATATAATCGTTGCATATTACATCATAAAATCTTTAGAAACAACAAATCACATTGTCTATTCTATAAGTGGTTTCTTCTCTGCGATATAGAAATGGGTACGAGTATGAAACCTTAAACAGCAAATATAAATTATTAATAGGTAAATAAACAACACTACAAATGATGCAGAAGTGCAGGAAGTGACGAGATATATCTTAATTTATGCTATGAATAATGAATTCTACATAACAAAGAAATTACTGCAACAAATGAGGAATAAATGTTTTCCTAAAAGGAACAAGGAAAATGTAGAAATCAAGTCAGCATTCAAGGATTTTGACCTTGATCCTCACGATTATTACTGTAAAACCTATCAATACAACAAATCGTGCGAAACCAACCTTTCTATTGTTTTAGATTTTATTGTTTCACTAAACCCTCCACAGCAAACACCTTCTTGTGGTTGTAATTTTGCATTGCCTTTGTATTTCTTGTATCATCATTGAATTGGATTAACCCCAAATGATCGATCATGCATTACGCGGTGATGGCGATCCAGAACTAGTTGGGTCACCTTGGGTAGGATTTAGAGACGATGATGATTCACCGCCACTGGGAAGAGAACCGTTTCCATTTTGATTTTGAGATACAACCGGGATTTTCACAGACGACGCCCTCTCCAACTCCTTCTCGAGTTCTTCTTCCCTACGTAACGCCGTGAATTGACCATCCAAGGACCTGGCAGCTGCCAACCATGCACCAACAATTACCAAAAGTACCCCTCCTAGATATGGAGTTGAATTTGCAAGTGAACCAAAGGTTAATATCATGAACTGCTGAATCAAAGCGCCTCCAGATTTTCCCAATGGATTGCAGACGACATCAATGGCAGCCTTCCCTTTAAGCTGTGATGCAAGATAAAGCAGAGATGATTAATTTCACTGCTTATATGACCATATACAAAACATAGCTTTATCTTTAACGTTGTTAAAGATAATGTCTTTTCACACAACTAAAAAGGCTTAACATGCACAATTTTTTCCACTTTTTTTACCCTTCAAATGTTTTTTTCTTGCACTCATTGATTCTGAACGAATTTCAGACAGAACATTAAAAGTATTCTAGACTCAATTTTAGTCAATAAGTCTTTCCGACGGTATCGGGTATGGAAAACACTCTAATTTCGACTCAATTAAATCACAATAATCAACATTTTGACTCAAATAGTCAAATTGGGTCAGAATAATTTGCAAACGCGTTGATTCTGACCGAATTTCAGACAGAATGTTAAAAGTTTTCTTGACTCAATTTTCGTGGTATTGTGTATGGAAAACATTCAAAATTCTGACTCGAGTTGAATCAGAATAATTATCGTTTTACGACTCGGGTTGGGTCGAAATAATTGTATGAAAAGATGTGAAAGGCAAGTAAGCAAATCACGACACGAATGTTCAGCCAAAAAAAAGTAGGAAGATAATCAAACCTTAGTCTCTTCATCCAAAGGTATGTAAGCCATTTCTTTGCAAGGATCAAATAAGCTGTATTTTGCACTCTTACTAAAAATGTTCTGCAGGGCACCGACATAAACAGCTGCAAGAAGTGGTGTGAGCCCGAACTTTGCAAGAGCCGGAGCAAAAGGGTCTCCAAACAAAATGAGTGAGAAGAATCCAACTCCGGTTAAAAGCAACACAGTAGGAGTAATCGTGGCAGCTACGCCCCAACCATGCTTGTCGAAAATCCATTGGCTCAAAAGCATCATAGAGAAAGTTGCTATTCCTGTAGCAGTTGAAAAATCACCCATAAAGGATGAATATTCATTTGGGCTCGGGAACTGCAGTGTTAAGAACGTAAAGTTAGTACTAGTTATAGCTAACAGAAGAATTTGAGCAATACTGTGTAACATGTTTTACCTGTGCTTTGAGTTTCGATTTCCATGTAACTTCAACAAGATTGATGCTTATTCCGTATGCAACAACCAAGGTAGCCAAATCCCTAATGTATCTCGAAGACAACAAAACCTTTAAGCTTTCCATTGTTCCCAATTTGGCTTTCTCCTGCAAAAAAACATAAATTGTTTCGGTCAATAACATATAACCATGAGGACAAAAGAGTGCACTGGCATAGACAAACTACCTTCTTCTTTTTACTTCTAGTGGGCATTTGGACGTTGCGATTAACCCACCAGTACAAACCGCATATGCCGAGGCCAAATAGCACTACAATGCTCATCATTCCCCTCAAAGACATAGCCCAACCATCAACTCCAGGGCCCAAATTTTTTCTCAAATTTGAGAAATACTTAACCGTCCGACCAGAGAAAATAAGTGCCACATTTGCTCCAAGCCCAAATAGAGGGTAGAATCTTTTGGCTTCGTCAACAGTTGTTATCTGAAACGAAAACAAACGAGGAGGCAGTTAAGACACATCAAGTTCAAACTCAATATTTCTGTGCTTGTTTACATGTCTCCTAAAAAGTTTCAGTAGAACTACAATAACTGCAAAATATCTCTGTCATAAAGCCTAGAAGAGAATCCATTTGAAGTGAAACTGCATGTTTCAAGGATAAGAACATGAGACACCTAATCGTGGAAAATGATGCCTGATGATTGATATAACAAAGCATGGACAATGATGACTGTAGAAATAACAATTCCAACATTTGATCATCATTAAATATGAATACATCAAGAAGAAGATGATAGTGAACGGCTTATTTGTGTGGATTATTATGAAAGAACTATTGGAACTTAAACAAGAAAAAAAATAAAACAAAAGAACTACAGACCTTTAACCACAGTTATCAATGATTGAAATCATACATTTCATATAAAACAAGAAGGAAGCAAATCAGCTTTGAGAATTGCAAATTTTCTAGCTAAATAAAATACTGGAGTCAGCTTTAAATTAGGACATCATACAAGGTAAATTAAAGTCACCCCTTGTATTCACAAGCGCCAAGAGGTGAATTAAAGTACACATATTATTCAGAAAGTGAAGAATATGTACCTGATTGGCAAATCCCCAAAAGAGCACAGAAACCACCACACTTCCCCAAAGTTCAGCCATGACATAAAACAAGCAGAAGCTCCAGATTCTCATAATAGCAATTGGTCCAAGGAACCTTGGACCAAGCGTGTCCAGAAGCTTATCAGCAAGAGCCGTAGGGTGAAAGTAATTGCTCATAGGATACAAAACAAACCCAAAAGCCCCAAAGAAGGCAATAAAGGGCAGTATTGTGGTATAGAAAAGAGCTTCCTTTGACAACACGTTTGCTAATTTTGTGTACAAGAGCATGAACCCAATAGCCATAGGTAAATTGACCCAAGTTTTCAAGAAAGGGATGATTTCAGCGCTTGACCCTTTAGCAGTGACCACCAAAACATCTTTTGTATCCCGGAGAATTGTATAATTGAAAAGAATACAGAAAAACATCAACCCAAGAGGCACAATCTTCTTTAAGGTGGTCAGTTCAATACCCAAGAACTTGGGTGTATCGACCTTATCAAACAGAGGCTGGCCATCTGATGAAGCTGCAGCAGCCGCCTCAGCCCTACAAGTGAATAAAGATTTGTTCTTTTGACTAATCAAATTCGGCTTCGTACCAAAGCTAGAAATTTTCAACAACCCATTTGGATATACAGGCAAACGATTAGAACTTTTAGCTTTGAAGGAATCTAAGGGTTTGACTCTAAGTCTCAAGCCCTGTGAAGGTGGTTGGATAAAAGCTCTGGTTTTGGGATTGGCAGGAAGGGAGAGAAGCCCTTTTGTTTGAAGAAAAGCCTGCATCTTTTACCCCCCTCTCACTGACTTATCCCAGAATCTCTTCAAAAACTATGAAATTTCAAGAAGAGAGCATTAGAGAGAGGATTCTGGTAGAGAGGAGGATAAGGTTTTTGCAGAGAATATGATGGGGGCGGGGAATGGGGAAGAGCAGCCGAAAGGTTTAGGCAATGAAATGAAATAGAAGGTAACAATAAAATATACAACCACGTTGAAGGATTGTGGAAAAAAACAAAAAGGTAGCTAAACAAGAAGCTTAGGGCTAAGAGCAGTATCAATTCCGTGTCAGATACAATAAAGAATGAAATCTTATAGAGTGGCAAAAATATGTACTCCATCTCAACAAAAAGATCCATAATAATAATACATAACAATAACAAGAGTAATAATTCATAATAATAATAAATAAACTGAATTACAATGTCCTTCCTATAATATAATAATATAAAGGTTCATGAAAGATATGTTTATATTTATAATAATAATGTAAATATAGATATAAGAGTCTAAAATCCATTTATTGATATAAAATAAATAAACATGACACGTCATTTAAAAAATTGCTAAAAGTACAATTATAGCCGAACCAATATACCTTTCATTTACACAATGCGTAATGTAAGTAAACAAGAATTATAGAGGCTCCAGGTGGTGTAATCATGTCAGTTCTCTCTTCCCCTGTGATGCGGAAGAAAATTCCACTAAACTCTTTTGAGATGGTCCAGATTACAAAAAGTCTAAACCGATAGTCCTCGACTAATCTCTACAAACACTATCTAAACACTTGTAGAACATGTGGGATGGCTGCTCTCCAATTGTTTGAAACACTGGTCCTTGAGGGGTTGTCTTGCCTCTTCACCAGCTCATCACAAACACAGTCTTCTTGACTGACTTGGTGTTTCATAGTCTAAAACCTTTGATAAAATCAAAGTTGAGACTTGAATCAATAACTATGATTCAATTTGTAATTTGAGCTTTCTCTTCTAGTTATATAAATTATGTCCTCAGCTCTGTTTTCTTCAAATGATTGATCTTGATCTTTCTTTGAATGCTTATGAACACTTGAAGATGTTTCTTGATCTTGCAATTAAGACAACAACGGCACTTGGAATGAGAAAGGAAAGAAGCACTAAAGAAAGAATAAAAGACAAATATGTAAGACAGTAACACAATAACATGCAATATTTTTATAGGGCAATCATCAAGAAATATCAATGCATCAAGCAATGGTGCATGGCAAAGAACAAGAGATAATAAAGCTTCAAGAAATGGTGCAGTGCCATCAAGAAGGAAATATCAGAGCTTCAATCAATTGTGGAAACTTACAAGGACGATCAAATGAATCTGATTGGACAGAAAGAAGCAATCGTTGTTGAGAATGAAGAGACGAAAACATCATTGGATGAAGCGGTTGCTAGAAAAGCGCTTAAAAATATTAAAAATATGTTAATTTCTCTATTTATAATTAGACCTAGGAGTTTAATTTTAAAAAAAGGGAACTAACTTATTATGATAAATGATAGTAATTAATGTATTTAAAGGAAATATGACCAAAATTAAATCATTTCTGTTTTACGAATTCGGGGAGGCGACGCATTCGAGAGGAAAAAGTGGAGAACGCGATCTTCCAATCCGGGGCTGATCAGTTGAGCTTTTGTGTAGACGATAGTAGAAAATCTTGATCACCGCGAGAAGAGGGTTGTTTCTATACAAACGGTTTAATAAACGGTAAGATTTTTCTTTAAGACCTAATTTAGATTTTAAATGCGTTCTTGAGAAAAAAAGCTGAGTTTTGGTGAATTACGTTAGAGATAATGATGAAGATTGAGTTATGATTTGTTTAAATAATATTGTTTGGATTTGAATTATGTTAGGATATATTATGTGTATTTTTGAAACCAATTTGATAAAGAAAAAAACTTTCTAGGCAATTGGAAAAAAAAAAAAAAAGAGAGGACGCAGCTGATTCTTTTCTTTTATTTCTTGGAATTTTTATTTTCAATGAAAAGGATCGGGCGAGAGTTCATTGTTGTGACACCGAACCATCGCCTCGCTCTCCGATCTGTAATAGAAATATAAAAATTGATTGTATTGATTTCGTTGATCGATAGAACATTATAATATAGATAAATTTTTAAACAAATGATGATAGATAAAAATAGTTTTAATTATATTTTTATGTTAGACGTAATTTCGGTGTTAATGTAATTGATTAACTTTTCAATCTGGTCGGATTATATGTACTGCATATAATATTGGTAGAAGTAGTGTTGACGGAGCCATTCTGTTTCTAGTAATTTGCGTCGGCAGCCAACTTGTATATATGCCAAGCTAAGCGATTGGTGTAGTTGTCTTATTATTATTTTATATTTAATTTTTGCTAGCACTAATAGCACAATTCCCAGCAGTATGTTGCCGAAGCTTTGGGTGAGTTAAAAAAAAAAAGATTTGTTATTAATAACAACAATAATAATAATAACCATAATAATATTCAACGGTGGTATTTATGTTCCTAAATATTACACGATATGGTATGACTTGTATTTCTTATAGAATATTATATGTTAATTGACAATGTCTAATGACAATGGCAAATTATGTCACCTTAATGATTTGAGCCCTAATTTAATCTAGTGATTACACACAAGAACCCTAATGCCAAAAAGAGGAAGGAATGAGGGGTGGATTTTATGTATGCGCGGTGAGTCCAAGATCTTTCTCTTGAATTACTTTCACGTATCGCTCAATTCCGGGAATCGCCCATACGTAGCTTCACGGAATGAGGGTATTTATAGTGATCATACTTGCCTAAACCCTAAGGTTAAGTCGACATATTATTGTCACCTTTACCCTTAAATGGGCCTTGACCCTTGCCCAAGCTACCGCTATTAATGGGCTTAGTGGTGATCGCGGACTCGCCTCGATGTCGACTGTGGTGATCGACTCTGGGACTTAATGTCCTACATTGCTAGATGGTGCGGATCGAATGTCCTACATCGCTCGGTATTCGATAGTCGATCGTCGTAGCCTGGCTTTTATATAATGGCCTTAGACTCGAGCCTGGCATCGGCATCAATCTTGACGCTACTTATAAGGTGATGACCAACCGATGAGGCGACACGCGGAGAGTGAGTGAAACCTGTATCGTCATGAGCCCCAGAGACTTGAGAGGCGACTCCGTTGTCCGAGTCGAGTCATCATCATACGAGTCGTCTTGAGTTGAGTTTTGTTTGGGCGGGCTTTTTCCCGCCACTTGTTTTCCTTAACTGCTTATTACCACGTGGCACGATATCTGGCATACAAAACGCTTCGAATCCCGCAAAAAACGCGTCACTGCCTTGATTGTCGTGATCTCCAGGGGTTATAACCCCCACTACCCACGTCTCTTCATTTCATTTGCAAACTCTTCACTATCATCTAACATCGACTTCTGGTAGTCTTGGTATCAAATCGCACCACAATTGAGACACTATGCGGGGAGAAGGTGGGAGCACCGCAAGGCTTTGTTTAGGCCTTGTGGAATATTTGACTTAGTATTCTTTGATCCTTTTACAATGTGCTAGGTAGTGTAATTAGAATGTCTTGGACTAGAAGTCCTTAGGAAGCCTTTTATGTGAATGAATCAGGTGGTTAGAACTAAACTCATAAATACATGTGTGGTTGTCTAAAAGGTAAAACGTCAATATCATTGGTGAAACACATTTTTTATATCGAAGCATGAGACACTTACTACTCCTACGGGACAACATGTAACTCCCATACGGAACACGAGTCCATGCCCCAGGCAGCGGTGCAAACCATGTTGTGGTGCATTTTCACCATGCGTAGTATCTTTTGGTATTGATGTAACAAACTTATGTGCGTGAAGTTGTATTATGTGATCTAGTAGAGGGTGAACGTGATCTCAATGCAACCTATGCGATAGTGATTGTAGAAGATTTTCATGTTATATAGATGCATGTATTGCCTTTAATTGTAACCGTTTCTTCTACCCCTTACTAAGTACATATGTACCCCATCTTCTCTCTTGTCCCCACCCCGAGAAGGTGGTGTGTTTTTGTAGGTCATTTTTTAGGCCTCTGAGGAGTAACCAGGAGATGATGCAGATGACGTCTACTGTCTTTACTTTCAGTTTACTTTTGAGTATAGATTTTCTTGTCCTTTATAACTATGGAGATCAATTGTTTGTGTTTATGGTTAACGTTTAATAACGGATACATTTGTATTTAATGATAATAATAAGTTTTGATGATGTATTAGTCGCAAATGTATGTATTCTTTTTCGATCGTTTATTAGTGCGTTCAGAGTTCCCGAGTCGATCATTTTGTATTCCGCTTGTTCTCTAATGTTTGATTACGTAAGCCTTACGTGTATTACTAGATTAAAATTTAATTATATGCATGCCAGACATTTTTTTCCAGATAATGATTCGATATCCAGATAATGGACGTCACACTAGACTTCTATCATAGCTAGTTGACAATCTCTCAAAGTCTCAGTAATCCACTTTATTAACCTCGCTATTTTTTTAACCATTATTTTATTCTTTATATCTTACGATTCGTTTTAAGTCAATAATTCATCTCCAACTCATTACACCATCTCCATATAGTTAATACGGTAAAGATCATAGATGCTTTTATTTTTTGCATTTCACTCCTGTGATGAGGGAGTCATTACCCTACAAGTATCCACTTTCTCTGTGCTAGCACAGAGGCAAGTTTGTGCAGAGAATGGTGCTTCAGTTTCTTGTAGCATAAAAAAATTCAACACTCTTTTCAATCATTACCACATCTCCACATAATGTATCTGTTGATAGTATTGTTAAGAGAGCTCTTTTCGTTTTTACCTTCGATCGATATACAATGACATCAGTTTATAGTTAGATCACAGATGCAGAAAATAACCATACAGTTTCCGAAGCCATTAACGAAACACAACAATAGGGGGCGGGGTGGGGTAGGGGTCGGATAGAAGGCCAACGAAGAAAAACATCATCGTCATGTAGAGCCGCCATTGCTTTTGGGACCATATTTCTCAACCCTCTCGTCAATCCATGCTCTCATGTCAGCTAACACAAGGTTAGAATTCTCATCTGGCTCCCCTTGTATCAAAGAATGGTACATTCCATCATACAACTTCAATGTCTTATCTTGGCTACTTGCTCTCTCATACAGCATTTTCGAACCCGAAGGGCATGCCAGACCATCAACAGTCCCATGGGCAGTGAGAAATGGCACTGTAATCTTGTCCATATTGTTCTGGATGTATTGAGTGTTCCTTACCAGCTCTCTCATGGTGCCAACTCTCGGCTTGCCTGTGTACCTTCTTGGATTACTTGCAATGATCTTTAGCTTTTCTGGGTCTTTTATGGCCTTTCCAACCATCTTATTGTCTGGCATTGCAGCCCACGTGTCTGCTAAGCCGAATAACATACCGTATAGGAAGAGATGTACCTACACATATTTTATCGTCTTTCTATTTAAGATTTAAGTAGGAAAACTGATAATAAAAGAACCCAGAAATAATGAAGTAACTAGGTTCGCGGATAATGTCAAAGATTGTACGAGGAAATCCGTATCCATCATAAAACGACATTGTTTTGGATATTAAACAACATCGTTTTGCACAGAATAGATACTAATACAGTAATCCTTTCCCTCTGTATTTTATGCAACTAGTTAGATATATGCCTGCAAATAATAGAAGTTTAAATTCGGAAATAAGGTGTTAAATGAATGATTCGAACATAACTTTTACATAATAATATATGATCCATTGTTACAAAAAAATAAGGTGTTAAATGAATGATTCTGACCATCACGTCCATTTATGTGTTTATCCGACCTTCCTGGTGACCGAGCCGACCTATGGTAGTCTGTTCGGAAGGATGGATCAAACTTCCTATCTGGGGTTTAGATCTATATTCGAGTTCCCCAAAAGACACCTAGCCCTTAATGCTATTATTTCGGTCTTCATTTATTAGTTAGCCACCCTATGAATGACACGTGGCATTGTGGCGGGAGCTAGTCTGACCTTCGACAATAACCAATGTAATATGTACTAATTGTATATTATGATATATGATCCCTTATCAGAAAATAAAATTTTAAAAATGTTAGCAGTGTAAAAACAGAGTTTAAACATCTCAAAAAGAAAAAAGAATAAGAAAAACAGAGTTTAAAAATAGCAGTGAAACTGAAAATGAAGGAAGGTGAATACCTTAGATGGCACCATGGGTTCAGGAAAAACAAGGAGAGGAGCGGAAAGGATGATGCCAGTCCACGTGTCAGGTCCAGATTGGAGGTACATTAACAAGGTGAGTAGACCACCCATTGACTCACCAACTAAGAAAGCAGGTAGATCCCTGTATTCTTCGTTGTTTCTCACGCTCTTGAAAAAGGACAAAGATGTAGCAGCAGTCTTCTGCATATCTCCCATGTAGCCATGGATTCCATCGGATCTGCCATGGCCAAGGAGGTCGGCGGCAAAGACAGCGTATCCCCAGGTAGCATAATTTATACAAAACTTCTGGAAAAGCCAACCGGTGTCGGAGCCGTAGCCGTGGGTCATATAAACGGTGCCTTTAATTGGTTGTTGAGGATCCAGTGGTAGAAATGATTGGGTGAAGATTTTTCCGTTTGGTGTTTCGAAATAGGATTTGGTGTTCCGGACACCTTGAGAGGCATAGTACTCTTCCTCCGGCAGGTCACCCCAGAAGTTCGCCGGCGTTGATTGCTGGTCTTCTGGAGGCATTCTTGGCAAGGGCGATAGGATGGATGGGAAATTTGTTAGTTTTATATATTTGATAGATAGAGTTGAGAAGACGATTTGCAAATATCTTAATATATGAATCTGTGAAATAATAAATAAAAAAAATATCGAATTCTTGTGACACAGTTTGAGTTTCACCAACCTCTGAAGGAGTAGGAGTAGGTAAAGTTGGTGGGAGGTTAGTGGGATGTTTCAGGGAGGTCCACAAAGACGACCATTCTTTTGGTTTGCCTTGATTTGGCGTAAATGGATAACACACTAGAGCATCACGACGTCTAATATGTGAAAGAGAAATGATCCCTCAAAGAACACTCCCATTTGACCGGCAAGGATCCCATGTGGAGAATTGCTGTGAATAGTGCTGTGTGGGAGATTCACCATTGGATTCATAGTGTAAAAGGATATCTGATCTTAGATTTTTTTTTTTTTACATGATTATCGAAACGATTCATAGTGTAAAGGAGATGCGATCGTAAATTATTTTTATACATAATTATCAAATTGACGTCGATTCAATACGTATACACTTGTTCAACAGCATTTACAGTTGTATGCTACATTAGGGGATCCAGAGTCCCATTAGACGTGACTGGTTTCGGGCCGGGTCGATTCAAACGGATTTACCCGCCGGTTTCGGGTCATTTTAAGAATTGTCCAGCCTGTTCAATTTTTAGGCCGCGTCGTCCGGGTCTCATAACCCGGCGGGTTTGGTTGTTATCCGGGACGATATCGGGTCTGGGCAGTCACGAGTCTGAATGGATCATAACACGTGATATGCCACACCCGTAAAAGATCCCGTGGATCCATAATTGGGCCTATAGGAAGCCCAATAACGGATAGGGTCCTTGACCCAATGAGTCCGCACCGACATAAGCTGCAAAGAGGCCAAGAATTAGTCAACAAGCCTTCAACACGCCATCTACCAACCGCGACCCGAAGCAACTGGGGCCGGCCAGTCCGCCCCTCATTTCACAAGTCTGCCAACTCAGACCAAACCCGCTTCACTAGGTGAACATGGTTCATACATGATGGTTACAAGATAGACACATACTCAAACTCAGCAGAATGGCCAAGTGTTGGGTCTGCCCCTCACCAGTTCGCCTCCACAGATGTCTAGTTTAATTATATCACATCATACTTAATTATGTCTTGTCATACCTAGCTTAATCTTCATTAGCAATCCACTTATAAATAGCGGCACAATGTAACACAATAGACATCTCGAATATTATACAAAGATGATACACTCTGACCTTTGAGCCAAGGCTCAAGCCGAGGTATTTGAAGACTTCGTTTGTCTCTTATGGGTCGAAGCGACACCGGGGTTGGTATATTGACCGGTTTGTCGTAGTACACCCCTCTTTGAGTTTGGGACTTGTCTCTTTTGGGCCGAAGTGACGCCGGGGTTGGAATATTGACCGGTTAGTCGTAGTATGCCTAATTGAGACATTTGCACGTTGAAGTTGAAGCGACGCCGGGATTGGAATATTGACCGGTTTGTTGTAGTACACCGATATGTTGTATACCCCAAGGCGTTGTCCCTCGGTGCCTTGTTCGATTAGTGTCTTTTGTTTCCACCGGAGACCTATGGAGGCAAAATGTGGGATTTGCAGTCAACCTTGGCAATGTTTTTGTTTGGGCTTGGCTATTTTTGATAGATTAGATATGCACAAGTTGTAATTACTAGATCAGTTCCTTTGTAGCTCCCAAACTTCCGTTTGGTGTTTTAATATATTTTTACATTTCATCAAAAAAAAAAAAAGATGATACACTCTGTCAATTTGTCGACAACGAGCTCGCCCATTTACAGCTTTCAGTCCGACCACCACATTCTTCATCATTGCCGGGCACCACCAGCAAAATCATTCTTAAATAGCCAGATATCCACCATAAACAACCGCATACACCACCGTGATAATTCCGACACTATCAGTTGGCTCTGTTACCGGCAAAATTTCATCATTTAGCTTTTTCCAGTTAGAAACACCGCCCAAAAATCGTTTTTGCAGTGGCTCTGGCGAGGGAAAACCACCCAAATTTGTTTTTCGGCGAGTACAATCTCCAGGATTTCCATAACTTCCCAGAAGATTGCTACCGTTTCTACAAAATAGCCGCAAATTCTACATGTTTACTACAAAATCTCTTGAGTTTGCGTTTGATTTTTCACAAAACTCTTCGGATTTTTGTCACATTCTTGTTAGGATCTTGCCGGAATCCTCATTAGCTTCACCAGAATATCCAGGTGAACGTCGGTAGAAGCTTGCATGCTTTACATGGCACTATAAGCTTGAGTATCTCACAAGTTTCTTGTCACATCAACATACGCACTTGATTACTCTTTGAGTGGTCTGCAAGTTTCCTATCCCATCTTTTCTTTGCAAAAATTCTAGCAGCCTCTTTTGCTACTACTGTTTGGCTCTCTTCCCCCTTATTGACATCATCAACAAAACGGGACAGCAGGCCATGAACACTCTCCTAGGTGATTACTAGATTACTCAGTTGTCCCTCCATGATTTCAGTTCTAGTATCAAATGCAGTAATCCTTCCTTCCAATGTTTGCTCCAGTAGAGTTATCCTCTCAGTTAGTTTAGGATCTAGTACAACAGGTTGGGGTGCAAGAAGCGGCGAGTTTAGCAGTCTGCGTGATTTCAAAGAAGATTATCCAATTTCTGATGAATAGAGGCAAGTTGATCTTTCAAAAACTTCTCTTTCATTATGTTGCCCTGTTTAATCCCTCTCACATCTTGTGTTAAATCAGCAATAGCATACTGTGTGGATGTGAAGTTTGAAGCAATTGTCTCAGTAGACTTTCTATTGTTGTCCACAAGGCTCATCAGTTCTTCAAACCTATGCTCCTGTCTCTCAAGTTGAGTCCTTAACTGTGTTATGTCATTCCTGACAGCCATCAACTCTTCAAGACATGTGTTGGTACTCCACCAGCCATTTCTCCAGCAGCTCCATCAGCAGGCTCTTGTACATTGTACTGTTGCCTCTGTCTGCTGATAACCAAGGCATAGCTCATTTCCCTTCCAGTAGGGTTAGGTCTTTGGCATTCCTCCTGAATAGGATCAAGAGCAGGTTCTTCAAAAACTGGTACAAATGCCTGTTGAGGTTCATCGTCAATAGGTTCTTCCTTAGGCACTTGAAACTCTTCATCACTGTAGTCATAGTCCAGCAACTGTTCATCCTCATCAATAACAACAGTCTGCTGACTACTCTTACCCCCAGTGACCTTTCCTCCAAAGAGGCTCTCTTATAGCGGCTGCTCAACATCAACAACGAGGGGTTTCTCCAACACCAAAGATAGTTCCAACCTTTGTCCAGTCTTTGTTTGTACCTCGAAGAACTGTACTCACCGGGTTCCAACCTTTGTTTAGGTGTTTGTCGATCTTCTTGACACTGAACCTCCTCAATCAAAGGTGATCCTTCAAATCCCATCACCATATCCAATCTCTGTGCAATCACATGCATTTCTCGCGGTGGTTAGCACTCTCAGACAAGAATTGCGGGAATTCACCATGTTATCTCTTTGAAATTCCCTATCATCAAAGAACCCTTCGTAGAAAATTGGCGCTTTTGGATAGAGTGTCACGAGTGTCAATCCATGCTTGATATTGAGTGAATCCTCGGAATCGACATCGAGGCTCACTATGATCAAGAACCTCTCATCATCCAAATCTTCATTCTCAATTGATCCTCGGGTTGTTCAAATTTCTACAACAAATGAAGTATCGATGAACCAACCATCCATTGCCTCCAAGGTTTATCCCATCATTTATCAAGGCCTCCAGACCATCTATGGTGAGATCCTCCAGATCCTCATCCATTTGTTCATTTTCTTGCCTCTCAATAGATCATCCAAAGACTGAAGAGATCGCTTCTACTCTTGGTTCAATAATCAATACAGTCCCACTAACTCCTCCTGGACCAGATGGATGATCATCACCAGAATCAGATGATGAAGAGCCATCACTGTCTGATTCATCTCTAGGATCTCTGAATTTGATACCCTCTTCCTTCTTTTGTTCATCAATAAGATCCATCAGTCTTGCTTCCAACAGAGAGGTATCAACCAAATCCAGCAGATTCTCCACTCCTAATTTCCCAAAAGCCCACTCCTCAAAATCTGTCATTGGTTCTGCAGCTGGCTTTTGTCTTTTATAAAAACCAAACTTCCACTGAAAGTAATCAGCTACCAGCTGGAGCTTTGGATCAACATACCCTTCTTTCTTCTTTTTCTCTTGTCTTTCAAAGGGCATGGTTGGCTTTCAGAGTCACATCATCCACTCTGTGACCTTCAAAGGTCTCAACCAAAGCAGAGTCTTGTTTCTTCAACAGATGCCTCTAGGTCAGTAGGTTGCTCAGATTGTATATTAGTGCCTACTACCTCCATCTGTTCCACACTGGGTTCCCTCTGACTAACATGCTCATTAGCAGGGTTAGCAGCAGACTGCTCTTCCCCCTCACTTCTTGCAAAACTTGTAGGGTCTTGTACCAAAGTCTCAATTTCCACAGCAGGTGCAGACTCTGTAGTCTGCTGTGGTTCTTCAACAAGTTGCTCAACAACAACTTGTCTTTGCTTCAAAGAGGCTCAAGCAGCCTTTTACAGGGAGGATTCTTCTTCTTCAAGAGGGCTCGGTTCAAGACTCTTTGTGATTCTCCAGTAGGTTGCTCAACAACAACTTGTTCTTTCTCAGTAGGTTTGATAATTGTTAAGGGCTCAGCCTCAATAGCCTCTTCTTCTTCTTCTTCCCTTTGAGTCTCCAAAATCCTCAACTGTTTTCCTTTGCCATGTTTTTTTTTCTTGGCGATTTCTTTCATTCTCTTGGAAAGTTGCTCTTCTTCAACTTCAGCAACTTTCCTCTTCCTTGTAATTTCAGCTATATCGATAACTTCAACTGTATGCTTCCTTGTCTTCCTAGGCTTTAACATTTCAGTTAACTTTCTTGTATCAGCAGCCTTTCTCTTCTCAGCAACCTTCTTAGGTGCAGCAGACTTAGTAACTTCCTTAACAGTTTGCTTGACTAGCTAACCACCAGGATTATCATCTCCTCCATCATCATCACTTTCTGTGGCTTCATCATCCACATCTTCATCATCATCTAAGCCAGGAATATGAGTAGCAGCTTCTGGCTTATACCTCGATTTGTTAATCTTTTCAGATGAAATATCGGTTATCTGAAAATGATTCAACAAGGTCCGAATCGATGAGACTGGGGGGCTTGACTTTGGACTTCCTCACACCATCCCCTGTCTTGATGAAACACCTTCTTCATGTAAAGTATGAAGAATCCAAACCAATCAAACTTCATACTTTTGCGGATGATGATCATCATATCTATCTTAGGTCCGCATAAATGTATCTAGACTCCCAATGAATCCCAAAATAGTTTTGGCAATCAATTTGCTCAGCATGTTGTACTCATATCCAATATGCTTCACATTAATGCCTAGATTTGAAGCTATTTTCTAATTTGTCTTTATTGCATCCACAAACTACATCCTTGGCAGATTCATAGCTTCTGGATTGGTGGGGGCATTATTTCCAGGTCCAAAATGAAATACCTCTCTTAGTAGGTCTGAGGAAATTTCAATTTCTCTTCCATTAACAGTTGTAGTGAAGGCCTCTCTACCTTCATGTATAACAATGTTCTTCCAGAACTCCAACACATTAACATATGAAATTCTTTCCAGCCTTCTGTTGATAATGTTCTCCAAACCAGCTATACGTCTGATTCTTTGTCCTATGTTAATGGCTAGTTCCGTAGAGTGACAGTCAGTCACATAGCCTCTTACACTTTGACTGGTGCCAATATGAATATCATCCTTGTTTGCCATTTTAAGTGAATAAGATGAAGAAGCGAGTGTTCAAATCTATGTTCACACAAGGTATTTGCAGAGAAATCGCAGATTGAGAGTTGTGAGTGTGAACTCTTTGTATATGTCTGTATATATAGACAGAGGTAGTTGTAACTGTCATAACATTGAGTGAATGCTGTCTTGACACGTGGCCCATTACTTCTATTCCTCCTTGTTTTGTTCAACTGATAATACAAGATGAAGTTTAATACCAATGACTGATTTGTCAAGCGAGCTCACCCAATAGGACAAAGACCAATCCCCTTGGAAACTTCATTTGCTCAATTGTCCAAACATAAATAAGTACATGGAATTGTTGATACCAATGACTAGTCATCTAAGTAAGCTCACCCAACATAGCAAAGACTAATCCCCTTGGTGAATTCCAGTACATTGCTGATCAAAGATATATCAGTCAACTTTTATGATTCCAAGTTCAGTCCTTAACTTAGCAAATCTTTCAATATCTAATGGTTTAGTGAAAATATCAGCAAGTTGATCTTCAGTAGGGATGTAAAGAACCACCACATCTTTCTTTTCAACATGATCTCTTATAAAATGATGTCTCACATCAATATGCTTGGTTCTTGAGTGTAAAACAGGATTTTCTGTGATTGAAATTGCACTTGTGTTGTCACACATTATGGGAATTTCTCTTTCTTCAATTCCATAATCCCTTAATTGTTGTCTTAACCAAAGTACTTGTGCGCATCAACTTCCAAAGACAATATATTCACTTGATGTAGTAGGTTGATATTGAATTGCTTTGCTAAACCAGGAAACCAGTCTATTTCCCATTAACTGACAGGTTCCTGTGGTGCTTTTTCTTTCAATCTTGCATCCAGCATAATCAGAATCTAAATAGGATATAACTTTGAAGCTTCCATCTTTTGAATACCATATTCCTACTTCCAAAGTCTCTTTTAGATATTTGAGAACACTTTTGACTGCAGCTAAGTGACTTTCCTTAGGTTGAAATCTTGCACAAACACCTACAACAAAGGATATATCAGGTCTGCTGGCAGTAAGGTACAACAGACTGCCTATCATCCTTCTGTATAAGGTCTGATCAACATCTTTTCCATCTTTGTCTTCATCCAATCTAATGTTTGTACTCATAGGAGTTGATACTTTGGTGCTGTTTTCCATACCAAATTTTTTCAGTAGCTCCTTGGTATACTTGGTTTGATGAATGAAGATTCCATCTTTCATCTGTTTGACTTGCAATCCCAAAAAGTAGTTCATTTCTCCCATCATACTCATTTGGAATTTACTTTTCATCAGATTTGTAAACTTCTCACATAGCAATTCATTTTCAGAACCAAATATTATGTCATCAACATAAATTTGTACCAGCAGGGTGCTGTTTCCTTCATTGATTCTGAAAAGAGTCTTGTCAATGGTACCATTGGTAAAACCATTGTCTACCAAGAATTGAGATAGAGTCTCATACCATGCTCTTGGGGCCTGTTTCAAACCATAAAGTGCTTTATTGAGTCTATACACTTTATCTTCTTGATCCTTAACTTCAAAACCAGGAGGTTGCTGAACATAGACTTCCTCTTCCAGAATTCCATTCAAAAATGCACTTTTGACATCCATCTGATATACCTTGAATTATTTTATAAGCAACATATGCCAAGAATAATCTTATAGCTTTCAATCTTGCACCAGGGGCATATGTCTCATCAAAATCTATTCCTTCTGCTTGAGAATAGCCTTTTGCTACTAGTCTGGCCTTATTCCTCACAATGGTACCAGATTCATCCAATTTGTTTCTGTATACCCATTTTGTTCCAATTATGTTTGCATGATTAGGGCTTTCCACTAGTGTCCAAACTTGATTTCTTTCAAACTCATTCAATTCTTCTTGCATAGCAATTATCCAATCTGGATCTGATATTGCTTCTTCAACAACTTTAGGTTCCATTTGAGATAGAAAGCAAGTAAACATTGATTCTAATTGTCTTCTAGTCCTCACACTTTGCTGTATATTGCCAATAACTTGTTCAGCAGGGTGATCCCTTAACCATTGTGGATTCTGGTTAGATTGATTCTCAGGAACATCATCTTCAGTAGGGTCTGATGTTGCTTCTTCAACAAGGGGTTCAGCAGATCCTTGAACTGCTTCAGTTGTTGCATGAGTA
Organism: Gentiana macrophylla; assembly: GCA_026214975.1. NCBI lineage: Eukaryota > Viridiplantae > Streptophyta > Magnoliopsida > Gentianales > Gentianaceae > Gentiana > Gentiana macrophylla. Next base: position 61,699,448 of record CM047808.1, on the reverse strand, counting down.
GTGTTACCAGCAGGGTGTTCAGCAGGGGCAGACTCAGAAATCTTTAAGTCATTAAATCTTTCCAAAACATCAACACATTCTGGATCAGTGACTTGTTGATTCTCAGCAGGTTCTGAAGCTTCATCTTCCATTCCAGTGAACTTAGGTTCATCAAACACAACATGTATTGTTTCTTCATGTTTCAGTGTCATTTTATTTAGTACCCTGATTGCCTTGCTGATAGAAGAATATCCCAAGAAAATTCCTTCATTGGATTTTGGTTGGAATGTCTTCAATTGCTCCTTATGATTCAAGATAAAACATTTGTTTCCAAATTGATGGAAATAGGATATATTAGGTTTCCTTCCATTCCAGATCTCATAAGGTGTCTTCAGCAGCTTCTTGTTCACTGAGGTCATGTTTTGTGTATAGCATGTTGTATTAACTGCTTCAGCCCAATATCTTTCAGGCAGCAATGCTTCACAAATCATAGTCCTTCCTGCTTCTTTCAAAGACCTGTTTCTTCTCTCAGCAACCCCATTTTGCTGAGGTGTACCAAAGAAGAGACAAGTTGATGTAGTACACCATTTTGCTCACAATATTCTCTTATGACTTTATTGAGAAATTCAGTACCACTTTGTCCGATCCGATCTTCACTACTGTCAAACTTTTCTCATTTTGCAATCTCTTCAAAAGTTCGAGGCATCTTTTGAAGTGTTTCACTTTTCTTGTTCATGAATATCACCCAAGTGTATCTTGAATAATCATCCACAACTACTAAAGTGTACTTCTTTCCTGTTACACTTGTTGGTGTTACTGGTCCAAACAAATCCATATGCATCAGCTCCAAAACTCTTTTAGTTGATTGCTTAGTTTTTGACTTGAAGCTTGATTTTGTTTGTTTACCTTGCTGACAAGCATCACATATTGCATCCTTTTTGAATGTGATCTCAGGTAAACCAATTACCAGTTTCTTCTTCACTAACTGATTGATGTCTTCAAAATTTAGATGATTCAACTTCTTATGCCATAACCAATTGAGTTCTGATTTGGTATGCACAATCAGGCATGTTTCTGGAACAGTAGTAGACCAATCCACAACATACATGTTTTGTTGTCTTTTTCCAGCCAACACAACTTGATCACCTCTTTCACTAATGACAATACATGTGTTTTTGACAAAAGTGACCTTTTAACCCATGTCACAAAACTGTCCCAAAGCTCTCGATGAGGTTGTAGTCCAGTCCTTCCACATATGCAACATTCCTGATTGTTAATCCATTTCTCACAAGTGTGCCATATCCTCTTGTGTATCCTGGTGTGTTCTTGTTGCCAAAATTCACTCTTGGACCATCCTTTGCCACATAATTTGACAAATAAAGGCTTATTCTTTGTCATATGTCCGAACATCCCACTGTCAAAGTACCAGACACCCTACAAAACAAATTTAATGCATTTTAGGTACCCAAAACTGTTTGGGGTCCATAGTGGTCAGTGGCAAGCATGACCCTTGGCAAATTTCCATAAGGTCTTCTCTGAAAAGTGTCATACTTTTGTTCATACATGTATTCTACACATCCATAAGGTCTAACAATTGGTTGTGTAGGATTCAAATATGCTTTCTGGACTTTTGGTATATAATGCTGTTTAAAGTGATTTCTTTTGTTAGAAGCACTAGCATAACCATAGTTTGCTGCCTGTTAGGAACAGCCCTGTAACTGAGGTCCATGCTGAGGTCTTGTATAAGTCCTCTGATGAGTCCACTGCTGATTCCATTGCTTAGGTTTTACCCTAGCAACATGGTTATATCCGTTGTTTCTAGCAGTAGATGCAGGAATATTCCAATCATCAGTAGTAGGGAACAATCTACCTTTCCCCCTGAGATAAGTATCCCTAGAATGATTTACATTTTTAGATTTAGGATTCTTATCCTTGGAATATTCTGATTTTTACCTTTGTGTGGTCCAGCAGACTTGGTAGCAGGTCTGCTATCAGCAGGTCTGCTATCAGCAGGTCTAGAAGGTACAACAGCCTTATTTTTGGATTTTTTCCTTTTGTTGGTGCTTTTGACCTTTTTGACTTCTGATTTTGCTTCCTTGAAGCTTTATCAGTAGGTTTCACTGCCCCAGAAACCCTTTTGTGAGTTGGATCTTATGCAGTACAAACTTAGGACCACCTCGCACTAAGTTCGATTACCTTCTTGGATCCACTCTTATTAGATTGTTGAGTTCCAAATCCAAGCCCTGCTCATCACCATAAGGCTTTCCAGTTGGAATGCGGTGGAGGAACAAGTTTGTTCAAATGATTCAACAGCCTACTAAATGTCCAAAGAGGCATATCTTGATTTTGTCCAACTTCTTTTCCTTACCCTGAAATTCTTAATTCAAATTTAACCTTTCAACTTCGCTTGAAGAGCTTCTTTTCAAACCTTCACAATCTCATAACAGATTGTATTATCCTTAATTGATTAAGGATGGCATCCAAAGTTTCTTCATTGTCAGAATTTTTAGGATTTGAACCACAGGTTGATTCACAATCACTTTCAGCAGGAGTGTTTATAGATACAGAATTGTATACCTCTTCTGTTTCATTTATATTAGCCATTAAAGCATAATCTTCCATCTCAGCAACAAGTACAGTATCATCAGATTCATTTCCCTTTTGTGATTCTACTTCATATCCTGATTCATCTTCAGCAACCATAGCTTTCTTGCCAGATCTTCTTTGTTGGCTCTTGCTCTTCAGTAGGTCTAGAAAATCAGGTCTAAAATGTCCAGGCTTCTTGCAATTGAAGCAAAGATAATCAGGTTCCTTTTTCTATTTTAATTCAGGACAGTCAGGTTTGAAGTGTCCTGGTTTCTTGCAATGATAGCACAAGTAATCATTATCTTTCTTTGATTCTTCCTTCTTCTTTTCACTGAATTTATTTGTGAAATTCCTTGGAGAACCCTTTCTTGTTTTCATCATTCTGATTTTCTTGATCAGTAGGGAAATCTGCTCTTGCATCTCATCCAGTAAATCTTCTTGAGCTCCAGATATCTCTTCTTGATGTGTAGCAGGCAATGCAGTAGTCTTTGGTTCTTCTTTTTCAGTCTCAGGTACAAGCTTCTTGCTGAATTCATAGGCCTTAAGATCTGAAAATAATTTGAAGGTGTCCTCTTCATGTAAACTTGGCAGTCACCTTCATCTCCCAGACTTCTTTTGCATGTAATGCTTCCAAGATTTTGGAATTTATTTCTTCTTGTGAGTACTTCACACTCAGTAGGGTGAGTTCATCCATGATTGCATTGAATCTAGACTCCATTTGTTCAATGGTTTCATTTGGTTTCAATTTGAACTCTTGAAACTTCTTCTTTGCCACACTGATCTTGTTTTTCTTGATAGCATCAGTGCCTTCACAGATTAACTGTAACTTGTCCCAAAGTTCTTTTGCAGTCTTGCAATCTTTCACTTTCATATACATATTTCTATCCAAAGTTCCGTATATGATATCAATAGAAATATTGTTGAGATTTGCTCTTTTTCTATCTTTAGCAGTCCATTCCCTTTTTGGTTTTGGAATGTACTGTGTCTCATCTCCCACTGTTACTGACTTGTTGATCTCTAGTGGTCCATCTGTCAGCACATCCATCATCTCATCATGTGTTGCAGCTAAATAAGCCTGCATACGACGTTTATACTTGTTGGAAATAAAATTTATGTTTTGATGATAATTCATCTAATTTGTTCAAAGTATTATCTTAACCCCATTGATGAAGTGCTGAAGCCAGCTGTTATAGTGAAAAGCTAAAAGATGTCTAGAACTGAATGTATAAGTTTTACTAGAGTCCGATAATTGTATAGGTTATATCGGACAAGCAATCGTAATAATTAGCGTGTCGTAAAGCGAAAAGCCGGAAATCATTTAGAAAACCGAAACTACCAATACAAGCAAAGCGACTCGAGCACACCTACGTAAAACCAAGAAGGTAAGTTCGCCGAGTTGTTCTGACTCGGTTGGCTTATCTAAAAGATTGAAGAACCGAGGTCATAGACTCGCTTATTGAAGAACGAAGAATCGAGGGTTCAAACTCGATTATGAAGATTACAAGTCGAGATCAGAAAGTTGGACTTGAGCAAGATTGTGGTGACTGAATCGACTTTATAGATCTTGTATGAAGACCTAAGAAACATAAGGACAATAAATTCTTAGTTGATAATGAGTCATGGTGTACTCTGATTAAGTCAATGATGATCAGATGAAAACTGGAGTACTGATATTTGAAGAAGAGTAAAATTTCAGTTAATGCTCCAAGTAAGTTAGAAAACTGACAAGTGAAAACTCGAATAAAGCGATAAGGAAACTCGGTTTTATAAGTCAGTTATCCAACAACTGAAAGTACAGTGGAACGTTGAAAAGGAAACAATTTCATTGGATGAGTTACTGACACTGCAGAACGGTCAGAAAATATATCCGTTGCAGAAAAAGACACTGATACAATTCGAATCTAAACCAGATGAACGTTGGACCTTATACTATAAATAGAGGACTTTGCACCCAAAAACACAACAAGAGATTTACAAGATTTAACGAGCAAGTTTGTGCATTAGTCATCTTATTCGAATTGCTATCATCTCTGAACTTTAACAAAGATCATATCTAGTATTTCTTCAAGTGTTCAAGCTACAAAGAATCTATCAAGGATCCAACACTTTGAAGAACCACAAACAAGAATCAATTTATTTGATTCTCATTTCAACTTTGATTTCACATCAAAGGTTTTAGATCGTGAAGCAAACCAGGAAGGTTTCGCCAAGGACAGTTGTGACAAGCGATCGGGTAGACTGTGTTTGTGGTAGTAGGCCGTGAAGAGGCATCGTGTACCCTCCAAGGACCAGCTTGTTCAAGCATTTGGAGAGCAGACCATTCTACCTGTTCTACAATTGTTTAGATAGTGACGCTTGGGGATTAGCCAAGGACTATTGTTTAGGACTTTTAACAAAGGCACCTCAAGAAGTTCTAGTGGAATTTTCCTCCGCACCACCACGAAGAGAGGATTGACAGATTACACCACCTGGAACCTCTATAATTTCTCGCCTTATTTACTTTACGTATTTACTTACTTACTCAAAGATTTATTCATAGCATTGTGATACTTGATTGTTATACCTTACACAAATCAATCGATATTCACCGAATTCGATTCACAACACACGATTTTCATAACGAATAACAAGATCAAGAAAAAGGCTAGAATCATATCCATTTGCCGGTTGACTCGATTTTAGCTTAAGTCGGTTTGACTTAATCTCACTTTGTCGACTTAAATCCACACAAAGTTGTAATTGAATTTTTAAGTTGTTTAAAATCCAGTTTTAGGGACAAGTTTATTCACCCCTCTAAACTTGTGTTAGCCTTTCCAAGGACCAACAATTGGTATCGGAGCAAAGTGTTTCTTTGACAAGATATCATTTGCTCTATATCTCCTCTAGTTGTTCTCGCTTGAAAGCTCGCTTTAAATTCGATTCACACTCACTCACAATGGATAACAATCAATATGCAAGACAAATGCTTATGTGCAACATGGACAGATTTGACGAATACAAACGTCGTATGCAGCATTCCTGGCAGCTACTCATGATGAAATGATGGATGTACTCACCGATGGACCAATTAAGATCACTCATATGCAAATCTGTTGGTGGAGAACAAGTTCGAGTTGCTAAACCCAAATCGGAATGGACCAGTTGATGATCGCAAGTGAAATAATCTCAACAATGTGGCCATGGACTTTATCCTCGAGAACTCTTGATAGTAACATGTACCGAAAGTGAAAGAATGCACAACCGCCAAGGAAATGTGGGACAAACTCCGCTTAGTTTGTGAAGGAACAGACTCAATCAAGGAAAATAAAATTTACATTGCAAAGCAAAAATTTGAGAATTTCAAAATGAAATCTGGAGAAACCATTGATCAAATGGAGACAAGATTCATGCTATCATGGATGAACTAGATCTACTCAAGATTGAATACTCAAAGAAAGTTATCAACACAAGAATCTTGAAGGCTTTACCAATGTCTTTGGAAGATGAAGGTCATCATATGGAAGAATCCAGGAGGTTTGGATGTAGAAGATTCATTCAAGATCTTTTCGATTTGAAAGCTTATGAATTCAAAGAAGATTTCACAAGCACAACTCAAGCAATAATCAAGGCTCTGGAAGAACCCAAAGCGAGCGACACTTGCGGCGAAAGATCGAATGACATTCGGAAAACTCATCTAGCAATCTTCATGAATTGGATGAGATGGAAGAACAAATGGCTCGATGATGAACAGAGTCGAAGGATGAAGAGTGGACATCCAGTCACTCAAAAATTCATCAAAAGAACTCCCGAGAAAAGGAAAGATGATGAATACCTCTGTTTCAATCGCAAGAAACCTGGACATTATAAAGTGAGTGTCCGAATCGATCAAGAAGACCCCACCAAGAAGAGTTGGTAGAAGAGCACTCCTTGCCGGGAGATGAATCGACTATGAAGTTTTGTATCAAAGACTATCGATGACACGGCTTTAATGGCACATATGGAAGATCAAAATGAGGCATGTGAATCTAATTCTAAATACTCCTCAGCTCAGATTTCCATAATAAATGCATGTTCTTCGACTGCTGACTCCAATCCAAAAAATCTAGAATTAGAAGAAACGCTTGACGAATTGATGAATCAACTAGTAACTATTCAAGCTGGTTATGAATCAATCAAAGCTGAGAAAGAAATTCTAATTATGGAAGTTGAAAGATTGAAGTCTGAACTAAAAATGTTGAAACTGACTAAAACTGATAAAGAAAAGATTCAAAGATCGATCAATTGTTGCATCGCAGCGAAAGAATCGAATCATTTGCTCAATCAAGTTCGATTCATCGGATTCAAATCGGAAAACCATATGGAGACAAAAATGGTTTAGGATTTGATACACAACAATCTTCAAAGAATGGAACTAGCAACGCTGCTGGACCTAGTTGTAATATCCCGATTTTTGAAAAAAGGGCAATTCGGTCTTTTAGCAAAAATCAGAATATTATGATATTTTTAATTAAAGGATTTTCGAAAAAAAGAAAAAGGGATAAACAAGGATTTATCTTTTTTTTAAGGAAAATAATTAAATAATTAGGTAATTGAGATTATAAAAGGAAAACTAATCCTAATTTTAACCTAGTTGTTTTGACAAAAAAAAAGAAAGAGGCGCATATTTTTGAGAAGAGAGGCCGCAAGTTTGAAAAAAAAAGGGAGAAGAAGCTCTCGTTTTTCGAGGCTAATCCGTTGTTATTTTCATCAGAATCATCAAGAGAGAAAGGATCACCACGAGACGAGGATCGTTCTGATATCAACAATCCTTAAATCCATTAACGTTTGGATTTAAAGGTTAAACATTTGACGGGTTGAAGCTTTGGTTCGTTGTACCACGCAATTAAGGTAACGTGGTTTTCTTATCGTATGATTAAGGTTTCGTAAAGTGGTAGAGCAATTTGTATGATTGTTTTTCATGGTTTTAATTCGTTTAAGTCGAGTTTGGGTTGAATTTGAGAAGAAAACGCAGAATGCGTAAAACTCGCCTCTCTCAGTAGCGTGGATAGGAAAACGCGTAATGTGTGCAAGAGAGGCTCGGTCGACCGAGCCTGTCCATTCGGTCGACCGAGTGGTGGTTCATCCGTCTGGATGAAGTGTGTATCCGTCACGGCTATTTCTCTGTGTCGGACGAAGAAGTTTATTCGTCCGGACAGGGCCGTTCGATCTTTGTTTCCTTTTATGTGTTTTAAGCTTTATAGTAGTATGTTTACTGCTTAACCTTATGTGACAAAGCTCAATTAGCTTTTGATGCGTTTAGTTCCGGCACCACATGGATTCCTAAAAGATGAAGTGTGGGACCGTCGAAAGCTTTGGATTTGCCTTGTGCTTCGATAAGCTAGAGTTTATCGATGTGCGGGTAATTGCTGGGCTTGTCCGTGTCTAGTGGGTCTAAATGCGAGTAGGAGATGTGAGGAGCTTACTTGAAAACACTTAGGTGGCTAGATAAACATCTAATTAAACGTATGTGCTAGATTAATAATCTTAAACATCATGCAATGCTTGGTAAGGCATAGTAGAATATCGCGATGTGTTCTCTGACCAGACAAAGTAGACTGTACCCACGCCGGTCAATCGATTGGCTAGATAAAGCGTCTGGTACATTCTGCTGGTTATCACACTATCGGGACTCAGATATTCCCGGGGCTACTAGAGCGTGTCTCTAAGTAGGTTGCACCCAGTTGTCCTAGTACATCCTATTACTAGGCGTAGTGCCCTTGTTATTCATGATGTAACAAACTTGAGCTAGGTTAGATACCTTTTGGAACATCATGTTATGCTATGAACATAATATGATAGTTAGCTAGGGTTAATAACGGAACAAATTAATAAAAGACGGCGTTGCTTTTATTTCTTTATGAGATCATAGTTATACGATCTTCTACGGCGTTCATCGAGTACTTTTGTACTTACCCCGTTACTTTTCGTTTGTCTTTCCCTTTCCCCAAAGAAGATGAACAGGTTGCTAATGCTGATGAGTTCTTTGACGAGGACGTGTGAGATGGAGCTCGTGAAGACTTAGTTCTTTTACTTTTGACTCTTTCAATAATGTTGTTGACTTAGTTTCAAACAATGTTGTCTTTCTTTTGGATTAGTTCCGGTTAAGTTCTTTTGAGATCTTTTGGGATTTGAATGTTGGATGATTAGTTTTCTTTATTGGATTTAGTTTCACAGCATTGAAAACCGTGTGTTCGATCTTTTGTCTTTTGTTTTTCCCGAGTCGTTTTATCTTCCGTGTCGTTTTAGTTCTGATGTATGACGTAAGACTTACATATATTATTGAATTTATTTGATAATATATGTGCCGAGCGCTTCTTTCGGATAAGGACTCGGTATCCGGGAACGGGCGTTATTGGTATATCGAGAGAAAAGGTTTTCCTTGCTTGTGTAGGACTTGATTTCTTCTTTAAGATAAGTTTTAGAGCTTTAGTAACCCTTCTCTTTTCTTAGTTACTGAAATGGTGCTTACTGTGAGGTGGAACTAATACGAGTAACACCGAGGCGCCTAACACCCAGACGGGTAACGCCGAGGCGAGATTTACCAAGTTGTGATTCCGAGAAGAGAAGAAGTGGACCCGCTACTCGGGGCCCTACACGTTGTCTCAAGTGAACACCTGTCTATGAACAACATCATGCGTGGGGTGAATCGGGGACCGGACATTGTCACCGGTAGGGTGGAACAAGGGGGTCCTTCACGGTTTAACACCCGCGTGCATCGTTACTACTCCACTCCAAGGACCACGAGTTGGACCGGGTTGGGACTTTCTCATCCACCGGCTAGTCGATTTTCGATTATCCACAGTATCGACGTTTCTTCTACACACGGCCCGAGTTTTACACCGCAACCGACGGTTCTACCTCCACCGCCACCTAGGTCGGATTCTTTGTAAGCACTGGCTACACTCATCCCCAACAGAACTATCGATCGAATGCCCCACCGGTCACGGTCGTGCCCGATGACAAAGATCATCGGTTTGGGGTTATGATGAGACGAAAGGATTGGTATGAGAAGATGAAGAAACAAAGGGTGCCAGAATTCTTTGGCACTGTTGAGCCAGCAGCAGCAGATTTATGGATTCGTGGGTTCGAGAAGGCGTGCAGAAATATGAAAGCTCCAGAATCTGAGTGGGCTCATTTAGCAATATCCTTGTTGGCAGGAAATGCAGAGAGTTGGATGGAAGCTTATGAGCAGGTTAATCCGAGGATCACGGATTGGGCAGTGTTTAAGGATCTGTTCTACAAGGAATACTTTCCTAGAACAACACAGAATGCAAAGGCTAATGAGTTTCTGAGTTTGAAACAAGGGAGATACACTACAGTAACTCAGTACTCCCAGAAATTTCATGAGTTAGGCAGATTCTACCCTGAGATCATGAAAAGTGAAGAGAAAAAGATTGACAAGTTCATGGAAGGATTGTCACACGAGGTGGCAAAGGGCATGCTAGGAGATAGACCTACGAGCATGGCAAGCGTCATGGATAGAGCTTTGATTGCGGAGAGATTTGCCAGTAGGCAGACGGTTGTAGTTGGAGATAAGAGGTCTTTCTCAAATTTTCAAGGAAGCAATAGAGGAGCACCGCAGCAGAATGTTAAGAGGGCAGGAATGTTAAGAGGAGCACCGCAGCAGAATGTTAAGAGGGCAGGAAATCCGGCTACGAAGAGTTCAGCAAGTGGAACGCCAGCGGTTTGTGCTAAGTGTAACAAGACACACACAGGAGAGTGCATGGCAGGTAGCGTGAGTAGTTTCCACTATAGGGAAGTGGGACACTACTCGAGAGCGTGTCCTAAGAAGCTCTCACAAGGTAATCAGGTAGGAGGACGAGGTAACCAGCAGGGTAATCGTACTACGGGTAGCGCATCAGCCGTGTCTTCGCAGCAGATGCGAGAACCGGAAGAGTTAGATGACCTTGTGGTGACAGGTACTTTTCAGTGTTTGTGTTTATTATAGATATTTAATATGATATAGCGCGCATATGATATTACATATTTATACTTAAGTGATTCACTTGTTAGGTACCATAATCATAGATAATCTAGCGCTTTCATTCTGTTTGATCTTTGGAGCTTGAGGACTTTTGTTTCTCTAAGATAGCTAAGAAGTTGAATCTACCCCTTAAGGAATTGGAGAGACCTTTGAGTATAACCACACCTTTGGGCAGAGTCACTAGATGTGCTCAGGCCACACCCCAAGTTGATATTAGAGTTGGGACTTACAAGTGCCAGTATGCTTTGACGGTGTTGGATTTCTCGGATTTCGATGTTATCCTGGGTATGGACTGGTTGTCCAAGAATTATGTCTACTTGGATTGTAGGGGTAAGAGGGTGATCTTTAAGGCCCCAGGAAAATCAGCTAAGACGTTTCAGGGTAACGTATGCAAGCCTAGCAATGGTCGTTATCCGATTATCTCAGCAGTTAAAGCCCTAAAAGCTTTGAAGAGGAGTTGCAAGGGTTTCGTTGTTTATGCATTAGATAAGGAAAAGCATAGGCCCGAGTTAGGAGAGACTCGTGTAGTTAAGGACTTTCCTGAAGTTTTCCCGGAAGATTTGCGAGGACATATGCCTGATAGGGCCATAGAGTTCGAGATCGAATTGATTGCCGGAGCATCACCAGTGGCTAAAGCACCTTATAGGATGGCACCAGTGAGTTGAAAGAGTTGAAAACTTCGGCAAGGGAGATGCTGAGAAAAACATCATCCAGCCAAGTACATCACCGTGGGGAGCACCGGTCTTGTTGGTGAAGAAGAAAGATGGGAGTATGCGCTTGTGCATCGACTACAGAGAGTTGAATAAACTGACAATCAAGAATAAGTATCCTTTACCAAGGATTGATGATCTGTTCAGTCAGTTGCAAGGTAAGAAGGTGTTCTCTAAGATTGATCTTAGGTCCGGTTATCATCAGTTGAAGATCAAGGTGTCAGATATACCTAAGACAGCCTTCAGTACGAGATATGGACATTATGAGTTTTTGGTCATGCCGTTTGGACTCACTAATGCCCCATCGAAATTCATGGACTTGATGCAAAGAGTTTTCATGCTTTATCTCGATAAGTTTGTGATAGTTTTCATAGACGATATCTTGGTGTACTCTGAGGATGAGGAAGAGCATGAAGAACACCTAAGGATAGTTCTACAAACCTTAAAGGAGAACAAATTATATGCCAAGCTTTCTAAGTGTGAGTTTTGGTTGGACCAAGTGAGTTTTCTTGGGCATGTAATTTCTGGAGAAGGCATTAAGGTGGATCCAAATGAAGATAGAAGCCATTTCTAAGTGGCCTGAGACCGACATCGATGAATGAGAGATAAAAGTTTCTTGGGTTTAGTTGGTACTACCGGAAGTTTGTAAAGGATTTCTCTAAGATAGCTACACCTCTCACGAGGCTTACTCAAAAGAACGTTAAGTATGAGTGGACCAATGAATGTGAGGAACCTTTTCAGACTTTGAAAGAAAAGTTGACCACAGCCCCCGTGTTAGCATTACCGGAAGTTTTTGATAACTATGATGTATATACAGACGCATCGGGTCAAGGTTTGGGTTGTGTTTTGATGCAATCAGGGAAGGTAATTGGTTATGCATCTAGGCAGTTAAAGGCGTATGAGAAGAATTACCCTACACACGACTTGGAGTTGGCAGCAGTGGTATTTGCTCTGAAGCTTTGGAGACACTATCTGTATGGTGTCAAGGCAAGGATCTTCACGGATCATAAGAGTCTTAAGTTCTTCTTTACTCAGGAAAATCTGAACATGAGACAAAGAAGATGGTTGGAGTTCGTGAAAGATTACGACTTGGACATTCAATACCACCCGGGTAAAGCGAATGTTGTAGCAGATGCACTTAGCCGGAGAGCGGTTAATGCTATCACTACCTTGCAAGAAGTCGTAGATTAGTTGGATAGGATGCAGATTCAAGTGATTGAAAGGAAGGGTGAAGCTCGGAATTTGGCGCCATTGATGGCAAGGTCAGATTTGCTAGATGAGATTCGGGCTAAGCAGGATAAAGACCCTGTGTTGATTAATTTGAAGCGAGTAGCTCGAGAGAAGCCTATAGTGGCTTATCAGTTGGACAAGAGTGGTCATCTTTGGTACGGAGACCGTTTGTGTGTGCCCGATGTGGATGGCCTAAGAGAGAAGGTTATGGATGAAGCTCATAAGATTGCTTTTGCGGTACATCCAGGAGCCACTAAGATGTATAGAGATCTCAAGGAGAGATATTGGTGGCCTGTATGAAGTTAGGGATCGCAGAGTTTGTGGCAAGATGTGATACATGCCGAGAGTGAAAGCGAACACGTAAGACCAGGAGGTTTGTTGAAACCCTTGGAGGTACCGGAATGGAAATGGGAGAATATCACGATGGATTTCATCACCGTTTGCCAAAGACTAAGGCGGTCATGACATGATTTGGGTGATTGTGGATAGACTCACAAAATCAGCCCATTTCTTGCCATGTAAAGTGGGCGTGCCTATAAAGAAGTTCGCTACTATGTATATCGACAATATAGTGAAGCTTCATGGTGTGCCTTTATCTATTGTATCCGACGGGGATAGTAGATTTATCGACCACTTCGGAAGGGTTTGCGAAAAGCTTTTGGGACGAAGACCGATCTAAGTCTGACGTTTCATCCATGAGACGGATGGGCAGTCAGAGAGAACAATTCAGACTCTCGAGGATATGCTAAGAGCTTGTGTTTTGGATGCCGGAGGATCATGGATAGATTAGCTCAACTTGGCTAAGTTTGCTTACAACAATAGTTACCATGCAAGTTTGGGAATGCCACCTTTTGAGGCCTTGTACGGTAGCAAGTGTAGAACTCCACTTTACTGGGATGAAGTGAGAGAGAAACATATCACAGGGCCGGAGATGGTTCAACAAGCCAAGGAGAAAATTGAGTTGAAAAGGAAAAATCTGAAAGCTGCTCAGGATCGTCAGAAGAGTTGGGCCGATGTTAGAAGAAGACCGCTAGAGTTTGAGGTCGGGGATAGAGTTTACCTTCGAGCGTCTCCGATGAAGGGTGTCAAGAGGTTCGGACAGAAGGGAAAGCTAAGTCCAAGGTACGTAGGACCTTTTGATGTCATTGAAAGAATTGGGAAGTTGGCTTATAGACTACGGCTACCAGAGTCGATGTCTAGAGTCCACAATGTCTTCCATGTATCGATGCTTAAGAAGTGTTTATCTAAAGTGGACGTGGAATCTGAGATTGATCCGGAAGTTTTGCAAGATAATCTAGCATACGTGGAGAAACTGATAAAGATTCTGGATAGGAAGGAAAGGATGATAAAGAGGCGGGTGATCCCGTTAGTGTTAGTGCAATGGAGCAACCATGCACCGACGGAAGCCACTTGGGAAGTGGAAGCGGACATGTTCAACGAGTTCCCAGAGTTCCCTCATCTACCAGGTATGTCCTAGTTTCGAGGACGAAACTCCTCTTAAGGGGGGAGGAATGTAATATCCCGATTTTTGAAAAAGGGCAATTCGGTCTTTTAGCAAAAATCAGAATATTATGATATTTTTAATTAAAGGATTTTCGAAAAAAAGAAAAAGGGATAAACAAGGATTTATCTTTTTTTAAGGAAAATAATTAAATAATTAGGTAATTGGGATTATAAAAGGAAAACTAATCCTAATTTTAACCTAGTTGTTTTGACAAAAAAAAAGAAAGAGGCGCACATTTTTGAGAAGAGAGGCCGCAAGTTTGAAAAAAAAAGGGAGAAGAAGCTCTCGCTTTTCGAGGCTAATCCGTTGTTCTTTTCATCAGACTCTTCAAGAGAGAAAGGATCACCGCGAGACGAGGATCGTTCTGATATCAACAATCCTTAAATCCATTAACGTTTGGATTTAAAGGTTAAACATTTGACGGGTTGAAGCTTTGGTTCGTTGTACCACGCAATTAAGGTAACGTGGTTTTCTTATCGTATGATTAAGGTTTCGTAAAGTGGTAGAGCAATTTGTATGATTGTTTTTCATGGTTTTAATTCGTTTAAGTCGAGTTTGGGTTGAATTTGAGAAGAAAACGCAGCGCGTAAAACCGCCCTCTCGTAGTGCGAGGATAGGAAAACGTGTAACAGGTGCAAGAGGAGGCTCGGTCGACCGAGCCTGTCCATTCGGTCGACCGAGTGGTGGTTCATCCTTACGGATGAGGTGTGTATCCGTACGGCTATTTCTCTGTGTCGGACAGCAAGTTTATTCGTCCGGACAGGGGCTGTTCCAGTGCTGTTTCCTTTTTATGTGTTTTAAGCTTTATAGTAGCATGTTTACTGCTTAACCTTATGTGACAAAGCTCTGAATTAGCTTTTGATGCGTTTAGTTCCGGCACCACATGGATTCCCTAAAAAGATGAAGTGTGGGACCGTCGAAAGCTTTGGATTTGCCTTGTGCTTCGATAAGCTAGAGTTTATCGATGTCTGTGTAATTGCTAGGGCTTGTCCGTGTCTAGTGGTCAAAGTACGAGAGTAGGAGATGTGAGGGAGCTTACTTGAAAACACTTAGGTGGCTAGATAAACATCTAATTAAACATATGTGCTAGATTAATAATCTTAAACATCATGCAATGCTTGGTAAGGCATAGTACAATATCGCGATGTGTTCTCTGACCACACAAAGTAGACTGTACCCACGCCGGTCAATCGATTGGCTAGATAAAGCGTCTGGTACATTCTGCCGGTTATCACACTATCGGGACCCAGATATTCCCGGGGCTACTAGAGCGTGTCTCTAAGTAGGTTGCACCCAGTTGTCCTAGTACATCCTATTACTAGGCGTAGTGCCCTTGTTATTCATGATGTAACAAACTTGAGCTAGGTTAGATACCTTTTGGAACCTCATGTTATGCTATGAACATAATATGATAGTTAGCTAGGGTTAATAACGGAACAAATTAATAAAAGACGGCGTTGCTTTTATTTCTTTATGAGATCATAGTTATACGATCTTCTACGCGTTACTAAGTACTTTTGTACTTACCCCGTTACTTTTCGTTTGTCTTTCCCTTTCCCCAAAGAAGATGAACAGGTTGCTAATGCTGATGAGTTCTCTGACGAGGACGTGTGAGATGGAGCTCGTGAAGACTTAGTTCTTTTACTTTTGACTCTTTCAATAATGTTGTTGACTTAGTTTCAAACAATGTTGTCTTTCTTTTGGATTAGTTACGTTAAGTTCTTTTGAGATCTTTTGGGATTTGAATGTTGGATGATTAGTTTTCTTTATTGGATTTAGTTTCACAGCATTGAAAACCGTGTGTTCGATCTTTTGTCTTTTGTTTTTCCCGAGTCGTTTTATCTTCCGTGTCATTTTAGTTCTGATGTATGACGTAAGGCTTACATATATTATTGAATTTATTTGATAATATATGTGCCGAGCGCTCTTTCCGGATAAGGACTCGGTATCCGGGAACGGGGCGTTACACTAGTACCAAAACTGGTATTAAGTTTGTAGCTGAGCAATTTCCACAAACTAAGAAAATTGCTTGAACCATGAAAGCCGATGATCACAAAGGACAAATCGGTTTCCTAAGAAGACAAATCAGATCTACCAACAAAAGTAAGTCAAATGGTAGATCACCGCATTCAATGAAAACCGAAAGGTAAATCAATTGCCGATCCACAAAAACCAATGAAGTCGGGAACCGTAAATATTACAATCAAAGTAAATCCAAGAATGTTAGTCATTCAAGGATTCACACATTTAGGGGGAAAGGAAGACTATACCCCACTGACAATGATTGGAATTTTACCGATTTGGTTAATAAAACTGGTAATAACAATCATTCCAGACCGAGAACTTATCACAAGTCTCAGTCCAAAACTCGTGCAGAGGACTAATCTCGATTCTCGGCGCAAGTCACGCATACAAAGGTCGATTCGGACCTCGATGTGAAGGAATGATAGTTATCATTCAAGCTTTAAATTTCAGCCAAAAGATCTGAGAGATCATATAAATAAGATACAACCCAAACACAGACATTATGGGAGTGTAGCTTATATATAGGAAAACAGTGCAACAATATCCGAAGGATACCAAGGATATATTCCCAGTGTTGTGCGACAAGCCGACCCCCATGGACCCAAATCGATTGGGTACCTAAAACCTTTTAATTTTTATTGCAGGATATTTGGTACTTTGACAGTGGTTGCTCTAGACACATGACAAAGAGCAAGGACTGTCTTAGTAATTTTATTGCAAAAGATGGACCTAAAGTCAATTTTGGAAGTAAAGATAAGCCCGGATACACCAGAGGTTATGGCACCTTAATCAGAAATGGACTCACAATCAAGAATGTATCCTATGTAGAAGGACTACACTACAATCTACTCAGCACAAGTCAATTTTGTGATATGGGATAGAAAGTCACTTTTGATAAAGATTTCTGCGTTGTCATCAGCGAATCTGCTTATCAAGTTGTCCTAGCCGGAAGAAGAAAGGAAAACATGTACGTGGTAGATTGGACAACTGCCGTTGGTGAAACTTGTCTACTTGTGCATACCAAATCAGAAATCAGTTGGCTATGGCACAAGAAACTGAGTCATCTCAATTTTGATGACATCAACACACTTGTTAAGAAACAGCTAGTCATTGGGCTACCAGAGATATCATATAAGAAGGACAACTTATGTGATGCATGCCAACAAGGAAAACAAACAAAAGCAAGTTTCAAGACCAAGTCTCAGCATTCTACAACACGACATCTAGAATTTCTACACATGGATTTATTTGGATCTATTACACCAATTAGTATCAGTGGAAAGAAATATACTTTGGTGGTAGTAGATGATTTTTCAAGATACACTTGGGTAATCTTTCTAACCAAGAAAAGTGAAACCAAGCGAAACTCACGTAACTTCTCAAGAGACTTGAGAATCAAAAAGGAGTTTCATTGTGAAGATAAGATCGATAAAGGAACCGAATTCCTCAACAAAGTGTAATTATTGAATACTCATGTGAAGAAAATGGTGTGTTACACCAACTTGCGCACACAGAACACCACAACAAAATGGTGTAGTGAAAGAAGAAACAGAACACTCAAAGAAGCCGGGAGGACCATGATCTCGTGAAGCTAAACTACCCGAAAGATATTGGGCGAGGTAGTTAATACAACTTGTTACACTCGAGCAGCTCTCATGAACAAGAGACATGAGAAGACTCCTTATGAAATTTGGAATGGAAGAAAACCAAATGTTTCATACTTTCATGCTTTTGGAAGCAAATGTTTCATCCACAATAATGGAAAAGATCAACTTCATGTTTTCCAGCCTAAAGCTGATGAAGGAATTTTCCTAGGATACTCAAGTGTCAGCAAAGCTTTTAGTGTACTAAATAAAAGGACACTCAAGCATGAAGAATCAATACATGTAGTATTTGATAAACCAAACTTCCCTGGTGAAGCAACTGAAGACACACGAACCGGTTCTCGATCTCGATTACCAATCATACGAGAACCAAATTCAGCTGACATTGGAAGATTACAAATCTCAGTTGTTCGAGATCAAGATCAACCTCGCTTTCTATTCACTCTACAACCTGAACAACTTCATTCGAGATCCAGTTGAACAAGTTCAAGAATCGATTTACGAAGAAACAGTTGAACAAAATGCAAATCGATTATTACAAACTCACACACATCAATGGATGAGAGATCACCTGCGAGAACAAGTTATTGGTGATACACAAGTGGAGTTCGAACAAGACATCAACTAGATGCAATGATTGCATGCTTTCTATCTCAATCAAGAACCTAAAGAAATTGAAGAAGCATTGAAAGACCCGGTTGGATCTTAGCTATGCAAGAAGAACTCAACGAATTCGAAAGAAATCAAGTATGGGAATTGGTGGATAGACCAGCTCATGTGAATATCATTGGAACCAAATGGGTCTTCAGAAATAAACTTGATGAAGATGGGAATATCATCAGAAACAAGGCCAGACTTGTAGCCAAAGGATACTCTCAAGCAGAAGGCATAGACTTTGATGAAACCTATGCACCAGTTGCAAGATTAGAAGCAATCAGATTATTTCTTGCCTTTGCCGCTCACAAGAAATTCAAAGTTTATCAAATGGATGTCAAAAGCGCATTTTTGAATGGAATTCTTGAAGAAGAAGTATATGTTCAACAACCACCCGGATTTGAAATCAAAGATCAAGCAGATAAAGTTTTCAAATTAAGAAAAGCTCTTTATGGACTCAAACAAGCGCCAAGAGCTTGGTACGAAACTCTATCTCAGTTTCTAGTGGATAATGGATTCATCAAAGGAACAATCGACAAAACTCTATTCAGGATGAAGAATGGAGAAGATACTTTACTTGTTCAAATTTATGTTGATGATATCATCTTTGGATCAGAAAATGAACAATTATGCGAGAAATTTGCAAGCTTGATGAAAAGCAAATTTCAGATGAGTATGATGGGTGAACTAAATTATTTTCTAGGACTGCAAGTTAAACAGTTAGCTGATGGAATTTTTATTCATCAAACCAAATATACAAGAGAACTTATTAAAAAGTTTGGTATGGAGAAATCTACTGGAATTTCTACACCAATGGGGACCAACATCAGGCTTGATGAAGACAAAGAAGGTAAAGATGTTGATCAAGGACTATACATAAGGATGATTGGAAGCTTACTCTATCTTACAGCAAGTAGGCCAGACATATCTTTTGCTGTTGGTGTATGTGCAAGATTTCAGTCAAGACCAAAAGAAAGTCATCTCACAGTTGTGAAAAGAACTTTGAAATATCTGAAAGACACAGACGGAGTTGGAATCTAGTATTCAAAAGAAGGAGAATTCAAGCTGATTTCTTATTCAGATTCGGACTTTCTTTGGATGTAAAGTGGATGAAAAAGCACATCAGCACATGTCGAGTTATTGGGAATAGACTTGTGTCATGGTTCAGCAAAAAGCAAAACTCAATTTCAACTTCTACAGCTGAAGCTGAATATATAGCAGCTGGAAGTTGTTGTGCTCAAGTTTTATGGATCAGACAACAATTAAGAGACTATGGGATAGAAGAAGGAACAATTCCCATAATGTGTGATAATACGAGTGCAATTGCAATTACTGATAATCCAGTTTTACACTCAAGGACAAAACACATTGATGTCCGTCATCACTTTATAAGAGATCATGCAGAGAAGAAGGATATAACAGTTCTTTATGTACCTACTGAAGATCAGTTGGCAGATATCTTTACAAAGCCTTTGGATAAAGAAAGATTTGCTAAATTAAGAACTGAGTTGGGAATAATCAAAGTCAGCTAGTCAGTTAAGCCAGAGATTCGTCAAGGGGATTAATCTTTGTTATGATGGGTGCGCTCACTTAACAGATTAGTCATTGACATCAACAATCTCAAACTGACAACTGAAGAACTTGACAAACTGATTAATTTGATGGGACTACATTATCTCAAGAAACTGAATCTCAGCATCAGTTTTCATCCCAGTCAAAGTTAGTCAAAGATTGATAAGATAGAATCAACAGCGGTTATATCGCATTAAATTACCACGCTTCTTTTTTGTCGAAATTTCGTGTGTACACCCCACGTTTGTCAGAATGGTACACGCATCGGTTATCAAAACCTGCATGGAATTTGAAAATTTGTACCACTCAACCGCCAGAATATCCCACCTATTTATTCAACCTCCGTTCACACTATTCACTATTCAAATTCAAATTTTTTTGAAAAAGACTCTTACAACCCCTTCTCTCAAAAATCAAACTTGTGTGTTCACACTCATATATGGCCGATTCGGATGATTCAAGAGACACTCGGTTGATCACAGAATTGGATGAGCTAACACTTGACATGTATGAAGGTTTATGTCAAAACACCTTGTTAGCCAGTTGTGTCCGAGACAAAATCGAAAAACAACCAGGATTGAATAACATCCTTGAAGTTAGTTTCAAAGAGAGCGAGATGTGGAAGGTATCTTACAATTTTGGCAAAATATGCGAATGGCCGAGAGATTCCTTAATAACTACGGTTCGTGAAGATCGGATTGTTCTCAATGAAAGAGTTTTACGGTCACTCTTTGGCTTCACAAACACAACGAAGAACCTCGGCGAGTTCGCCACTTTATCATTGAAGAAGAAGCTTTTCTCTCAATGATCACTTCGTCTGAGAACCAATACACCTGGTGTTCATATCGATAAAATCAAAGCGAATTTGGACATCTCGGCCAGGATGGCTCGTGAGACATGTTATTGGAAAATCAAAAGGAATCAACATACTTTGTCGAGAAGATTGTATCTATCTCATGAACATAATCTGGATGGAATAGAATTCAATTGGGCGGGGGTATATTCTAAATCAGTTCAAGAAGCAACACCTAGTGAGTTGGAAAGTGCGAAAGGGCACAAGTTTGAAGGTCAAGTAATCGATGGGAGATTCCGACTAAAGAAAACACTTAGTGGAATCATCCAGTTTTACTTAGAAAATATTAAGGAAGGAAAGTAGACAAGGCAAACTGAAGCTTTGAAGCAAAGCACAGAAACACTCTCCTAACCTAAAGCAAGTCAGAAACCGGAAGCTGAACACAGAGGCACCAAGCGAAAAACCATTTCAATAGAAGGAAGATCAGTTGGAAGGTGCTTGTACTCGAAATCTCGGTGAGAAAGTACCTCTCTTGGGGAATGGCAACAACAACTAACTCAAGTCACTGCAGACCGTATTTCTCGATTACAACAGATAACGGTTCGTAAATCGGCACCAATTTTGGTGATAGAATCATCAAGATGATGAAAATGAAACTTCAACCGAAGGTTTTGAGACATCGGTTTGCGGCTGAAGAGAAGTTACTCTTGGAGACATTGGAAGTTAGAGATCTTTATTCTCTGTTTCCTATAAAAGAATTTCTTGACAATTGCTTCAAAAGATTTCTTGAGTGAGCAAAAAGAAGGAATCGAACATCATCTAAAGACAGTTCAAGAAGAAGATGATGATGGTGATGATGGAAAATCAAGACAAGAAATCGATGAAACTACGAGTTTGCAACCGATTATTCAACCTCAACTTTGTAGCAAAGCAAAGCAAACACAAAGAATAAGAATTGCCGATTTGGAAATCGGACAAGCGACACCCAAAGACGGTGATGAAGCCCGACAAGCGATGGTTATTCTGATGATACTCGGGACAAGGACCAGATTGAAGATACATATGATCCCTCTGACTGTCTATCTAAGGATGAATTAGCCAAAGTTCATGAAAACTTGAAAATTGTACTCAGTCAGAGAGATACACAGAACAGTCTTTTATCAAACATCTCTGGATATCTTGAGTATAGAACTAGAACTGATGTTTCAGTTCATGCAAGATTAGAGATGATTCACAAAGCAAGTTCAAGTTCTGCTTCAGAAATTGTGCTACTCAAGCAACAACTCGAAAATACAACCACAGTAGATAGAGAAACTCATGCTCAGGTTCATTGGCATATGAATCAACATATCTACGGGTTGGAAACTCAGCTTAAGGAAGTACTTGATTCTCAGCGCAAGATTTCGGAAAATCAAAAGGCAACTCATGCCCTGGTAGATCAGTTGTATGATGCCAAAAAGGGGGAAGCTGAAGAAGAAAAGTGAAGTTACTTGGAGAGATGAAGCGACTTGAAGAAGAACTACAAAGTTACCGATCGGATCCTAAATCTTTAAAAAAGAGTTAATCGAAAATCAACTTATTGAAAAATACGATCGACTGGAGACAGAAGAGTTACTCTTACAAAGGATCTGTGGACACAGTTTAACAAAGATTTCAATCCTATTAAACCCAAGTACAAGGATAGAACATTCGAAGAATCCTTGAACTATTTTCTGTCAGATATCTACTCAAAACAGAAAATTGCACAACACAAGAAGAATCTAAGGATTGATGATAAACTGAAGATTAAAGACAAGATTGAACAAATGAAAGCTGATCTAGCAGAATTTGAAAGTTACTACTTGAAAGACTCAAGCTTACCCAAGCTAATTCAATGGAGAAGATGGAAAGAAAGTAGTCAAGTTGACTACAGTAAGACTTTCTCAAAGGAAGACTCCAAGCTAGAAGAAGATTTTCGACTGTATGACAAAGCAAGAAAATATGACTCAGTCATGCAAAAAGCTAAGAAGAAGCTTAGTCTTTAGTCACAGTTATTTGAACATAATGTACTTATCCAGTTTTTGCTCATTCTAATGAAAACCAGTTTTCCAGTTTTACATTGCTTTACTTTGTTTTGATCTTTAAGCTTTTCTTTTAGGGAGAGTTTTGGCATCATCAAAAAGGGGGAAATTGTTGGAAATAAAATTTATGTTTTGATGATAATTCATCTAATTTGTTCAAAGTATTATCTTAACCCCATTGATGAAGTGCTGAAGCCAGCTGTTATAGTGAAAAGCTAAAAGATGTCTAGAACTGAATGTATAAGTTTTACTAGAGTCTGATAATTGTATAGGTTACATCAGACAAGCACTGTAATAATTAGCGTGTCGTAAAACTGAAAAGCTGGAAATCATTTAGAAAACTGGAAACTACTAATACAAGCAAACTGACTCAGAGCACACCTACGTAAAAACTGAAGAAGGTAAGTTCGCTGAGAGTTACAGACTCGGTTGGCTTATCTAAAAGATTGAAGAACTGAGGGTCACAGACTCAGTTATTGAAGAACGAAGAACTGAGGGTTCAAACTCAGTTATGAAGATTACAAGTCGAGACTGTAAAGTTGGACTTCAGGCAAGATTGTGGTGACCTGAACTGACTTTATAGATCTTGTATGAAGACCTAAGAAACATAAGGACAATGAATTCTTAGTTGATAATGAGTCATGGTGTACTCTGATTAAGTCAATGATGATCAGATGAAAACTGGAGTACTGATATTTGAAGAAGAGTAAAATTTCAGTTAATGCTCCAAGTAAGTTAGAAAACTGACAAGTGAAAACTCAGAATAAAACTGATAAGGAAACTCAGTTTTATAAGTCAGTTATCCAACAACTGAAAGTACAATTGGAGCGTTGAAAATGAAACAATTTCATTGGATGAGTTCTGCGACAACTGCGAGCGGTCGGTCGAAAATATATCCGTTGCGAGAAAAGACACCGATACAATTCGAATCTAATCCGGATGAGCGTTGGACCTTATACTATAAATAGAGGACTTTGCACCCAAAAATACAACAAGAGATTTACAAGATTTAACGAGCAAGTTTGTGCATTAGTCATCTTATTCGAATTGCTATCATCTCTGAACTTTAACAAAGATCATATCTAGTATTTCTTCAAGTGTTCAAGCTACAAAGAATCTATCAAGGATCCAACACTTTGAAGAACCACAAACAAGAATCAATTTATTTGATTCTCATTAACTTTGATTTCACATCAAAGGTTTTAGATCGTGAAGCAAACCAGGAAGGTTTCGCCAAGGGCGATTGTGACAAGCGATCGGGTAGACTTGTGTTTGTGGTGGTAGGCGGGAAGAGGCATCGTGTACCCTCCAAGGACCAGATTGTTCAAGCATTTGGAGAGCGACCATTCTACCTGTTCTACAATTGTTTAGATAGTGACGCTAGGGATTAGCCAAGGACTATTGTTTAGGACTTTTTGTAGCAGTGCACCTCAAGAAGTTCTAGTGGAATTTTCCTCCGCACCACGAGGAAGAGAGGATTGACGAGATTACACCACCTGGAACCTCTATAATTTCTGCCTTATTTACTTTACGCATTTACTTACTTACTCAACATTTATTCATAGCATTGTGATACTTGATTGTTATACCTTACACAGTCACAACTGATATTCACCAGAATTCAGTTCACAACACACAGTTTTCATAACAGAATAACAAGATCAAGAAAAAGGCTAGAATCATATCCATTTGCCGGTTGACTCGATTTTAGCTTAAGTCGGTTTGACTTAATCTCAAACTTTGTCGACTTAACTCCACACAAGTTGTAATTGAATTTTTAAGTTGTTTAAAATCCAGTTTTAGGGACAAGTTTATTCACCCCCCCTCTAAACTTGTGTTAGCCTTTCCAAGGGACCAACAATACTCATCAAAACGATCTAAAGAACACATAAACATTGTTCTAGCATACTGGTTGTTATCCATGATGCAATGCTTTGAAAATTAGAAACTTGAAAAAGTTTTCAAAGTGTTTTCACAAGCACAACAAGTAGGATTACTTTAGAACAGAAGCACTGCTCCGATACCAATTGTTGGTCCCTTGAAAAGGCTTTGGTTCAGTTTAGACGGGGGGAGGGGGGGTGACTAAACTTAACACTTAAAACTTTTGGAGTTAACAAACTCAGCAACTTCAGCAGCCTGCTGACTTTTGAGTTTACTGAATTTGTGCAGCGGAATATATCAAAAATTAAGCCTTATTACTTGTTGTTAAAGTATGATACCAAGTATTATATACTCAGTAGTGTATGTGTGTGTTTCAGTTGCTAGATTCGGAAGATTGATGTGCTAAATATCCTAAATGCAGAATATAAATGCAGAAAGTAAGTAGGCAGATTTTATAGTGGTTCTAGGTGGTGTAATCCTGTCAGTCCACTCTTCTCCTGTGATGTTGGAGGTAATTCAATAGAGATTCTTGAGGTATCTATTAC
Source organism: Gentiana macrophylla (assembly GCA_026214975.1). Lineage (NCBI taxonomy): Eukaryota > Viridiplantae > Streptophyta > Magnoliopsida > Gentianales > Gentianaceae > Gentiana > Gentiana macrophylla. The sequence goes on along the minus strand of CM047808.1, from coordinate 61,674,303 downwards.
AAAAATCCTTAAGTTGCTTGTCCTTCACCAATAACTATGGCTTCACAAACTAAACACTTGGAACAGGTAGGATTGCTGCTCCAAAGTCTTCCACTGGTCCTTGAAGGGTAGGATTGCCTCTTCACCAGTTCCACCACAACCAACAGTCCTTGACACCCAATGATGCTTCACTTTCTTCAGCAAGTTTCTTGTAAAAGAAAGTTAGAATCAAGTAAGTGACTCGACTTTCAAAGAAATTGATCGGGATGATATGATCAGCAGCTTGATATCTTCAAGTGTGTAAACTTGATGTAGCTTGAAAGCAGATTACACTTGAAGAACTTTTCTGGATCAGTAGCTTTATGCTCAGTAGGGTCAGCAGGGTGCTTGATCGATTTTAAATCTGATAGCTCAAGATAGATCCTTAATCTTTCTTTTTGTTCATCACATGTATCTGAATTAGGAGTCCTCTATTTATAGGTAGGAATCCTTGTGACTTATGTTTGAAATTCAAACATAGCCGTTTCAGATTTGTCCCATATTGACTTGCTTTTTCTGACTGTTCCTAGGATTGACACTGTCAGATTCCTTTTTGACAGTATACAGTCTGTCCACCCTTTGACTTATATCCATTGGATAAAGGTCTGAATCATCCCAACGTCCCTTTAATCTTAACCATTGACATGTTTGATAAAATCAGAGATTGTTAGCTGTTCCTTTCTTTGTAATATTCCAATGTAACCTTCGAATAATTCGAAGTATATGTATCAGCAAGTTCCTGTGATCACGAGTCTGCTAAAATACATATCAGTCAGCTAATACATATTTTGCTGTGTTTATGAAACAATGCAGCTGACTTCTTTTATCTAAATTTTATTTATGAAGTTAGATTACACCATTTAATCATAACCAAGTTCCAACCACCACTTAACTTATGGAACTTAGACCTTGTACACAAGGTATATGTAATCAGTTTAGGTCATAACAGACTTCCCTAAATTCTGATTCCATAGCCTTGACTTTAATTACTAAGTTTGATCCCTTAGCCTTCAATAAGCGAGTTTGAGCCTCGACCTTTCAGTCCTCGGTGAGTTCCTAAACTAGTCTCTTGACTCGGTACCTCTTGATCTGGATAGATCTCACTGATGTAAGTCACCGACCATTTACATCTTTGTTTGATCAAACCTATACAAGATCAAACTCTAATAAACCTATACATTTGATCTAGACATCTTATTGCCTTTGCTCTATAACAGCTAGTCTGACACTCATCACTAAAACATAAAAATAAGTCCAACAAGTTCAGATAGACGGCTTTTCAAATTGACAGAGTATCTGCTTGTTCTTTCTAGATTCAATCGTTGTTCTTTCTGTCTGTCAATGCCTTCTATTTATAGCCTTGATTATCCTTGATTTGAATTTTCGTCCATTGGATATTTAATGTGGGGAATGATCTTTTGATTTAGTTCTTGATTCCCTCTTAATAATATTCTCCTTGAAATCAGTGATCCGGATTTTCTCCAAACGTTTATCACAAAATCCATCTTTGATTTATTCTTGATTGATTATGCATTTAATGCTTGATCCCCTTGATCATCCTTGTTATCTCACGCTCTGAATAAGTATAAGTGATATACCTTACTCAGCCATTTCTTTACTTGACTGTTGATTGAGCAATTTAGTGTTTCTGCTAACTAGCCGTATAATTCTCCCTTCACTGCTTTGTCTTTACTCAGCCGATCGATAGTTCGCTTTGCCGGTTCACTGCTTTCTTTATTTCTTTGAGTTTACAAGATTCTTTGTACTTCACTGATTCTTGATTTGGGTGAGAACAATGTACACCATATTTAACAATAAATTTAATGAATTGAAATATAACTTAGACTTATCCAAGGTCATCATAGACTTCCCTGGTTAAAAGTCAGACCATATGTCTTCAAGCTTCACTGCTGGTACTTGGCTGCTTTCACTCTACCGGATTTCTGTTTTACTTAGTCATCCTACCAACTAGTACAATACTTGTCTGACTCAACATATACAACATGTCAGACTCTAAGTAAAGACTTAAACAGAGATTTCTAACTTATATCAGGCTTGCTATAATAGCTAGTATGGCAATCATCAAAACAAAATAAAATGTTCACAACAATTTCCCCCTTTTTGATGATGCCAAAACCCTCATAAGCCTGAACATAAGTATGCAAATTTTCATAATAATAATGGAATAAAACTCAAAAATTTTATTCATCCATTCCGGGCAATATGATAAGTTCATTTAAATCATTCAATGGCAAAATGATTTATTTAAGGACTTCTACTTCTTTTCTTCAAACCTAATGCCTTTGCCTTTGATGCCCTTGCCCTTGTCTGTTGGGGTGTTCTACTTCACTGAACTTTCAGTCTTGCTGCTTCCTTCCACCTTTTTGGCAGCACCAAACCTTTCCTCCAGAATTTTGTTGGATGCTTCAGATACTTGGACAGGACCAAACCTTTCCTCTAGAATTTTGTTGTTTGCCTCAGATACTTGGATAAGAGTGTTGAGTGGCTGCCATGAGTAGTCCATGAGCTCATCCAAGTGTTGAATTTGTTGTGTATGCTCATTCAATGAGTCCACCAGAGGTTTAATACTTTCCTCAACCTTGTTTGCCAGGAATTCAAGATTTGTTTGGACATGATAGGGAATTAGATGATGTTGGTTATAGAGTAAGTTTCCTTGCCTCTCCATTACCTCATCTTGAACCTTGATGTGACTGATGAGATCCTGGATCTTTTGATTCATGGAGGTTTCATCACTCCTTAAGGCAGTTTTGAGATTTTGCCTGCTTATATACTGCCTCTCCATGTCCATAATCTGGGGTTTAATATCCAGATTGAAAATTCTATCTGGATCTTCCTCTGCTGGTGTAGAGGCCTCATCCTGCTCTTCTTCCTCTTTTTCTTTCTCTTCTTCATTTTCTTCTTCTTTCTCTTATTTGTTTTTAGTTTCTTCACTCTCATGATCAGAGAGAGATTGATGAGAGTCACTTGCATTTCCTAGTCCTTGTGAGGACTGCTTTTTTTCTCCATGTTCCGGAGACTCAACTGCTTCTGCTGATGTCCTCCTTGATCAATGCTGGGGGCGTTGACATGTTCAGCAGAGTGAGTTTGATCAGCTGGCTCACCCGGCTGTTTGTCAACTTTGCTGATGCTCATGAGAATCACTTCTTGGATCATCAGGTCATCATCAGATAGGTCCATCTATTCTTGATCATCCTCAAGATGATCTCCTTCCTGGTTTTCTTCTTCTCTCTTTTATTCCTCATCCTCAATAGATTCTTCTTAATCCTCAACCTCTTCTTCTTCAGAGGGTGTAAGGTAGTACCCTTCCTCACCTTCTTGCAGATAGGTGACTTCTTCTTGTTTCTCTTCAGTATCATCACTAATTTCAAGGGGGCTATCCTTGTTACTGGGTTGACTCCCTTGTGGTCCTTGAGCTTTTTGAGATCTGGTTCTCCTCTCAATTCTAGATCTGCTGCTTTTAGGCTCCTTTCTTTTGCTTCCAGCTGTTGGTTGTGGTTTCTGGGAGGCCTTGATATAGGTAAACATCACCTTGGCCTTGTGAAGTGTATGCACGTAGATGGGTTTCACTTTCATTTGATCGAATAGATGTTGAAGGGAAATCCTATATGATTTCCTTTCCTAGAATTCACTTTTCTTTTGCAGGTTCCTGCTGGGCACCGTAATTGCCAGATCAATCTCCTTTTGAATGTGAGCTTTCAATCTGTTGAAAATAAACTGTGACTAGTTAAAGGGAATACCTAGTCGCGTGTAAGTCACTAACATCGATATTACTAGCAAGAATACTAGCTACATCGTAGTATAGTAAATGTGAATCAAGGTCTATCCCACAGTGACAATGCAACTGTAACTATAAACGATTCTAACCTAATTAAGAAGCAATATAGAGGCGGTCATGGACCAACAATAAACATAAAACTAACTTGGTAATTCTCCCCCTCTTCTCACCGATCTACTAACTTGGATTAGTTAATCGTTACGTTTACGTCCCCACATAATTTCCTTAAATTAATCAAGCGAGCGTTTGATTTAATCATCAACTACGGGTGCAACTCCTACTCCCGTCTACTCCGACAATGGTAGTAGACAATATATACACAAGCTACCCTCCTTAATTGGTCCGTAATAGCCCATACGCATAAAGAACTAGAATTGCCGATATCGAGCGTTAATTCATACCGCTAACCCACCTAGACAGCTGTCGACATTGATCAGCACGTTCCTAGGGTCCATTCAAGACTATGTCCAAACATAGCACTTCACTATTCATATTTCATGCTAGTTTATGATTACAATAAGCAGATTGACCAGATCTAACCTACTATTAATTAAACCTATCGATCAACGTAGCTGTAGTGAATCCCAGTTTTAGGTTTTCTAATAATTGCCACGGTAAACTGGTATAGACCGCCGGTTTACCGGGGTTGGCTTTTCTATTCCTGGATCTACATTGCTGACATACGATTAAAATAAGTAAGTCATGGGGTCTTTAAACATGCAGATTAACTAAAACACATAAATACAAACATATCTACCATATTGAAGACAAAAAGGAACGTTCAAAGCTTCATACCTTCAACACTAGTGATCTAGCTCGATCTACTCAAGCTAGAGATGATGGAGAAAAGGAGAAAACAAGAAGTAACTCCTCAAAATCTTGGAATAACTTTATTTCATCAAATTATAATGTATCGAAGAGATTTGATAATAATAATATGAAAGCTTATACAATAATCTGCTAATGCGGCCTTATATAGATACAGTGACCGACTTATGACTCTCTAAAACCCTAACCGACCTAGTAGTGGCAGCATAATCTATTTCGTGTCCAACAAGTCCTCGGTTTACCGGCCCTAGACCGGGGTAAACCAGGCCGACTTTTCTCCGTTTTCTTCAGCAGACTTCTTCTTGGACTTCAATCACTTGGCCTAATACACTTCTTTTGGTCCAGATCCATTCTTCAATGCTCCAGATTTTGTAAATCCTATAAAACACGCAAAACAAGACAAAACAGTACCAAATATTTAGGAAAATAACATAGATGCAGAATTACGATCCAAGAAACACACACATAGCATTTAACACATATTCCACACAATAACGAGCCTATCTATCCTCTCTTGAGCAGAATTCAGGGTGAATAAAGGTATAATTATTAGTACCATTTAGGGCGTTATCAATACCTTGATAGATAATAGCCATTAATTTGACATTGAGCTCGGTCATGTTCTCCATGGAACCTTTCTTCCCTTCGATATTCCTAGTTATCACAGGAGCAAATTCAGCAAATGTGCGTTTAAGTGCTGATCTAGGGAAGTTGTATTTCTTGCTATGCTTTCTGGGGTTCTTGGCTATTTCCGTCTAGAATGTATTGATATCGATCTGCATCTTCTTCACATCGACTGGACCGACGTTGGAGAGATTTAGGAATTTTTTGAGAAGACCAGGGGTGATAACCACTTATTTTCCAAGCATTGTACTCAAAATGCAATCTAGGTCGCTTTTCTTCTTTCTGGGCACTAATTTTACATTTTTCCAGAATGCAATCTGGGTTTCATAGCATATTCCTGTGATTGAAGGGTTCAGGAATGTCATCAGTCCCAGATTTGTGCCGCTATCAACTAATCTTTGAGCCTGTGTATCATGTTCACAAAAGGGTAGATAGTACTCAGGTCGGAAGAATGATCTAGTGATGATAGACTTTTCATAGTATTTATCAGTTGGGGAGATTGAGGAAGATGATGCCGTTGTTTTTAAGTGTTTGAGAATTGTGATTATGAAAAAGCTTTGATTTTTAGAGAAAATAGGGTTTATGAATTGCAAGGGAGCGTAAAGAATTCTGAAAAATCTCTAAGTATTGTTTATATAGAAGAATTTGAGTAGTACGAATACGGGTGAATATGGAAATATTTGATGAAGTAATGGCGTGATTTTGTGTGGATAAATCATGGTATTTGAGTGTAGTGAGGAGAGTGGATTGAGGTATGTAATTAGAAATCCTAGGAATCGAGGCGTTGCCGTCATTCCTATAATTCAAAAATAATATAGTTACCTCCACGATTATAAACTAATCTCCAAGTGGGTGATCTTCCATATAATTATTCTCCATTAATTCTCCGATTTTCCACATGTGTAAATTTGATTTTGTTTACACTTCACTTTGCTGTTGTCTCCAAGATATTTATCGGTGAAGTAACTTGGCTGGTCATTAGTCCGGTGTAGTGACTCCTTTACTGAGCTGCTATAAAGAACTGTTCCTAACAATCAGTGAAGTTGACTTTGCTGGATTCCAATGCCTTACCTGCTGAGTAAGCGCACCCGAAGTGGCAAAGGTTCAGTCAGCTGGTGAAGTCACTTAGCTGATTACTCCAGTTAGCTGTTCTTTGAGAGTTAGTCGATTTCAATCATTCCCAACTCAGTTCTCAACTTGCAAATTCCTTCATGACTGAGTGGTTTAGTGAAAATATCAGTCAACTGATCTTCAGTTGGTATGTATCTTAGAATAACATCTCATTTTGCAACATGATCTCTGATAAAGTGATGTCTTACATCAATATGCTTTGTTCTTGAGTGCAATACTGGATTTTCAGTAATGGATATTGCATTTGTGTAATCACACATAATTGGAATTGTCTTCTCCTCCATTCCATAGTCCCTTAGTTGTTGTCTAGTCCACAACAAATGTGCACAGCAGCTACCTGCTGCTATATATTCTGCTTCAGCTGTTGATGTGGATATAGAGTTTTGCTTTTTGCGAAACCATGAAACTAGTCTGCTGCCTAGCATTTGATAAGTTCCAGATGTGCTTTTTCTATCAATCTTGCATCCAACATTATCTGAGTCTGAATATGATATTACTTTGAATTCTCCATCTTTTGGATACCAAATTCCTACATTGATTGTTTGCTTCAAATATTTGATGATCCTTTTGGCTGCTAGTAAGTGAGATTCCTTGGGTTGGGCTTGGAATCTTGCACAAACTCCAACTGCAAATGCTATATCAGGTCTGCTTGCAGTTAGATAGTGTAGAGATTCAATGATCCCTCTATACAAATTTTGATCAACATCTTTTCCAGCTTCATCTTTCCTACGAATAACTCTTGCACACATTGGTGTATCTGATGTGCCACATGTATCCATGCCGTATTTCTGTAACAAGTATTTTGTATACTTGGATTGATTGATAAAGATGCCATCCTTCATTTGTTTCACTTGTAAACAAAGAGAGTAATTGAGCTCCCCATCATACTCATTTGAAATTTTCTCTTCATTAAATTTGCAAATTTCTAACATAGCTTCTAATCTTCTGATCCAAAGATGATGTCATCAACATAGATATGAACTAACAATGTGCTTGTACCTTCTTCTAGTTTGAAGAGAGTCTTGTCAATGGTCCCTTTGTTGAATCTGTTGTTAATTACGAATTGTGACAGTGTCTCATACCAGGCTCTGGGTGCCTGTTTGAGTCCAAAAAGTTCCTTTTTTGAGTTTGTACACTTTATCTTCTTTGCCTTTGATTTGGAAACCAGGAGGCTATTCCACATACACTTCATCTTCTAAGAGTCCATTTAGAAATGCACTCTGGACATCCATTTGACAAACATTGAAATCTTATGTGCTGCAAAAACTAGAAAGAGTCTGATTGCTTCCAATCTTGCTACTGGTGCAAATGTTTCATCATAATCTATTCTTTCTGCTTGAGAGTAGCCTTTTGCAACTAGCGGTTAAGGGTGATTTTATACGTTTTATAAGGATATATTTTATGTCAATTTCCCCCATATCTGGATGTTTTTCATAGAAATCGAGCTTTATATTGAAATATTGAGCAAATGAGTTTTAGAAGTATTAAAGTGCAAAATCGAGCTAATTATGTGATTTTATTGGATAAATATCTTTAGATGTAAGATGTTACATTTTGCATGTTTTTATCGTGATGTAGGTACGCTTGCACGAGGTGGAACAAGCTTGAGTGGTGTTCATTTGAAGATCTAAATGCAAGTAGAAGAAGAAGGAAGAAGATTGGAGCTCAAGTTTGAAGTTGAAGTGAAGATGGTGGACGAACGTCCAAGGAATTGAACAAGCGTTCAACATGAAGTTTGGGTGGACGGACGTCTGAAATACTGGACGGGCGTCCAAGAGAAGCTGTTCGATACAGGATGTGCAGATTTTTATTAGACGAGCGTTCACCTCCGTCCAGAAGAATGGACGAGCGTCCAAAGGAGTGGACGGGCGTCCTTAAACCGACATCAGCACAACCGACTTAAACATCTATAAATAGCAGCGCGGATTTCAACCCTAAACATATATTATCGAGACCTATTGATACAAAATCATTAGAGAAAAACCCTAGGCGGCCCCAGCCCCTTTGGGGAGGCTGGGGTTGCGGATTAGTTAGGTTTTTGTTTTCGTTTTCTGTTCTTGTTCGACTCCATGGTGCTGTCCTGAAGCTGTGAACTTGGAGCAGCCATGGGAGATTTTCCAGCAGCGTTTTTATTCTTTCTTTGGATAATTTTGTGAGTGTTTTAATTAAAGCTTGTTTCTTTCCTTTGATTATTTGTTATGCAATGCATATCGAGAGATTGTTGTTATTGATGTTTACCGTATGACGAGAGTCGGTGTAAACCTTAGATCACTATAGGAAAGATGGGATTTTTAACCTTGACATAACGAGAGTTGATAGGTTAGATTTCTCGGTTGCTAGATTGAGAGATCTTACACCTTGTTTTGATAGCGTCAATCTTATAGATCGAGAGATGAGAGATTGATAGGCGAATTATCTACGAGAGTAGGAATTCATACTTATGAGAGGTTGACCACATCTTTAATTAGATCATCATGAGATAATCCAGAGAGGAGAATAAGGGTTACGGGATGGTGGATCATGGTTTGTTCGATGTTGATTTGCTTCAGTCATTATCATGATTCGTTAGTTTTATCGTTTTTCTTAGTTGTAGCTTTATTTATTTATGTTTTTCGCAACGATCTCTCCTGGCTTTGGACTGACAATCCTCTATCCAGTTTATCTTTTCGTTTTGTAATTTTAGGTTTTAATAATAATAGTATCAATCTTAGGAAAATTAATGAACTAGATACCCCGATTCCCTGTGATTCGACTCCGGTATTAATCGCTATGCTACGATCCCTACACTTGGGGTATACCGGATTTATAAATTTATTACTTGTTTATTTTTCATTGCATAAAATCCGAGAGCAAGTTTTTGGCGCCGTTGCCGGGGAATCGGTACGGTTGTCTAGTTTTCATTAATTTTTCTATTTTTGTCACGAACTTTTTTTTAGGTTTGATAGGTTTCATAGGTTGTCTATTGTCGTTTTTAGGTTTCATAGTTTTGTTTTCGTTTTTAATAAACACTAGGGTTTCTGTTTTAATGATATGATATTAGGTTATTTACGGGTTCTTTCTTTGTGTTCGATATAGGTCGAGTCTGTTTGTGCTTTTACTTTGAGTCAGTCGACGGCGTCCCAGTAAGTGAACGCCCGTCCGTCCCAAAACGCATCAACGCTTTGTTATGTTTTTAGAGAGTCGACGGCGTTTGCCTTTTTCCCCGAACGCCCGTATGCTCTATGTGGTTCTAGACGGGCGTCTGCATGCCTGGACGTCCGTCCGCCCTGAATATGCTTTAAACGTCCATCTGTCTTGGTGAACGCCACCCATCATCATCGATTTTGTGAATAGATTTTATCTTGATACATACGTCTATTATTTGACATGGTTGTTCCTATGTGAGCCTCTGTGGCCTCTTTATATATGCGTAGATGTTCTGAACTTGCATGTTTATATCTTTCCATCTACTAATCCATGTTAAATAATTGATTAATTTTTATATACATGCTTCATTAATTGACATGGATGTTTTAATGTGAGCCTCTGTGGCCGTTGTATATATGCGTAGATGTCTGTTCTTTCACCGTTATGGTTTCTTCCCATCTATTGCAATCCATGTTGAGTAATTCACCTAGCTAGACGTGATTCCAAATTTGACTTATGCTGTTCCTTTTGTCGTCTATCTAGGGTGTTAGGGTTGTTAAAGGCACGTCTACACTTCACATGGCAAGCTTCTGTGGCTTTGCATAATCGAATTTTGTTACGCTTCTGTGGCGTTATTTAGTAGACGTTTATATTCTTGACCATGCTTAGATTAGGGCGACATCTATGGAATTAGTTGGGCTAGTTTATTTTCTTTATTTTCGTTTTGCATTTTTAGTATAGTTGCATATCATTTAGTTGCATTGTATTTTATTCTGTTTTTTTTCTTTTATTTTTATTTATCTTTTTAGTGCACCTAGCCCTGCTACTTTGTAGTGTCCTCTATCCTCATTTCTGTATGCACATGTTGGGCTTATTTGTATTTTAACGCTTCTGTGGCTTTATGTTTGACGCTTAGGTGTCCTGTGTTTTCCCTGTGTGGTGATTGTTCCATCTGAGCAATTTTATCTTGTGCTTCTATCATGTCTATGATTAATTTTGCCGTGTTATACCCCCCTATGTTCCCCGAGATACTGCCATGTTTTTCAAGTGACGCAGGTACATTTAGCGTTGTTTTGTCAAGTTAACTTTGGATTTGAAGCTGGGAAGGACTCCATATGACATCACCATTGTTGTCTTCTTCAGCCAATCTTCGGATCATTACCAAATCAGCTAAGTTCTTTTATCTTTTCTTTAATTCTGCACAACATGAGGACATGTTGTGGTTTAAGTGTGGGGGAAGGTTTGGTTGGTTAGTTAGTACCTACATGATATTTGCCCAATTTAATTATGATTACCATGCTGAGAACTTAATTTTTATACCATGCTTACAAAGTCTTTGAATCTTAAAATTTTAACGAAATTTTGTTTTGTCTCGGCGAGTACATTCCTTTTGCTTGGCTTACTAGTTTTGATTTTCAACTACGATACTATATAGTCATTGATGATGTATCTTTGTATGTTTAGTAGGTTGGATGTTTCACCCGATATTATTTTTCACAAGCCATATTAAATGATGAGCTAAAATATAAAGTTGTATCCGTTTGGATTGGTAATTTTCGATTATCTTATAATTTTGTACTTAGTGCTAATACGCATGTTCGGAGAATTATAATAGTTTGTGGTTAGAGTCGGAGTATGATATACTGTGAATGTCTTAGGTTTGAATGTGATAAGTAAGATATAACTATTAAGTGTGCTGGAAAGTTGTTTAATAACAAGATTGAGTATGTCGGAAGCTAGTCAATGATTTGAGTGCGATAGGGTATACCACGTATGTCCTATACCACTATGATGACTAGAAGCTCACGACAGTCAGAAAAAGCTGCCTTATGATTTGAGTAAGGTAGGGTATATCTCGAATATCCTATTCTACTATGAGGGCAAAAGCTTATTCTGATTTGTGTCTAAATTTAAAATTTTAATTAAATCAACTTACATAAGGTAGTGAAAAGAATGACTTAGTTATCGTCTACCTTATCCCCAGTATAAACTGAAAGGCATGTTGTAGGGATTATCCTCTGAGTATGTCGGAAAGATCCTAAACGCATTTTATTATCCTTTTCGGGACATGTTATGTTTTGTAGGGTGCGTGTTATAAGTGTCGGTTATTGCTGGTTTAGATGGGTATTTGCTAGTTGCTTGAGAAAAATTCAAGTGTGGACTTAGTGGAAGTTTAATATGGCTATGCACACACACCGGGGTGAACGTCTGATTTATTACATATGCTTTGTATTTGTTGAAAATGACTGTATGTATTTTTGGTTGGAATTTTGCTATCCTACGCTTAGTTTTTGTTTTGTCTTGCTCGGGACGAGCAAGGTTTAAGTGTGGGGAGTTGTTAAGGGTGATTTTATCGTTTTATAAGGATATATTAAATGTCAATTTCCCATATCTGGATGTTTTTCATAGAAATCGAGCTTTATATTGAAATATTGAGCAAATGAGTTTTAGAAGTATTAAAGTGCAAAATCGAGCTAATTATGTGATTTTATTGGATAAATATCTTTAGATGTAAGATGTTACATTTTGCATGTTTTTATCGTGATGTAGATGCGTTTACATGAGGTGGAGCGAGCTTGAATGGTGTTCATTTGAAGATCTAAATGCAAGTAGAAGAAGAAGGAAGAACATTGGAGCTCAAGTTTGAAGTTTAAGTGAAGATGGTGGGCTGACGTCCAAGGACTTGAACGAGCGTTCAACATGAAGTTTGGGTGGACGGACGTCTCGAAATCTGGGCGGGCGTCCAAGAGAAGCTGTTCGATCACAGGATGTGCAGATTTTTATTAGGCGAAGCGTTCACCTCCGTCGGAAAGAATGGACGAAGTCCAAAGGAGTGGGCGGGCGTCCTTAAACCGACATCATCGCCACAAAATTGACTTAAACATCTATAAATAGCAGCGTGGATTTCAACCTAAACATATATTATCGAGACCTATTGATACAAAATCATTAGAGAAAAACCCTAGGCGGCCCCACCCTTTTGGGAGAGGCTGGGGTTGCGGATTAGTTAGGTTTTGTTTTAGTTTTACTGTTCTTGCTCGACTCCATGTCTTTGTCTGAAAGCTGTGAACTTGGAGCACCATGGGAGATTTTCGGCGGCGTTTTTATTCTTTCTTTGGATGATTTTGTGAGTGTTTTAATTAAAGCTTGTTTCTTCCTTTGATTATTTGTTATGCAACGCATATCGAGAGATTGTTGTTATTGATGTTTACCGTATGGCGAGTCGGTGTAAACCTTAGATCACCATAGGAAAGATGGGATTTTTAACCTTGACATAACGAGTTGATAGGTTAGATTTCTAGGTTGCTAGATTGAGAGATCTTACACCTTGTTTTGATAGCGTCAATCTTATAGATCGAGAGATGAGAGATTGATAGGCGAATTATCTACGAGAGTAGGAATTCATACTTATGAGAGGTGAACCACATCTTTAATTAGATCATCATGAGATAATCGAGAGAGGAGCATAAGGGTTGCAGGATGGTGGATCATGGTTTGTTCGATGTTGATTTGCTTCAGTCATTATCATGATTCGTTAGTTTTATCGTTTTTCTTAGTTGTAGCTTTATTTATTTATGTTTTTATAGCGATCTCTCCTGGATTTGGGTGACAATCCTCTGTCCAGTTTATCTTTTCGTTTTGTTATTTTAGGTTTTAATAATAATAGTATCAATCTTAGGAAAATTAATGAACTAGATACCCCGATTCCCTGTGATTCGACTCCGGTATTAATCGCTATGCTACGATCGCTACACTTGGGGTATACCGGATTTATAAATTTATTACTTGTTTATTTTTCATTGCGTAAAATCCGAGACACTAGCCTTGCTTTATTTTTGACAACTGTCCATTGTTTATCCATCTTGTTTCTGAATACCCATTTTGTTCCAATGATGTTGGCCATTTCTGGTCTGTCAACAAGTTCCCAGACCTCATTTCTCTCAAATTCATTTAGTTCTTCTTACATGGCTGTAATACAATCAACATCTTGAATTGCATCATCTATTGTTTTGGGTTCCACCTGTGATAGAAAACAAGTGATCATATTCTTCAGTTGTCTTCTGGTTCTAACTCCTGTATGAATATCTCCAATGACTTGTTCTTCATGATGATCTCTCAGCCAATTCAAGTTAGGCTGAAGTTGCTCTTGATTTGGTTCTTCCACAACTTCAGCTTGTGCATCACTTCCTTGATCTTGTGTTGGTATCTCTTGTGTTGTATTGACTGGTGCATCATCTTGATTGCCAAATTGTGATCCAAGATTGTAGCTGGTACTATTGCATTCATATAGACTTGTCCTTGTACAGTTTCTGTTTCTTTATGATTGTGTAAGCTTTCACCATTTGTATTTGGTTCATCAAAGACTACATGAATAGATTCTTCAATCACCGAAGTTCTTTTGTTGAATACTCTAAAAGCTTTGCTGGTGTCTGATTATCCCATAAAAATTGCTTCATAAGCGTTTTCATCAAAAGTATGTAACTGATTCTTGTTCAAAACAAAACATTTAGATCCAAACATATGTAAATGTGAAATGTTAGGTTTTCTGCCATTCAAAATTTCTTATGGTGTTTTTCCATGATGTTTGTTGATGATAGATCGGTTTTGAGTATATCATGCTGTGTTTGCTGCTTCAGCCCAAAATCTCTTTGGTAAGCATGCTTCTGGAATCATTGTCCTGACTGCTTCTTTAGTGTCCTGTTTCTTCTTTTTGCTACACCATTTTGTTGTGGGTGCCTACTGCTGACAGTTGATGTAATACTCCATTCTCTTCACAATATGTTATGATAATTTCATTTAGGAACTCTGTGCCCCTATCTGATCTTATTTTGATGATCTTAAGTTCTTTTTCATTTTGAATTTTTCGTAGCAAATCTGGTAGCTTTTTGAGTGTCTTTCTTTTCTTGTTCATGAATATGGTCCAAGTGAATTTGGAAAAGTCATCCACCACCACTAGAGTGTACTTCTTTCCACTAACACTTACTGGTGTGACTTGTCCAAAAAGGTCCATATGCAGTAGGCGTAAGATCCTTGTTGTAGATTGGTAGGGCTTTGACTTGAAGGAGCTTTTGATCTGCTTCCCATTTTGACATGTATCGCAAAGACTTTCCTTTTTGAATATAATCTCTGAAAGACCTTCAACTAGCCTTCTCTTTGACAATTTGTTGACGGTTTTGAAGTTGAGATGGTTCAGTCTTCTATTCCAAATCCAGCTGGTTGATTGTTTGTTTTTGACAAGTAAACATGTTTCTGCTTTTGCTGTATTCCAATCTACCACATACATATTGTCTTCGCTTTTTCCTGCAAGTACTACTGTGCTTGTTTGGTTATGAATCACTTTGCATCCTTCTTTGCTGAAGTGCACATTGTAGCCTTTGTCACAGAATTGACTGATGCTTAGAAGATAGAAATTCAATCCTCTAACAAAAGCCACATTTTGAATCTTCAGGTTGTTTTTGAGCATTGTGCGCTCCCTATTAATTTTTCCGGGGTTTTCTTTGCCTCCAAATGTAACTTTGGGTCCATCAAAAGCTTTAAAGTTAGTCAACCATCCTTTATTCCCTGTCACATGCCTGGAACATCCACTGTCTATATACCAGACATCCTACAAAACAAGTTAAGTGTGTTTAGGTACCCAACACTGTTTGGGTCCATATCTGTTCGCAGTCATGCGTCCCATTCCAATATGTATTCAAAGGATCTTCTTCTTGGATAGTTGAAGTCATCAACTTCATATATGTAAGGCATGGCAAAATAATTTCTTTTAGATCTATTGAAATTATTCTGATACAATTCACTACTTTTTGTTGCATTTGCATCATTTTCTAATTTCCAATATGCTGGAGGAAACTTATTTTCATATTGATTCTTGTGTCTAGGAACATGCCCTGGTAGGCTTTTCCTAAAGACATGTTGTATACCATGAAATGGTTTCTTCATGTATTTTGGGGGTGCAACATTCCAATCATCCTCTGAAGGGTAAAGTCTTCCCTTACCTTTCAGTAAGCCTTTGCCTTTAATTGCCTGGTTTAATGATTTACTCTGATTTTTCACTACACTTGGTTTTGACTTCACCGGTGCAAGATGAGTAGTTGAAACCATGGTCTGTTCTTTTCTGAATTTAGGTCCAGTTTTGGTCCTTGATTCAGAATTGTGTTGTCCATTGTTTCTTTTCTCATCCTAACTGTTGTAGCAAATACTAGATCTGGATTCAAACCTTTCTGGGTGTTTGTAAGCTGGTGCACTGAGTGGTGTAGTGGTGCTCGTAACTGGTAGGGAGATTTTCTCAGCTGGTCTTTCAACATTAGATGAGTGATCATCTGCTACTTGTTGATCAGTTGAGTGAACTACCTTACTAGTTTGTTTAGCTTTTAGTTCATCCAGTTCTTTCTTTAAACATTTATTCTCCTCTCTCAGATTCTCACACTCTTGTTGCAGAATTTCATGATTTGTTTGAATTTCTTCAAATTTACTCATGAGATTTTCAACTAAGCTTACAGAATCCAAAGGGATAGTAGAAGATTGTGCAGTGTCAGATGTGGATGCACTTGATGAGTATGAACTTACCTCTGTTTCATCAAACTCCTTAGCCATAAGGCATATATATATGCTTTGTCATTGTCTGAGCTGTCAGCTTCATCATTATCTGAATCATTATCAGATGATTCTTCAATCTTTTCACTGCTGGTTTCAGCTTTGAGTGTCTTCTTGCTCCTTCCCTTTTCAATTTCTTTGTACTTCTTCTTTTCCCCATCTTTATCTTTTCATTCAAGACAATCTGCCTTGAAGTGACCTTTCTTCTTGCAATTGAAGCATATATATTCATCATCCCTTTTCTTCTTGTCTTTGCTTGAGCTTGACTTCTTGTTTGATGATGAGCTTTCTTTGAATTACTTCTTTTTGGTAAACCTGTCAAAATGTTTAATTAGTAAAGCAGTCTGTTCTTTTTGCTCTTGTGTCTCTGTGCTGCTTGTATCAGCCATTTTGCTGGGGTGCAACCAGTGCACAGGCCTTGTGTGCCTCTACTGGTGCACTATCTTCACCGTTCAACTCAAATTCATGAGCCTTTAATTGAGACATCAGAGTTAAAGTATCAAGATTTGCAAGATTTATTGTTCCTCTGAGAACGGATGTGATGATTTTCAATCTTTTGGGTAGACCTCTCAAGATTATAAGGCAAACCTCTTTCTGTGGGTATGTATGTCCAAACTATTGTACTTCATTGATGATGCTTGAAAATCTGTTATCCATTTGATCAATGGATTCACTAGTCTTCATTTTAAAGTTCTCAAATTTCTGTTGTGCAACAGACAATTTGTTTTCCTTGACTGCTTCTGATCCTTCATTGATCAGTGCTAATTTATCCCACATCTCCTTTGTTGTTTTGCAGTCCTTGATCCTCATGAACATATTGCTGTATAGAGTCTTTAAGATCATATCTTTTGCAACAAAGTCGAGATTTGCTCTTCTTCTATCATCCTTTGTCCAATCTTTCTTGGGTTTGTCTATTTCCTTCCCATGATATGCTCCTATGGCTATCACAGTCATGATCTTGATTGGGCCATCATTGATTACATCTAGCATCTCCTCATGAGTTGCTGCAAGATGAGACAACATCCTTAATTTATATTCATCAAAATTATTAACATTGAATATAGGTACTTTAGACATGCAACTAGAGGAATCCATAAGTGCAAATCAGAGATTTATTTAGAAAGCACATATTTGAAAACTACTTTGAAAATATGTGATCTCCTTGTTACCAGAAATCCGATCTGATCAGGTTCAGATACTAGGAACACTACTCCGATACCAATTTTTGGTCCCAGAGAAGGGTAAAAGTATAGTTAGAGGGGGGGATGGGTGAATTACTGTACTGGAGTTTCAAAAACATTTTTCAATATAAAAGCTTTTGTGCAGTGGATATGTCCCTTCTTAAATTGTTGATTCAAAGTAGGATATGCAATCACATATATACTATGCAATAAAGTAAGTGCAATAAAGTAAAGTACAGAAAGTAAAATAGACACAGAGCTTTATAGTGGTTCAGGGTGGTGTAATCTCTTAATCCACTATTCTCCTGTGATGATTGGAGGAATTCACTATTGTTTTCACAGATACAACAGCACGATTGTACTTGGCTGCACAAGCTTCACAATCTCCAAGACTATCACTCCCTAGCTTCAAAAGCTTTAGTGACTCTGTCTTTAACACTGCTCCTTGGGAACAAATCTTTCAGCAGCTATCACAAACACAAATCCTTCTCAAAAGGCTATGATTTAATTGCTTGACTGGTGTGAATTTGATTCACAGATGCTGTTGATCAATCTCAGTACTTGATGTGAAATTTGAGTTTTAATAGATGAGTTAATCTCTATATTTTTCCTTTAAAGTTTAGATAGAAGGCTTTTCAAATTGATAGTGTTTCTGCTTGTTCTTTCTAGATTCAATCGTTGTTCTTTCTGTCTGTCAATGCCTTCTATTTATAGCCTTGATTATCCTTCATTAGAATTTTCACCCGTTGGCTATTTAATGTGGGGTTCGATTTAATTCTTGATTCCCTTTAATAATATTCTCCTTCAAATCAGTGATCCGGATTTTCTCCAAACGTTTATCATAAAATCCATCTTTGATTGATTCTTGATTGATTATGCATTTAACACTTGATCCTCTGAATCATCCTTGTTATCTCATGCTATGAATAAGTATAAGTGATATACCTTACTCAGCTGTTTCTTTACTTGACGGTTGATTGAGCGGTTGAGTGTTTCTGCTAACTTAGCCGTTTAATTCTCCATTCACTGCTTTGTCTCTACTCAGCCGATCGATAGTTCACTTTGCCGGTTCACTACTTTCTTGATTTATTTGAGTTCACAAGATTCCTTATACTTCATTGATCCTTGATTTGGGTGAGATCAGTGTACACCATACTCAACAATAAATTTCATCATTTGAAATATAACTTAGACTTATCCAAGGTCATCACAGACTTCCCTGGTTATAACTTAGACCATATGTCTTCAAGATTCTCTGCTGGTACTTGGCTGTTTTCACTCTACCGGATTTCTGTTTTACTTAGCCATCCTACCAACTAGTACAATACTTGTCTGACTCAACTTAGACAACATGTCAGACTCTAAGTAAAGACTTAAACAGAGATTTCAAACTTATATCAGGCTTTCTATAACAGGTAGTATGGCCATCATCAAAACAAAATAAAATGTTCCTTACAGTACTATCTGCCCTTATGACTGGCTTTCTGCATTTCAGAGCATGATCACCTTGGCTACAAGGAACGAATCCGCATGGTGCATCTCTCTTATAGGCGCCATGTAGGAAAGAGCAGGAACATGAATCCATAATCTGCCTGCCAGATTGATCTGCTCATCAGATGATCTACAGTCTAAATTTATCGAAGAGTTCAAGTTGGCAGGCAGGCCGAAGAAGACAATTGACGATCACTATGAGGTCCATCAAATGGAAAATGATTCATCTCAAAGTCATTATGAGCGATTAAATATTGTCTATGAGCAGACCAGGGCATATAGGAGAGCGAGATCGTCACTAGCTTTCAGGGCATATAGGAGAGCGAGATCGTCATTAACTTTCAGGGCATATAAGGATCACGGCCACACCACAGTTGAATGTCAAGTTCTTAGACGTAAGATGTAGAAGCTGATCACCCAAGGGGTACTGGACAGGTACAAACGATATGGAGGGGATGCCAAACCCCCAACTTCGCCAATATAGGAACAAGATCAAAATTATTATTGAGCCTTTCCCCAAAAAAAACCAACTCAAAAGCCAAGTCAACACTCTGAACATGAGTGGCTTTGAGAAGCCTTTCATCTTGCATGGATCTTAGGAACCTCTATCATTCATCCACAGAGAACTGGCGGTTCTACCTGGCCTTATGGACGTACCCATCATCATAACAGTGGGTATATGAAACATTGGCCTCAATCAAGTTCTAGTCGACACAGGGGCTTGCCGAGATATATTATACTATGATTGCTTCAAGCTGCTCGGCTTGGGTTTTTCACGTCTAAGTGCATACAATAGTACACTTGAAGGCTTCTCCGATGATAAGGTATGGGTTAAGGGCGTCATCGACCTGGATCTAAAGATACGAGCCATGCCGAACTAAAAAGGTAAAATTTCTCAAGGTCGACCTTCAGTATCATTATAACATGATCTTGAGGGTCCCGGTCCTTAGACAATTGCAGATGGTCGTCTCGGTGCCACACCAGAGGGCCAAATTTTTTGTCGGCGATAGGATCAGGGCCAAAAGATGCTTGAACATGTTATGGATTTCCGTAAAGATAACAAAAAGCCCCGGTTTGATCAGCCTGATCATATGATGGGAGCAAGCCATGTAAATATTTTTAGAGAGCTCTCCCCTATAGATGTCGAATGCGAAACTTTACTATTAAGGGATGAGCCTGACTTCATTGCAGGGTCAGCTGGTCGAGGTTATTTTAAATGAGGCTTATCCCGACCTAAAAGTCAAGGACAACCTCGATGCATTTGCTTGGATCTAACTGATATGAGAGGGGTTGAACCTGAAATCGCTCTGCATCACCTAGATGCGACCTGACCTTCAAACCCATAGAACAAAAAGCTAGACATTTCTCTGATAAAAAGGAACATGCCATCAAGGTCGAGGTTGGCAAACTCCTCCTAGCCGGCATCATCAAAGAGCTCCCCTACCCACTTGGATGGCCAATGTCTTCATGGTCAAGAAACACAACAATAAGTGATGGATGTGTGTCGAATTAACTGATCTCAACAGGCATGCTTGAAAGAACCGTATCCTCTTCCGAGGATTGATTGCATGGTTGACGGCATCGCGGTGTTCGAGATGCTCAGTTTTCTTGATGCATACTCCAGAATTCACCAAGTCAAGACGGCGAACAAAGACAAAGAAATGACAGCCTTCAGGGCCATTGAGGGCCTTTATTATTATGAGATGATGCCATTCGGGCTGAAGAACACTAGATCCACCTCTCAGAGAATGGATACCAATGTCTTTAGTCCGCAAATTGGAAAAAGTATGTCGACAACATGGTTGTCAAATCTACTAGCCAAGGTCATAATGCCGACCTCCAGTAAACTTTTGAAAATGTCTAAAAGCATTCTAAGAAGCTCAATCTAGCTAATTGCACATTCGGCGTTCAGGCAGGCAAGTTTTTCAGGTTCATGGTTAGTCAACGGGGGATTAAAGCCAACCCATAAAAAATAGTGGCACATTTGAACATGCAAGATCCAACATGCATCAAATAGGTACAAAGGATCAAAGGTAGAATCATTTCTCTTGGCAGCATTATATCCAAATCCACAGAAAAGTGTCTCCCCTTCTTCGAAATTCTCAAGGGTGACCGAACTTTCATATGGAACACATAGTCCTCCCAAGAATTTCAACCTCTAAAAGACTATCTGGGGAAGCCTCCACTTCTGGTTAGTCCCATCATTGGAGATGAATTGTATTTGTATCTGGTGGCCTCAGACTAGGTTGTAGCTACTGTTCTTGTAAAGGAGGCCGAAACCCTCCAAAACTCTGTATATTATAAAAGTAAGGCTCTCAGTCCGGTGGAGAGTCGTTATTTCAATATTGAAAAGTTGGCATATTCGCTTGTTGTCGTTGCCCGCAAGTTACGGGCTTATTTTACATCGTATACTATACATGTACTTTCAGATAGTTCATTGCACCAAGTTCTAAATAAGCCCAACATTTTAGGTTGCTTGCTTCGTTGGGCAATCGAGTTGACATAGTTTGATATCTGCTATCAACGTAAAAAAGAAATCAAAGCACAAGCATTAGCCGACTTCATCACAGAAACCAGCTTCTGCACAGAGCCATCAACTCCGTCGTCTGCTATCGAGCCCACCACTTCAGCGATGTCATGCCGTTACGGCTGAGTCATTGCTTGTAGTTATACGTCAATAGGGAAGCGAGCAAAAGTGGCTGTAGGACCAGAATAATCTTGTTCGAGCCGGTAACTACGGAATAAATCGAGAAACCAATATGGTTTGATTTCCCTGCTTCAAACATCAAAGTAGAGTATGATGTTGTAATCACTGGTATGGAACTCTCCAAATCCATGAACGTTTAAAATGATGAAGTCTATTGCGACTCCTAGCTTGTTGTACTCCAGATCTCAGGTACCTATCGGACCAAAGATAAAACTTTCAGTCAGTACCTCGAAATCGTCAAGCATCTATAGGACGGCTTCAATTACAGTGAGTTCATCCGAATAGCATGGGAAGACAAAATGCCGGTAGATTACTTGTCAAAATTATCAGTAGAAGGATATATTAGCGACGCGAAGGTTATGGTTGAATACCTCTCTGAGCCCTCCATCAACCTGACCGAAATCATTGATATCAATCTGGTATCACAATGATGGATAGATGAAATAAAGGCATTTATAGAGGCGGGAACACTACCTATAGCTGCAAAACAAGCTCGCATCTTGATCAAAAGAGCAATGTGGTAATCCATCGTCAATGGTATTCTATACAGACGATCCTTCAAAAAGCCTTTATTACGATGTGTCCATCTTGAAGAGGTTTGTGGGATATTAACAGAGGTTCATAAGGTATTATATGAGGGCCACCCCAGAAACCGCACCATGGCCTAAAAGATTATCCTAGCAGGCTACTGTTGGCCTGAACTCGCCGACGATGCTTAACAATTTGCCTAATCTTGCAAAAAATTCCAGCGCTTCACAGACTGGATTAGGTTGAGCAAAGTATCATTATCTTAGCCTGGCCTTTTGATGTGTGGGGAGTCGATCTCATTGGTCCGTTTTACAAGGGGCGATCTGGCTGTCAATACGTAACTATCGCCTTCGATTACTTCACCAAATTGATCGAAGCCAAAGCTTTGGTAAAAACATCCGCAAAAGAGGCAATCTATTTCTTACATGATCAAGTACGGACTTGCTTCGTTGTCCTTCAAGCCATAGTATCCGATCATGGTCTATAATTCAGACGGGAGTTTGCTAAGTTCTGCACTGAGCATAATGTGAAACATTGGCAATCCTCAGTATGTTATCCTCAAGGAAATGGTTAGGCAAAAAACGCAAACAAACGGGTTCTCAAAGCTCTGTAACGCAACGTGGATGAAAAACAAAATGATGGGTAGATGAACTCCCTACGGTCCTATTGTCTATCCGAACATCATTTAAGCTTTGATTTCATCGGTTGTGGGAATGTCAATATCCATGATTTTTACCCGGTCAATGGTAGGTGCAGCGAGATATTCGAACAATTTTATGGGGTCTGCGAGCTCATCCTCGGTGTATAACTTAGATAGATAGTCATCTTGCATATTGTCTTCTCGTCTAATTCTAACACACTCGCAATAGTCGAAGCCGTTCTTTATCTTTTTGACAATTTCCATATACCAGTTAAGGATATCGTCCTTAGTTTGATACGCACATGAGATCTGGTTGACGATGAGTTGAGAATCGCTGAAGACTTTGACATTTTCTATGCTCTTCGCATTGGCGAGCTCTAGACCAGCTATGACAACTTCATACTCAGCCTGATTATTTGAGGTGGCAAATTAGAACCGTAGTGCTTTTTCGATCTCTTCCATGGTTCTTGGCTCGAATAATGTAATTTCCACTCCGCAGCCTCTTTGGCTTGCTGCACCATCTATATAGAGTTTTCAGCAATGATCGGGTCTTTGAGATGTTGAGGTCAAGGCTGATGGTGTGGCCCCTTAAAGCATGATGGTCAGCTCGCTCTGATCCTGACTAAAGCTGGTTTCGATGATGAAATCTGCTAAGTCTTGGGCTTTCATTGCTTTTTAGGGGTGATATCGGATATCTGATTTGGTGAGCTAGATTGCCCAACGAAGTAGTCGACCTGATAGATCCGGTTTGTGAAGCACTTGTTGTAACGGGCTATCTGTTGAAACATTTATGGTATGCGAGGAAAAATAGGCCCTTTATTTGCGGGCTGCAATGCCAAGCAAGTAGGCCAACATCTCTATACTGAAATAACGGCTCTCCACCGGGCTGAGAGCTTTGCTTACATAGTAGACATGATTTTGGAGGGTGCCGGGCTTCTTCACAAGAACGGCAGCAACAACCCTATCTGAAGCCACCAAGTACCAAAATAACTCGTCTCTTACAGCTGGACTAACAAGAAGATGTGGCTCCCCAATTTATTCTGTGAGATCTCAGAAGGCTTGGGCACACTCTTCACTCCAGGTGAATGTCATGTCACCTTTGAGAACTTTGAAAAATGGAAGACATTTTCGGCCGACATGGAGATGAACCTACCAAGAGAGATGACTCTTTTATTGATCATATGGACCTTTTTGATTTTAGTTGGATCATTCATGTTGAGGATGAAGGAAGTAAGATCTTAGATCTTACGAGTCAGATCTATGCGCAGCGGATGGATCACGATTCATATATTATAACACATAAACAAAGGATTTAATTACTACAAGGGGGTTAAGTTTATCTTACCAATAGTAGGAAGAAAAGCTTTAATCTTAGGATGAGAGGCCTTGATCTTCCAATGTGTTCTCCAAACGGTGGTTGGTGGACACCGATTCTTGGAATTGGAACCTCCTTGATATGCAACAGAGAAAAAACCGTAAGTTTTTCTCCAACCGGGTGGAGCTAAGGATCGAACTCCTTAGCCTTTTTTCTCTATGAATTTCACGGTCTTCTCTTCACCTAGGGCTCGGGGAGAACTCTCTTTTTATAGGCAAAATCCAAGAGAGAAAACCTATACCCAATCGGTTTCACAAAATAAAAGAGATAATTCTAATTATTATTATCCAATAAAAATAAGAGATAATTATAATCTTATAATAAGAAAATATAATTATCCTTATAGTTAAGAGATAAATAATAAATAAATTATTTTCTTTTATTTATCAAATTAATTATTTAACAAATAAATAACTAATTACACAATATGTCATTATCCAGGAAAACTATTTTCTTGGAAAATTCAAGACATATTGGCGCCACACTAAGCCCACCAGGCCCACAGAAAATGTCTTTTCTGTGTATTATATTATTTAGCCAACTAAATAATATTCATGCATATCAATTAATTAACCCAGCCAATTAATTATCAATGAGGCCCAAATAACAAGAATTATTAGTCCGAATTACAAAAGCCACATCGGGGACCATGGACCTATAACCAATTAGCTCAATAATTAATTATTCATTGAGCAGAATAAGTACATTAATTATTAATTCGGGATTACGCCACCATAAACTGGCCCGAACTCTACCGATTATAGATGTATACTTATACTCAACCCATAGAGTGAATAAGCGTCCATTGATATAATCACTACATACGGATTAACCCTCCATAGACTGTCCATTCTGAGTGGGAAGTCTCTGTGAACCCGACTCAGAATATCTTATCCGTATTTGCCATTTACCCCCTAATGATCAATTAGTATGCATATCTGACTAGAAGCTAATTAGTTAAATGCGAAACTCCCGGGATCGATCAGTTTCTTAGGGCTAACAAATAAGAGGACTGTCTCTCTACTTCCCGCAGGAAGGAATGGATTCCATGTCTGTGAAAATCAGAACTACTCACTCATCAGGAGATAGTGCCAATGAGAAGTGGCTTGGAACACATATTTAAGTGAACCGTAACTAACACATCAAACACTACCCGAGACAAGCGTGCCTCATGATCACCTCGAGATTAAGGTTGATCCATATATGATCATCTAATGATTTAATAAGATTCCTCGATTACGGAATTATATCGAAATTCATATTAAATCGGTCCATCTATATGAATGCCATCATATATAAATGCCCCACGTAGGTACCCTCTACCGACAGTCCGGATAAGACTATCACACCCTAAGGTGTTACGGCGCATTATTGGTGTTTTAATCAAGAGACCCTAAACTCGATTAAGTTCACCACGGACTAACAGTTTAAGCATATCTCCACTAACTCAATCCTCACGTGTAATCCATACAATGAGTTAAGTGGTTACATACAGATATACTTAGGGTTTGCAGCAGTGTATTACTTACAAGCACAAAGAAAGTAATAAAGTGAGATAAATTCTGTCATCCATTATTAAAAACAGTTACACAAATTGTCTTTCGGGCACTGCACCTAACAATCTCCCACTTGCACGAAATGACAAGCAACGATTGTTTTTAGAGCACACCCTTTCTCATCTTATTCACAACACTCTCCCACTTGCTCTAAAAGCAGATGAGACATATCCATCAATGCCGTAACCTCCAAGCACTCGAATTGGTACACTGATTAGTTAGGTTGTCGACTCAAGACGATCTTTAGGATTGAAACGTTGCCGGTCCTTCCAATCAGGCGGTACTCCCTCTCAATATGCTTTTGACTTCTTGTGACTGAGAAGATCCTTCTAAGCTATCTCTTCACAGTTTTCACGATGAAGTGATATCGGCTTATCAGACCTGGAATTACTCTCAGACCAAAACAGAAATTCTAAGCACTATGAGTAAACACTGTTCCCGAGATCAACTTAATGATCATCCTTAATCTGACTACAAGTCAGAATCAGTGTAGTCAACCATATTCAAGTTTGCACCTGAATATACAAGCATATGATTCCTCGTTCTCTAAAGATACTTGAGGACGTACTAAACCGCTACTTATTGTTCAAATCCATGATTCGATTGCAATTGACTCGTTTTAAGCTGACTTGCCCTTATCCCAGAGAGACTCTATCCCATTTTCTCTTTATCCGAAGATTTGGAGAATCATTCCTGAGAGGTAGGGTTGGACTACTCTCGATGAATGTTGCAACCGTATATGCATAATCATCTTATTCAATAAGATAGGTGGGATAGCCAATGACTCATTCTCGTGAATTTGACCGAATCAAATTCTTAGAATATTGTCTAATTCTCTCATGCAGAGAATCTTGGCCTGTCAGTTTCCGACTTCAGATAGCACACACATGTTGTTTCCAACCGTTTCAGTGTTATCATTCATGAACACCAATACTACTACTTTGCCAATATTGATATCCAGTCTATGAAAGACTTATCAATATTCTGGTCAAGTCCACATATTTTAAAACATGTGACTTTAAATGACCGAGAGGTTCTCTTAAATCCACAAAGGATATAAGCCCCGGCAGTCATCTTGCCGTTTGTTCTAACCAAGACGCTTCTGTTCCGACTGAATTCAGAATCCGTTTTTGGCAAGAAAGTCTCAGGGTATCACCCCTATTTTCCGCTTTCTAACGAAATCTTGCAAGACCGAGTGGCGAGAGAGTTCAAGGTCTGGTTAACTCTCTACTTGTCAGGGAATCACCCATCTTCCACTCGGCTGAATAGAACAGAAGTACCAAAACTCCATTCATAGGGTTAAGGTTTTCAAACCAACCTTTATGATCAGAATCCTATACAGACCACTAAGACCCATAGGTTATCAATCACCCTAGTAGACTATAAAGTCCACAAAACCACAATACCACAGTGGGTCAATGGTTAAACCATACTCCCACTGTGTTTTGGGTGGATTGACATTCTGATCTAGTAGTATTTATCAGTGCAATCACCAACAACCGATGTTGGACGTGGTCTGATTAAATCAGATAGTAACTAACTTTGGGTAACCGTAATCCAAGGTTTAAGGCTGCTTCTTATAGATTCTATCAAAAGCCTTGTGACATTTCAACCGTCACTTTCTGATTTCAATAATCTTATAACCAACCTTTGCTCGTCTCATTAAGGCATTTCATGAACAGTCAAAATCTGAACGTATGCGCAAAATCTCCAGTCCTACCTTCAAGCATTAAATGCTAAATGCCTACATTTACGGAAGTGCTGTGAACCGAATTCACTCCTTATCCATAAATTCACTAGCATCTTCTAGGTAGACTTTTCGGTTTACATAATAATGTTAACCGTTATTTTGCAACCAATTATCTTAATCGAGTTTAGCAGCACATCAATAACTATATAGGGCAAGTCTACGGTTTCTTCCTCAGTGAGAAACATTCCACTTAGAGGCAGGCCGAGCATCAGTCCCAAGACTATGTGATAGCCAATTTATGAGCATGGAATACTCTATTCTCTGCTAAAATCAGAGACTCCTCCTCGTATTATTTCGATAAACTAAATCGTGTTTCGAGTAGTTATCAGACAAAATGTCACCACTCAAAATCTCCCACTAGCTTGTATCTCTCACTAGACCCCGAAGGTTATGATGAACAAGCTATGTTACCCCTTCAAATCTATTACCCTTTCCCAATTGAAAGGAAGCTTAGTCATTGTTCCTTTAAGGCAGGTGTTCGAGGCTGGGGAGATAGGAATCACCCTTAGCCACTATTAGGTCTAATCTCTAGGATATATGAACTAATTAATAGATTTTGAAGAATCGTTTATCTTAATATGGAAACCATTCGCCTATAATAGTTTAAGACGTGTTACATATACCTTTTCAGCATTTCTTAGTGGTTCTCACTTTATCAAACAGAAGTCCAAGTCTCGGATTCGTACTACAAATGTCATTTTCACTTTCTATGAGGCACCAATATATCGAGTTGAAAGTGAATCCATTTGTTTCAACGAATCTGTAAATAGAAAAATAAATTTTTCCTGTGATATTCAAGGATAGAATCCGAAATTCATTTCCTTATATCACTCCCACTATTTTAGCTGAAACTACTGCCCATTGTTACTCTATTAATCGTTAATGCAAAGCTCTCTTGTTCTTCCAAAGAACTTAGCTCCCGAGTCGAGTTACTCGGTTAAGAAAGTTGCTAAGGATTCATTGGTTAGTGATCCGAAATCACTTTCCTTATCTTATACTTTCTTTACTTAATTTTTCGGTTTAGCCTCAAAACTTTAGTTAAGATGATTAACACATATAGACATTCTTTTCCATTCTTAACTTTCCTTAAAAGGAAATAGTCTTGAACTAGCAGTTCGTTTGAGTAGACACTACTCGTGAACTGTGGGATGTCTAATGAAAGCGTTACCTAGTGGGACTAATTTTCTAATAAATTAGAAAAACATAAGATAAAAGCTCCCACTAGTTTATCGGTTCCCAATACCGTCGAACTAGCGACACTTTAATTGATGATTCTCCAATTTTTCTATTAGAAAACTTCTCGTGTAGACACTACACAATTAAAATTCACTAGAAGAATTTTATCGTCCCAATCATCTTTCAAACTAACTATGGTTGTCTCTCGTTCAACATGAGTGACATCAGTGACATACTTATTTACGTCACTTAAGTCTTGAAGGCTCAAGAGAAATATCTCTTCCGAAAAATTAATCGCATGTAAGATCAATAAGTACAACGTTCTAGTTACTAACCACTTTTTAACGAAGTCATTACTAGTCAATTTTACACTAGCGCCTAGCACCATGAGAGAGATATGTATAACGAGTTGTAAATAAAATTGATGAGAATAAATCCAAATCATACACTACTAATAAATTTTAGGAACTATAAACTAAGTACTTATAGTCTATCCTACCGTTCCAAGGATTTAATCTAATACCTCAGTGCCTCCTTAGGGTAGGTCAAAGAGGTTTCGATTAATATTGAAGATCAAATTGAGAATCAAACATCTCATTTGTGATCGTCAATCACCTTTCCTTTTTCAGCCAAGGTACTACCAAAAATACCCTTTATGAGTGTGACCTCTGTCTCTCATTTTTAGGTAGACCCCGTGTGTGCCGCTTAGGGTCGGTCGGTGACCCGACAGTACCCCCCAAAATCCAATCCTTTCGGAGACCAAGACTTGAATTTTGATAGCGGTGAAGGCCTTCCATAGGAGGCCGGTCCCGAGCCGGCACGAGGCGTCACCATTCTCTCACGTTGCTTGTGTCAACAATAGAGGCCGTGGGATCGGCTGTCGCCTCTCCCGCTCCCGCTCAATATTTTGAAAAAGTGGTGGGTTTACTGATCACATTTTTTGGACTTGATGTTTTATTAAGGAACAATAAATCATAGGCCCGAATGTTGTCGGTTATGTGGGCTAGCCCACCCGACCTATTCGTTGGAACATGTTTGACCGTCGGACGGGTCAAGACCAGGGGAGCTCCGTTGAGCCGTAGTGACTCTTCGGATGGCTCGGCCTTGCGGACCCGATGCAAACGCCACACGTGGAGGGTGAAATCGATCGAGCCGTAGCTACCGTTGACCACCCAACCGTGGTTAAACCACTTTCGAACCATGTTTGCCCCGTGATTATCCAATCCTTAAACATCAAACTTTCACGTAGACACTACGGAACAAAAAACGTAATCTCGTCTAGGTGAGGTGGAATTCAACGAGAATCCAACACCTTAACCACGAGGTTTCGGGATTTTACTCCTTATGCTTTCACAGAGTGGGATTCACCGAGAATCCATCACCCAACCTCGACGATTGAAAAACCCATGTTCCTCGGTTTTACCTAATTAGTTTCTAATTAATTTCAAACAATTAATTAAAACTAATTACGTGTTTTATACATGCCTAACTAATTCCTCGAATTAATTTCTACATGTATGCATATGGAGTGGAATTCATGATATGATGCATGTCATGGCAATTTTCCAGTTCTACACATACAATCTAAACATGTATACTAGTGCGGAAAATAAACACCGAGATGGACCGTTGGCACCCCCGTATCTAATCTATTAGAAAATAAATTAAAAAACTCTAATCTGTAGCTGTTTAAAATCTTTGACGATCGTCAAAACAAACGAACTCGGATCGCGACGAAACTTTCCAGATCTGTTCTTCATTCCTCGGGATTCAATATGGACGGTTGGATCGGAGCTTTGACTTGTCAATTTTCTCCAGTGAGCCGCCCAACTTGCTGCTGAATCTGACTTTTTCAGCAGCGCAACAAAGAATTCCCGAGGCCGATCGGGAATTGAGATGAATCCCGATGGACCTGAAACTTTTATGCCACGTCAAAAACTCCATATTTATCGATCTGACCGGTTGGATTTGCGTTTCAACGGTAAAACACCTCCCGGAAATTCGAGGAAGTCACAGGTAGGGTTTCTGTGAATCCTGCGTTTTTCTGTTACAACAGCTTCTTTGCAGCAACGAACGGATATCAAAAAGGACTCCAATCGATGCCAAATTTTGTGGAATTGTTCATCATCTTCCAATCTTGATTCTGACCGGAAGGATCGTCGTTTCAAAGGCTCGATCAACGGGAAAAACGAAATAACTAAACAACTACTAAACATATCTATTTTCTGGAAATTAAAATTGCAATAAAAATAAATTACATAATTTCCTATGCTCATATGAACGAATTTTCATCGTTTATATGAGTTTACAATAAATCTAACGGGTAAACAGTGCCAACCCCCAATCCATCTCTTCAACCATAACAATTAATCATTATCAATGCATAAAACAATAAATAAAATTTACCTACATGCAATTCCACTCCTTTAAATCGTTTAATTATGATTATGACTATATAAAGAGTGAAACCTTGCTCTGCTACTACATGAAGGATATAGGATCTTAGATCTAAACGAGTTAGATCTACGCGCAGCGGATGGATCACGACTTATACATCACAATACAAAATTAAAGGACTTAAACTACTAGGGGGTTAAGTTTATCTTACCAATAGTAGGAAGAAAAGATTTAATCTTAGGATGAAATGCCTTGATCTTCCAATGTGTTCTCCAAACGGTGGTTGGTGGACACCGATTCTTGGAATTGGAACCTCCTTGATATGGAACAGAGAAAAAACCGTAAGTTTTTCTCCAACCGGGTGGAGCTAAGGATCGAACACCTTAGCCTTTTTTCTCAATGAATTTCGTGGTCTTCTCTTCACCTAGGGCTCGGGGAGAACTCACTTTTTATAGGCAAAATCCAAGAGAGAAAACTTATACCAATCGGTTTAACAAAATAAAAGAGATAATTCTAATTATTATTATCCAATAAAAATAAGAGATAATTATAATCTTATAATAAGAAAATATAATTATCC
Organism: Gentiana macrophylla; assembly: GCA_026214975.1. Taxonomy (NCBI): domain Eukaryota; kingdom Viridiplantae; phylum Streptophyta; class Magnoliopsida; order Gentianales; family Gentianaceae; genus Gentiana; species Gentiana macrophylla. The sequence goes on along the minus strand of CM047808.1, from coordinate 61,642,805 downwards.
TTATAGTTAAGAGATAAATAATAAATAAAATATTTTCTTTTATTTATCCAATTAATTATTTAACAAATAAATAACTAATTACACAATATGTCATTATCCAGAAAACTAATTTCTTGGAAAATTCAAGACATATTGGCTCCACACTAAGCCCACTGTGCCCACGAAAATGTCTTTTCATGTATTATATTATTTAAATTTCAACTAAATAATATTCGATATCAATCAATTAATTAGCCCACCAATTAATTATCAATGAGGCCCAAATAACAAGAATTATTAGTCCGAATTACAAAAGCCACATCGGGGACCATGGACCTATAACCAGTAGCTCCAATAATTAATTATTCATCGAACAGAATAAGTACATTAATTATTAATTCCGGGATTACGCCACCATAAACCCGAAATTGACCTCTACCGATTATAGATGTATACTTATACTTAACCCATAGAGTGAATAAGCGTCCATTGATATAATCACTACATACGGATTAACCCTCCATACACTGTCCATTCTGAGTTGGAAGTCTCTATGAACCCGACTCAGAATATCTTATCCATATTTACCATTAACCCCCTGATAATCAATTAGTATGCATATCTGACTAGTAGCTAATTAGTCAAATGAAACTCCCGGGATCGATCACTTTCTTAGGGCTAACAAATAAGGGGACTGTCTCTCTACTTCCCGCAGGAAGGAATGGATTCCATGTCTGTGAAAATCAGAACTACTCACTCATCAGGAGATAGTGCCAATGAGAAGTGGCTTGGAACACATATTTAAGTGAACCGTAACTAACACATCAAACACTACCCCGAGACAAGCAGTACCCTGTGATCACCTAAGGATTAAGGTTGATCCATATATGATCATCTAATGATTTAATAAGATTCCTCGATTACGGAATTATATCGAGAAATTCATATTAAATCGGTCTAGTCCTATTTGAATGCCATCATATATAAATGCCCCACATAGGTACCCTCTACCGACAGTCCGGATAAGACTATCACACCCTAAGGTGTTCTGAGCGCATTATTGGTGTTTTAATCAAGAGACCCTAAACTCGATTAAGTTCACCACGGACTAACAGGTTTAAGCATATCTTCACTAACTCAATCCTCACGTGTAATCCATACACTGAGTTAAGTGGTTACATACAGATATACTTAGGGTTTGCAGCAGTGTATTACATACAAGCACAAAGCAAGTAATAAGGTGAGATAAATTCTGTCATCCATTATAAAAAAACAATTACACAAATTGTCTTTCAGGCACTGCACCTAACAGAGGAGAGCTTCAATTTTTTTAGGGTTCGTTTCTATCCCCATTTGGCTAACCATAAATCCAAGAAACTTGCCTGCCTGGACACAAACACACAATTGGCCAGGTTGAGCATCATCAAGTGATTTTTAACATTTTTAAAGGTTTCTTGAAGATCAACATTGTGGCCTTGACGGGATGATTTCACAACCATATCATCGACGTAAGCCTCCATGTTTTTCCCGATCTGCGAGTTGAAGACGCGATTAACCATTCTTTGATGTGTCGATCCCGCATCCTTCAACCCAAATGACATCATCTCATAATAATACATGCCTCTAGCGGCTCGAAAGGCTGTTTTCACTTTATCACTCTCTACCATTCTAACCTGATGGTATCCCGAGTAAGCATCAAGAAAACTCAACCTTTCAAAACCGGCAATAGAATCCACTAAAAGATCAATCCTCAGTAGTGCGTATGGATTATTTGAGCATGCCTTATTCAGATATGTGAAATCAATGCACAACCTCCACTTTCCATTGTGTTTCTTAACCATCACTACATTTGCTAGCTAGGTTGATAGGTAAGTTCTTTGATAATACAAGCTTGAAGAAATTTGTCGACTTTGCTGCCTGCTTCTCAGTAGAGAACTTTCTGGCTTTCTGTTGTATTGAGGTGAAGGTCAGGCCAATACATAGGTGATATAGTGCTACCTTAGGCTCGAATCCTCTCTTGTCTATCACAAACCATGCGAATGCATCTTGGTTGGACTTGAGAAGCGAGATGAGGCCATCTCTTTCTTGCATGAGTAAATGAACTCCGATCTTGACTTTATTTTTAGGATAAGCCTTGCTGATGACCACCTCAATGAATTCATCTTCTTTCATGTAATCGGATTTGTCTCTTAATTGCAAAGTATCAGATTCTATCCCTGAGGGAACGAGTTCAGTTACCATGTTGATTTTCGGTAGGTACCTATCAACAGCGCATGCTATTCAAATCGGGCCCTTTTGACCTCAGTCTATCCTTTCTGACTTGTTGGACGTATTTTATATTTTAGTGATGAGTGCCAGACTAGCTATTATAGAGCAAAGGAAAAAAGATGTCTAGATTAAATGTATATGCTTATTAGAGTTTGATCTTTGTATAGGTTTGATCAAACAAGCCTTGTAAAATGTCAGCTGACTTTTGATCAGTAGACCTGTCTAGGTCAGTAAGGTAACTAGGTCAGTAGGCCAGTTAGGGACCTGTTGAAGACTGAAGGCTGAGGGGGCAAACTCAGTTATTGAAGGCTAAGGGATCAAACTTAGTATTTAAAGTCAAGGATATGGAATCAGAATTTAGGGAAGTCTGTGATGACCTAAACTGATTACATATACCTTGTGTACAAGGTCTAAGGTCCATAATTTAAGTGGTGATTGGACCTTAGTTATGTTCAAATATGTGTACTCTAACTTCACAAATAAAAGTTAGATGAAAGACAGTCAGCTGAAGTGTTTTACAAATACAGCAAACTTCAGACAGCTAACTGACAAGCATTTCTGCAGACTCACATACATAGGAACCTGCTGAATATATATTTCGATTTAATCAAAGGTTACATTGGAAGATTACAAGGACAATGATAGATAACAAGTCGTGATTTTGTCAACAAATCAATGGTCAAGATTAAAGGGACGTTGGAAAGATTCAGAGCTTTATCCAATAGATACAAGTCAAAGGGAGACAGTCTGAAAACTGACAAAAAGAAGACTGATTGTGTTAGTACTATGAACAGTCGGAAAAAGCAAGTCAAGATGGAGACAAAACTGAAACGGCTATGTTTGAATTTCAAACATAAGCCACATGATTCTCTACTATAAATACATGAATTCTGATTCAGATACAAATGATGAAAAACAACAATCAATCTTAAGCTATCAAACTTATTATCAAGAAATCACCCTGCTGACATTACTGAGCTTAAAGCTGCTAATCCAGTATATTCTTCAAGTGTAACCTGCTATCAAGTTACATCAAGTTTACACGTTTGAAGACATGAAGCTACTGATCATTTCATCCTGATCAAGCTGCTGAAAGTTAAATCACTTACTTGATTCAACCTTTCTTTTACAAGAAACCAGTTGAAGACAGAGAAGCACTTAGGTGTCAAGAACTGTTGTTTGTGGTGGAGCTGGTGAAGAGGCAATCCTACCCTTCAAGGACCAGTGGAATACTTTGGAGCAGCAATCCTACCTGTTTCAATTGTTCAGTTTGTGAAGCCATAGTTATTGGTGTAGGACATACAACTTAGGGATTTTTGTAACTACAACCTCAAAGATCTCTAGTGAATTTCCTCCAACATCACAGGAGAAGAGTGGACTGATAGGATTACACCACCTGGAACCACTATAAAATTTGCCTACTTACTTTCTACATTTAATAATTGCATTTAGTATACTGATCACATCAACTCACTGAAACTAGAAACTGAATCACACACTTACACTTCTGAGTATCTAATACTTGGTATCATATTTGAACAACAAGTAATAAGGCTTAATTTAAATATATTCCGCTGCAACAAATTCAGTAATATCCACTGTCAGCAGACTATTGAGTGGCCAGCAGACTACTGAGCAGTTTGTAGGCTACTGACCTTGCTGAGTTTGTTAATTCCAAAACTTTTAAGTGTTAAGTTTATTCACCCCCTATAAACTTAACCAAAGCCTTTTCAAGGGACCAACAATTGGTATCAAAGCTGTGCTTCTATTCTGAAGTAATCCAACTTGTTGTGCTTGTGAAAATACTTTGAAAACTTTTTCAAGTTTCTAATTTTCAAAGCATTGCATCATGGATAACAACCAGTATGCTAGAACTATATTGATGTGTTCTTTAGATCGTTTTGATGAATATAAACGTCGTATGCAGGCTTTTCTAGCTACAACACATGATGAGATGATGAATGTGCTGACTGATGGACCACTGGAGATCACTAAGTCAGTAACTGTGGGAAATGAAACTAAGTATATTCCAAAACAAAAAAGCGAGTGTAATGCTAAAGATAGAAAAAGAGCAAGCCTCAACAATATTTCAATTGATATCATATACAGAACTTTGGATAGAAATATGTACATGAAGGTGAAGGATTGCAAGACTGCAAAGGAACTTTGGGATATGCTACAACTAATCTGTGAAGGCACTGATGCTGTCAAGAAAAACAAGATCAGTGTGGCCAAAAAGAAGTTTCAGGTTTTCAAAATGAAACAAAATGAAACCATTGAACAAATGGAGTCAAGATTCAATGTCATCATGGATGAACTCACTCTGCTGAATGTAGTCTACTCAAAAGAAGAAATCAACTCAAAAATCTTAGAATCCTAACCAGCAAAAGAAGTTTAGGAAATGAAGGTTACTGCCATAGAAGAGATGAGAAGTCTACATGAAGAGGACACCTTCAAGTTATTTTCAGATCTCAAGGCTTATGAATTGATGTAAGAAACTTGTACACGAGGCGAAAAGAAGAACCAAAGACCACTTTGCATTGGTGCTACACATCAAGAAGAATCATCAGGAGCTCAAGATGATCTACTGGATGAGATGCAAGAGCAAATTTCCCTACTGAGCAAGAAGATCAGAATGATTAAAATTGGAAGGGGTTCTCCAAGAAACTTCACTAAGAAATCAAGTGAAAAGAAAAAGGAAGAATCCTAGAAAGACAATGATTACTTGTGTTTTCAATGCAAGAAACCTGGACACTTTAAACCTGACTGTCCTAAATTAAAATAGAAAAAAAGGAACCTGATTATCTATGCTTCAACTGCAAGAAACCTGGACATTTCAGACCTGATTGTCCAGACCTACTGAAGAATAAGAATCAGCAAAGGAGACCTAGCAAGAAAGCAATGGTTGCTGATGATGAATTAGGGTATGAAGTTGAATCAGAAAAAGGAAATGAATCTGATGATACTGCACTTGTTGCTGACATGGAAGATTATGCATTGATGGCAAATATGGAAGAAACTGAGGAGGTATACAATTCTGTATCTATAAACACTCCTGCTGAAAGTGATTGTGAAACAACTTGTGGCTCAAATCCTAAAAATTCTGACAATGAAAAAACTTTGGATGCCATCCTTAATCAACTGAGGATAATACAATCTGGTTATGAGATTGTGAAGGCTGAAAAAGAAGCACTTCAAACAGAAGTTGAATGGTTAAAAGCTAAATTAAGAATTCTCAAAGGCAAGAAAAATGATTTTGAGCAAAATCAACATAAGTCTGTTGTACATTCAGTAGCTGCTGAATCTGCCGAACAATCTAGTTCCTCCACTGCATTCAAATCTGGAAAGCCTTATGGTGATAGAACAGGCCTTGGATTTGGAACTCAACAATCTAATAAGAGTGGATCCAGTATGGTTACTGAACCTAGTACCAGAATTGGTCCTATGTTTGTGCCTGCACAAGATCCAACTCCCAAAAATGTTTCTGAGGCAGTGAAGCCTACTGAGAAGACTTTAAGGAAGCAAAATCAGAAGTCAAAAAGGTCAACAACACCTAAGAAAAAGAATAAATCCAAGAGTTGGACTGTTGTACCTTCTAGACCTACTGATAGCAGACCTGCTACCAAGTCTGCTGGACCACAAAAGGGCAAAAATCAGAAATATTCCAAGGATAAAAATCCTAAACCTAAAAATGTTAATCATTCTAAGGATACTTATCTCAGGGGGAAAGGTAGATTATTCCCTTCTGATGATGATTGGAATATTCCTGCCCCTACTACTAGAAACAATAGATATAACCATAATGCTAGGGTAAAACCTCAGCAATGGAATCATCAGAGGACTCAGCATAGGACTTATACAAGACCTCAGTAGAGACCTCAGCAGACTCCATATTATGAGGCTGCTCCTAACAGACAGCAAAACTATGGTTATGCTAGTGCTTCTATTAATAGAAATCACTTCAAGCAACATTATGTACCAAAAGGCCAGAAAGCATATGTGAATCCTACACAACCAAATATTAGATCTTATGGATGTGTGGAATACATGTATGAACAAAAGTATTATACTTTTCAAAGAAGACCTTATGGAAATTTTCCAAGGGTCATGCTTACCACTGACCATTATGGACCCAAACAGTTTTGGGTACCTAAAATACATTAACTTTGTTTTTAGGGTGTCTGGTACTTTGATAGTGGATGTTCCAGACATATGACAAAGAATAAGCACTGTTTGACAAACTATGTGGCAAAGGATGGTCCAAGAGTGAATTTTGGCAACAATAACACACCAGGATACACAAGAGGATATGGTACACTAGTGAGGAGTGGATTAACTATATAGAATGTTGCATTTGTTGAAGGACCGGACTACAACCTACTGAGCACTGGACAATTTTGTGACATGTTACAAGGTCACTTTGGACAAAGGCTACCGTGTTGTCATAAGTGAAGGAGGTGAATAAGTGGTGTTGGCTGGATGAAGACAACAAAACATGTAGTTGTGGATTGGTCTACTGCTGTTCCAGAGACATGCCTGATTGTGCATACTAAGTCAGAACTGAATTGGTTGTGGCATAAGAAGTTGAATTATCTTAATTTTGATGATATCAATCAGTTGGTGAAAAAGAAGTTAGTGATTGGTTTACCTGAGATCACATTCAAAAAGGATGGTATATGTGATGCTTGTCAGCAAGGTAAACAAACCAAGTCAAGCTTCAAGTCAAAGACTAAGCAATCAACGAAAAGAGTTTTGGAGCTGATGCACATGGATCTATTTGGACCAGTAACACCAACAAGTGTAACAGGGAAGAAGTACACTGTGGTAGTTATGGATGACTATTCAAGCTACACTTGGGTAGTATTCATGAACAAGAAAAGTGAAACACTTCAAAAGATGCCTGAACTTTTGAATAGATTGCAAAATGAGAAAAGTTTGACAGTAGTGAAGATTAGATCAGACAAGGGTACTGAATTTCTCAATAAAGTCATAAGAGTATTGTGAGCAAAATGGTGTGCTACACAAATTAGCAGCTGCTGGTACACCTCAGCAAAATGGGGTTGCTGAGAGAAGAAATAAGACTTTGAAAGAAGCAGGAAGGACAATGATTTGTGAAGCATTGTTACCTGAGAGATATTGGGTTGAAGCAATCAATACAACATGCTATACACAAAATAGGACCTCAGTGAACAAGAAGCTTCTGAAGACACCTTATGAGATTTGGAATGGAAGAAAACCAAATATATCCTATTTCCATCCATTTGGAAGCAATTTTTTTATTCTAAACCATAAGGAGCAATTGAAGACATTCCATCCAAAATCAGATGAAGGAATCTTTTTAGGATACTCTTCTGTCAGCAAAGCATTCAGGGTACTGAATAAAAGGAGATTGAAACATGAAGAATCAATACATGAAGAACCTAAGTTCACTGGAATGGAAGATGAAGCTTCATCACATGTTGAGAATCAACAAGTCACTGATCCAGAAAGTGTTCATGTTTTGGAAAGGATAAATGACTTAAAAGTTTCTGACTCTGCCCCTGCTGAAGAACCTATTGGTAACACTACTGATGCAACAACTGAGGCAGTTCAAGGATCTGCTGAACCCCTGGTGAAGCAACAGCAGACCCTACTGAAGATGATGTTCCTGAGAACCAATCTAACCAAAATCTACAATGGTTAAGGGATCACCTTGCTGGACAAATTATTGACAATATACAGCAAGGTGTAAGGACTAGAAGACAATTGGAAGCAATGTTTACTTGCTTTCTATCTCAAATGGAACCTAATGTTGTTGAAGAAGCAACATCAGATCCAGACTGGATAATTGCTATGCATGAGGAATTGAATAAATTTGAAAGAAATCAAGTTTGGACACTAGTGGAAATGCCTAATCATGCAAATATAATTGGAACTAAATGGGTATACAGTAACAAATTGGATGAATCTGGTACGATTGTAAGGAATAAGGCCAGACTAGTAGCAAAAAGCTATTATCAAGCTGAAGGAATAGATTTTGATGAGACATATGCCCCAGTTGCAAGATTGGAAGCTATAAGATTATTCTTTGCATATGCTGCTTACAAAAACTTCAAAGTATACCAGATGAATGTCAAGAGTGCATTTTTGTATGTCATTTTAGAAGAGGAAGTGTATGTTCAACAACCCCCTGGTTTTGAAGTTAAAGATCAAGAAGATAAAGTGTACAGACTCAACAAGGCACTTTATGGTTTGAAACAAGCACCAAGAGAACGGTATGAAACCTTATCTCAATTCTTGGTGGACAATGGTTTTACCAAAGGTACCATTGACAAGACTCTTTTCAGAATCAATGAAGGAGATAGCACCCTGCTGGTACAGATTTATAATGATGACATAATTTTTGGTTTTGAAAATGAATTGCTATGTGAAAAGTTTGCTAATCTCCTGAAATGCAAGTTCCCAATGAGTTGATGGGACAAATGAACTACTTCTTGGGATTACAAGTCAAACAAATGATAGATGGAATCTTCATTCATCAAACTAAATGTACCAAGGAGTTACTGAAGAAGTTTGGTATGGAAAACAGCACCAAGGTATCAACTCCTATGAGTACAAACATCAGACTGGATGAAGATAAAGAAGGAAAAGATGTTGATCAGACATTATACAAAAGGATGATAGACAGTCTGTCAGTATCTCATTTGCCAATGAGACGATATATCCTTTCTTTGTCAGAGTGTTTGTGCAAGATTTCAATCCAAACCAAGGGAAAGTCATTTAGCTGCAGTCAAAAGGATTCTCAAATATCTAAAAGAGACTTTGGGAGTAGGGATATGGTATTTAAAATATGGAAGCTTCAAAGTTATATCCTACTTAGATTCTGATTATGCTGGATACAAGATTGATAGAAAAAGCACCATAGGAACCTGTCAGTTGATGGGAAATAGATTGGTTTCTTGGTTCAGTAAGAAACAGAATTCAATATCAACTTCTACTACTGAAGCTGAATATATTGCTGCTGGAAGTTGCTGTGCACAAATACTTTGGTTAAGACAACAATTAAGGGATTATGGAATTGAAGAAAGAGAAATTCCTATAATGTGTGACAACACAAGTGCAATTGCAATCACAGAAAATCATGTTTTGCGCTCAAGAACCAAACATATTGATGTGAGACATCACTTTATAAGAGATCATGTTGAAAAGAAAGATGTGGTGGTTCTTTACATCCCTACTGAAGATCAACTTGCTGATATATTTACTAAGCCATTGGATAGTAAAAGATTTGCAAAGTTAAGGACTGAACTTGGAATCATAAAAGTTGACTGATGTACATTAATCAGCAATGTAATGGAATTCACCAAGGGGATTAGTCTTTGCTATGTTGGGTGAGCCCACTTAGCAGACTAGTCATTGGTATCAACAATTCCATGTACCTAATAAGTTTGGACAATTGAGCAAATGAAGTTGCCAAGGGGATTGGTCTTTGTCCTGTTGGGTGAGCTCACTTGACAGATCAGTCATTGGTATTAAACATCATCTTGTATTATCAGTTGGACAAAACAAGTATGTATGAAGATTAACAGAGTAATGCCAAATCTCGGTCAGTGAAGAAGAATCTTGTCGGCCAGGCTCACGAGACAAGTCTCTCAAGACCAAGGTCTTTGAGTTATGCGTTACAAGATAGTCAAACTTAAATGATAGTCAATAGTAATTGGATATTATTCTTATCCTTTATAACTGCGGTTACAAATATCCAACGGTTACAACTCTCATGGAATCAATTAGTGGGACACATGGCAACATCACATTTACTCCAACTTTAATTATGGTTAAATACTACAGTACGGGTACAGTGCTTTTTCTGACATTTACTACCCATTTTCTCTATATATACAGATATAAACACATAGATGATGCATACAACTTTCAGATCAATTTTTCTCTGAATATACACTATGTGAACACAGATTTGAAAGCTTTCTTCTTCATCTTTTTCAAAATTCTAATAGCGGATAGAGATGATGTTCACATTGGAACGAGCCAAAGTGTTAGAGGGTTCGTTGTTGATGCTAACAAAACTGAGTTGGCTATCAATATTGGTAGAAGAATCAGAAGATATGAAGGACTGGAAGATGTTCTTAATCTGAGATTGGAAAGCATATCTTACACAAATGTTGTAAATTTATGTAGGAACATTGTGATAAGGGATGATAGAGAGGCATTTACTACCGCAGTTAATGGCCAGGAGATTGAAATTTCCTCAAACCTGCTGAGGGAAGTGTTTTGGTTTGGACCTGTAAATAATGCTCCTACAAATCCAGAATCAATGGGGCTGTCAAGAATAGATTTTGTTGATATAATAAAGACCAACAAATCCATTAAGTCCTCACTGAGTATCAATGTGAAGCATGTCAAAATAGAGTATAATCTGCTGAGTAAGATTATAGCTAAAAACATTCTTGGTTTCAGTGGAAGCCTTCACACATTATCTGGACCCAAGATTGATTTGCTGATCATCATATGCAAGAGTATGAAGTTTGATTGGGTTGGATTCTTTGTCAATTACATGAAGAAAATAATATCAGAGGACAGAGATGGGACAAGGAAGTCCAAGACACTGCCTTTCGGTTTGATGCTGCATGCCCTGCTGACTCATTTGAATGTTGCTGATGTTGCACCTGAGAAACTGAACAAGTCCATATATAAAAAGGAGATGAGTTACCTCATCCCTGGCTTGGATGATGATGAACATGTAGATGATGAAGCAACAGAGAGTGATAATGATGGAAATGATGATGCTGGTGGTAAGCAGGTTAAGCAAATTATACAACCTGCTGCACCTAAGAAGGCTGCTGACACAAGGAAGATAACTGAGATGCTAAATCCTAAGAAATCAAGGAAGCAACCAGTAGAGACTGCCGAGTGTACTGAGGGTCCAGTTGAAATTGAAGTTACTAACCCTACTGAAGTTATAAGGAAGAAATCTGCTGCTGATATTTTGGGAGAGCAGATAAGAGAAGACAAAAGAAAGAGAAAAGTTGCTGAGGAGCTTGAAAGTGAACAACCTAAAAAGAGAATGAAAGAGGTTGTGAAAAAGAAGAAGCATGGAAAGGGTAAAGAATTAAGGGTCCTGGAGGACCAGAAGGAAATAGAAGAAGAGGCTGTTGAGCCTATTACTGATGCTGGTGTTATTATTGACCAACACTATGAAGAACCACAACATCCTGCTGTGGAAACTACTAAGGTTGCAACTGAATAACAAAGTGAAGAACCACACAAACCTGCTAAACCAGAACTTGTTGTTGATGTTATTGAATCTGAACCTATAAAAGCTGTTGAGCCTACTGAGGCTGGAGAGATTATTGTTGAGAAACTTACTGAAGAATCACATCAGATTACTAAATTTGCACCTGCTATGGAGATTGATACAACTGTACGAATCCCTGCCATTTCTGCAATAATTTAGGGGGAAGAGCAATCTGTTGCTAACCCTGCTGATGAGCATGTAAGTCAGTTATGAAGATAACAATTCGAGACTGTAAAGTTAGATTTCAGGCAAGTTTGTGGTGACCTGAACTGACTTTATGGATCTTGTATGAAGACCTAAGAATCATAAGGACAATGAATTCTTAGAAGATATTTGCTTATGGTGTACTCTGATTAAGTCAATCATAATCAGATGAAAACTGGAGTACTGATATTTGAAGAAGAGTAAAATCTCAGTTAATGCTCCAAGTCAGTCAAGAAACTGACAATTGATAAACACAATATAAAACTGATCAGGAAACTCAGGGTTATGTTCGTTAAAAACGTGTTTTAAATTTATATTATCGGAACACCCCAAGTATAAGGTACATAGTAAAGGATGTTGCCGAGTCGTCCTAAGGGAATCGTAAAGTTATCGAGTTAAGATATAACTCCTAAGTTGGTTATGTCACGAACTATTACCTAAAACTAAGGTTAATCTAACTATAAAATGAACCTAAGAAATAAACTAAAAATCTAAGGAAAATAAAATAAAACAAACAACTAAAATAAACAACAAACAAGAGATATTCAAGTGTGGGCGGCGTCCTCTAAGGCAGACGAGGCGTCGAGATACGATTTAAGCGGAAATATGCGAAAACCGAACAAAGAAAAATTGAGGTTGCAATGAACTAAACTTAAGACTAGCGTTGAAATAAACGATTTTGTTTTCGAATTATAAAAGGAAACATTAGAACACCTAGAATTTATCACTCAACGATCGAGACAACGGATTTATGATTCGAATACGATTTTATTGGTATGATCAATCACGAAACCGACTAAATTCCTTTAGATCAATTTCTAAGGTTTGTTTACTTTTCCAAGAAAAACAAATAACATTCATCACAAGATCAACAATTCGTTCCCAAATTGTAATACCCAACTAACGATATATGATTCCTCAAAACGTCATCAATTGTATCGATTGAAATAGAAAACTATTCTTTGAATTATATTTCCATAAAAATTCAAACAACATAGAGGTTCATTGACATTCCTATCTAATGAAACTCTTAACCAATAAATCAAGATTCAACCGATAAATAAAACAAAATATTCAAAATCATAACTAAAGATAAACTAACGAATCATGGTTGTGATGAGCGTTGATGTGATATCCTCCGGTTGTTCCAACGCTATGCGTTTAGCCAACAATCATGTTGTTAGACATAATCATTGGGATGGAAGGATTCATCTTTGACTCTCCTCCTTGAATGATCACGGCTGCTAGGGTTTGTTATGAGGAATAATGTGTATGAGATGTCCCCAGGGTTTAATACACGCTGCTATTTATAGGATTTTAGGTCGGCTAGGGTTAAGTCGGCACCGGACGCCCGTCCAAGGTCATGGGCGCTTGATCCAGTTGCAAAACTTATTTGAGTCGGGCGAGTGGGGATTGGGCGCGCGTCTAGCAGCGTCCACTACACAGCGTCCAAACTTGCTTGAATCCAAAATATCATCCTGGGCGCTTTCGTCCACTATCTTGAGCGCTTGATCCAGTTGAGCGGCCGTTCAATAATGCACGCCCTTGATCGAGGAGCGAAAACTTGATTTTCTCATATCTATCTCTTTCCAATCAAATCCAATCACCATTATCTCTTCCTCTTTAATTAAACCCGACTTGATCATCTTTGAATTACCTCTTGAGCTCGAATTTGTGCATCTATAACACATAAAAATATCCCAAAATGTAATAATGTCCAATTAAATATAAATTCATCAATAAAACGCATAAATTGACTAATTTTGTGATTAACTTACTAAAACACCACATGCTCAATATTTCGTCTAAACACTTATTTCTTTATGCAAATAATACAAATACGGGGAAATTATCATAAAATATAGCCTTACAAAACATATAAAAACACCCTTAACAACTCCCCCACTTGAACTTTTGTTCGTCCCGAGCAAAACAATCAAAACTATAGCTCAACTTTCATGCAATCCACATAGATCTCAACTCACGTAACAAAAGATATAACAACTATAGCAAACAATACCATCACGAGAGATAGATTCGATTGTATGTGTGACAAGCCCTTCTCAAATTTAACAAGCCTTTCAAAGGAATATCCTCTCAAAAATTTCAATGACCATCTAGAGTACAGACGATAATAGCTTCACACTAAGCCTTCCCACGCACTCAGTAGGATAATCCTACAACATATCATGCGGTTCTCTGGGTATAAGATCCATGATAACAAAGACTTCACTCTATTTTTATTCTTATTCATCATTTTTCAAAATTTTCAAATTCAACGCATATCGAGAATAAGCTCTTACCCGTCATAGTAGAGTAGGACATTTCGTGATAATCCCTACCTACTCAAATCATCGGTAGCTATAAAGCGACTATCGTGAGCTTTTGGTCATCATAGTGGAATAGGACATCGTGGTACACCTACCTCACCCAAATCATAAACCGACTTCCGACAAGCGTATTTATTAATAATTGCTCACTCACTTTATTCATTCACTTTTCAAAGTCATAAGTTACATCTCACTTATCACATTCAAACTTTATGATATTCACAGTACACGGACTAACTTAGGTGTAACTATACTGGCCTTCCTAAGATAAATCATCAAAATAATGAAAGGATATAGTTCAAAAATCTTGTTTCAAAATCAATGGCTCTCGTGAACGTGAAAAACGAATACTATCTCCATAAAAGTAAAACATGCTATAATTATCTCACTAAGTCACATACTATCATCGTTAGAAAACTACAACTAGCAAGCATCTAGTTCCAATTATATGCTCGAGACTCACAAAAAATTTAAATTTCGACGAAACTTAAAAATTCACTCATATTTCAAAGATATAGCATAAAAACATACCCAGACACCCCCCCACACTTAAATCACATTATGTCCTCAGAATGTGCAAAATAAAAGAAAAAAAAAGAAAACTTATTTGGTTTCAACGGTGGTTGTCGGATGAAAGTTAGCGAGAGTCGGGCCGTAGCATGAATGTACCACTTTGCAACTTTCGAATTGACAACATTGGATAGAATAGCTCGAACACGCTCTAAGGTATATCGCAGCACTCGACATACATATAATCTCGGGTACAAGGGTATATGAATAAACATAAGCGAAACATTCAACAACTCGTAGGAACACAACATCTCACTCAAACAACCAAGGTACTACTCCTACAATTGAAAGCAATAAAGCTTACTTAAAGAGAAAAGAAACAAAGCTAGGTTGCCTCACTAAGCGCTCTTTTTATGTCATTAGCTTGACATACTCTTCAAAGTCAACCAGGTCGGGCCACTTTGGCTTAAATCGGCCACCTCATCATCGAATCAGTGAAGGACCGAGGTTTGACCACAACCTCCACAAGTGAAATGCCCTACCAAGTTTTTAACTTGGTTCTCCAGACAAAGATCGACTTTCGTCTTTGTCTCAACTTCTTCGACATGTGGCACCGGCAAATGATAGGTGCGAGGAATCGTGGTAGAAGCTTCTTTAAGGGTAAGAATGTCATCATTCGAAGCAAAGAAATCGGATGGAATCTCATCACAATTCGGCCACATCGAGCACGTCAACCAACTTTTGAAAGTATATGACCTCGGTACTTCATAAGGTTGGCCAAAATACTTTTTCAATCTGTGACCGTTTACTTTAAAAGGTTGACCGCTGTACCCTTCAAGGAAATCGCTCCTCCCGGATGAACCCGACAATTTCAAAGGTCGGACCATCTGGACTTAAGCTTGCCGACAAGCGGATGTAATCTGGTGTTGTAAAGTAAAGCCATCTCTCCTACCTTGAAATCTCTGTCCTTTCTTTTAGCATCATGGAGCGCTTTCGTTCTTTCCTTGCTCGATTTGCGTTCGTAGGCCCGAGTGCGAATTCATCGAGCTCATGCGATTCGCGATAATCTTTTCTCGCCACAGAGCTGGCTATCGAAGTTCAAGTATTTAATAGCCCATAAGCTTTGTGCTCGGCTCATTGGTAGATGGCACGCCTTGCCGTAAACCATTTGAAAGGGCGGCGTACCCATAGGGGTCTTGAGCGCAGCGATCACGATAAGCCCAGAGTCGTCGTCAATTTCGGACTCAGTTGGATCTATTCGAATTCACCGTTTTCTCCAAAATCCGCTTTAGACTTCTTTGCTTACTTGACTTGGCCACTTTGGTTTGGGGTGGTATGGTGTACCAATCTTATGCTTGACACCATATCTTTCAAGAATTGTATCTAGTGGTGCATTACGAAGTGCGAACCTTCATCAACGATAAGGGCTCTAGGACAGACCAAATCTAGTAAAGATATTCTTTTGCAAGAATTTCTTTACAACTTTGTGATCATTGGTTTGGGTGGCTATAGCCTCTACCCATTTGGAAACATAGTCAACACAGACTAGGATATATTTATTACCGCACGATGATGGGAAAGGTCCCATGAAATCGATGCCCCACACGTCGAAGACTTCACATTCCAAAATAGGCCTCAAAGGCTTCTCCATCCTATTCTTGAGCCTCCTACTCTTTGGCATCTATCACGGCCTTTGCAAAAGGCTTGGCGTCTTTGAGCAGAGTAGGCGGTAAAATCCAGCTTGAAGGATTTTATAGCGATCTTTGGTGCTCCGTAGTGTCCACCAGCCGAGAGGCCAACTGTGACATTGCTCTAAGATATCCAGTTGTTCATGTTCCGAACACACCTTCTAAGCAACCCGTCTTTGCGGACTTTAAACAAATGTGGATCCTCCCATCACGAGATACTTTAAGTCACCGAAAAACTTCTTCTTTTCGATCGTCATCTCTTCTAGATGTCCATCGCTAAGTAATTGGCGTAATCGACATACCACGACCTCACATTCTCTAGCCTCATTAATTGCTCGGTTGGAAAGTCAATGCCTATTTCCTTAGTGTTTTAGTCACCTCGTTCACTAAGCGAGATAAGTGATCGGCTACAACATTTTACGCTACCTTTCTTATCCTTAATTTCAAGGTCAAATTCTGTAGTATCGAATCCATCTCATTAACCTTGGTTTGGCGTCTGCTTTTTCCATGAGGTAGCGTAATCTTGCATGATCTGTCCAAACCACAACTCGAGACCCAAGAAGGTAACTTGAAACTTATCCATAGCAAAAGCATTGCTAGGAATTCTTTCTCTGTAGTAGTGTAGTTACACTTGAGCTTTGGGTTCAAAGTGCGGCTCGCATAGTAGATTAGTCTGAACTTTTGTCAATTCTTTGCCCTAGAATCTGCGCTTTATAAGCGTAGTTAGAGGCATCGCACATGAGTTCGAAAGGTTTAGTCGATCGGTAGCGATCAAAATGGGGCAATTGGTTAACTTATCCTTTAAGCATTTGAAAGCTTCCTTACGCATCATCAAACACGAACTCTACTTCCTCTTTCAAAGAGTTGGATAAGCGGCTTTGCTATAGTCGAAAAATCTTTAATAAAACGCCGATAGAAGCCTACATGTCCCAGAATCCTCGTACCTCCTTAAGCTGTCTTTGGATATGACATTTTCTCAATGGCCTCTACTTTAGCCCTATCCACCTGAATACCTTCACTTTGGACAACTTGTGTCCCAAAACAATCCTTCGTCAACTAGAAAATGGCATTTCTCCCGCTAAGCACCAAATTTTCTCAACACATCATTTGAGTACCATATCTAGATTCCTTAAGATCTCATCAAAGTATCGCCATAGGCGAGAAGTCATCCATAAAGACCTCCATGCATTGCTCTACAAGTCCGTCAAAAATGGCTAACATGCACCGTTGAAAAGTCGCGGGTGCATTGCATAGAAACGAATGGCATTCTGCGAAAAAAAAAGTACCAGATGGACACGTAAACGTGGTCTTTTCTGGTCATTAGGATCGATGGCTATTTGGAAGTACCCGAATATCCATCGAGAAAACAATAATATTTGTGACCACTCGGTCTTTCAATTAGTTTGGTCAATGAAGGGTAAGGGAAATGATCTTTTGCGGTGACTTCGTTCAATCTGCGATAATCAATGCAGACCACATAACCCGATCCACAGCGTAAAGCAATTTCCTCCCTTTTTCATTTTTTCTCATAATACCCCCTTCTTTGGCACAACTTGAGTAGGGCTAACCCACTCACCGTCGGCGATGGCATAAATAATCCCATATATCAAGCCATTTGATGATCTCCTTTTTGACAACCTCCTGCATATGCACGATTCAGCCTTCTTTGCGGTTGTCGACCTTTTTAACTCCTTCCTCCGTTCGGATCTTATGCATGCATACATCAGGCTGATTCCTCGATATCGCCCACCTGCCATCGAACGAGCGAGGATATGTTTCTCGACACTTTGATCAATTTTGCCTCTTGCTCAGGCTCGAGTTTAGGCGAGATGATTAGGGCAACTTATCACTTGTCTTTAAGAAAGATGTATTTTAGATCTTTGCGGAAGTGGTTTCAACTCTAAGTCAGCAGGTGGTTGCTCAATGCTAGATTTTAACGGACCACCTTTTTCTATTTGAGTTTGGACCGGTTGGTGAAAAACACCTCATCTTCACGGGGAGTAATCCCGAAAGGTATTGAATCACGTCATCAAAAGGAATCTCCTGTCCACTTCCGTTTCTTCTTTGCGATGTGCAATCATCTTCTTAAGCTCTTCTTCTTCAAGTTCATCGGCAAGTCGCTCCCAATCATCCAACTCCCAATGGGTAGCTTCTCTCGAATTGATTTCATCCCGACTTCCCTTTAAAATTTCCTCTTGGCAAGGTTAAAGTCACTGATTGAGCTCCTTCAGATCACCACTGCTCATCCCTGGAATGTCCCAAATTTTCTGTTCACTTATAGGCTCAGTATGCTCAAGTTGTTGAGACAGCTCTACAGTGACTACGGCTCTTGAACAGTTGTTTTCTTCTTCTTCGTGATTTATGACATCCAGGGCTCCTGTCTCTGCGAGCTCTTCATCAAGGTCAGATTCATCCCCATAAATTGCTTCAATGAATGAAATTCCCTGAATTGGGGATTCTTCAGAACTTTTACCTTGCTCGATGGAAATGGAAGTGTCTCTATTCTCAAGGTAATTTGGCGGTGTGGAAGTCAATGGTGGCAGCAGAGGTGTCCAAGAAAGGCCGGCCTAGGATCAGGGGCATTTCCTTGTCAGATTGGTAGTCCAATATAACCCAGTCGGTTGGAAACACCAATTGTTTAACATGGGTAAGGACATTGTTAACGCAACCGGTGCCAAGCGGCTAGATTTGTCCACCAATCCCGAAGAGAGGCGGGCGCTCCCTTAGCCTTTTGTCCAACCGAGACTTTGC
Source organism: Gentiana macrophylla (assembly GCA_026214975.1). Classification (NCBI taxonomy): domain Eukaryota; kingdom Viridiplantae; phylum Streptophyta; class Magnoliopsida; order Gentianales; family Gentianaceae; genus Gentiana; species Gentiana macrophylla. Next base: position 61,623,783 of record CM047808.1, on the reverse strand, counting down.
GGATGTTCAAAGGCATCACATTAACAGAGGCACCAGTCGCATAAGACATTGTGGAGCGTCGCGGCCTTCGATCATGCAAGAGATTGAAGGTCGTCCGGGGTCACTGCGTTTTATTGCAATGCTCGAGAAATCGGCGAGCATTCTTCGTTTAGCACTTCATCTGCCATTCCTTTCAACTTCTTCTTACTTCCACACGGCGTCCTTAAGAAACTTGGAGCATTTAGGCATCTCGATTAACACTTCGGCAAGAGGCATAGTCACCATGGTTTCTCTAGCGACTTCACTCACTCCATCGTAAGTTTTATCGAGTTCAAAGTATTCTCATTTTCTTTCTTTGGATAAGGAAGGGTTTTGGATGATTGATTGGAATTTGATTTTTAATGGCTTCATCCTCCTTATCCTTCCATCGACAAACTTTTCACTTTCTTTTTAGTCGGGGTTCGGCCATCCGACTACTCTTTTCAACATCCTCATCACTTTCCCGAGGAATCATTATCATTCGGCTCTACGCTCATCTCTTTCTTCGGTATTTGTCTGCTGCTTATCCTCCTCGAACTCATGGCGTCGGGAGGGGCTACTCGCTTCAGCGACTTCTCGGTCCAACTCTCTTTCCGCTTCAAGTGTAATCGCATTCAACTCCTCCTCTTGTCCATAATTCCACCTGCGGTGTGATGGCATTCTGAGCACTTACTACGCCTTAGGATTTTTATCTGTGTAACTCGGCGCGTCTTCCTTGCGCCTGCTTGCTTGTTGATCGACCATCATCGCCAATCTGTCTCTATTGCCTTTTGACCGGTGGCTAGTGCTTGCACCATATCTACTAGCTCATCAATTTCTTTTGAGAGATAGAGGTGGGCTGTGGATTTTGTGTTTGAGCCCAATTGCCTTGGGGCCTTTGATTGTTGGAGTTGAAAGGCTGGTTGGAATTGGATGCGCCAGGTGGCGATATAATAAGCTGTTTGCGGATTTCGAGAAAAGTTCACGGTTTGGATTATAGCTTGATTGACCGAATTTTGATTGAAATTACGAAAAGTTTGATTACAGTTGCCTATCGCATTTACTTCATCTCCGTTCTCATTGCTGCTTTGCGTTCCCGGAAGACTCATATCCGATCCTTCGTTCTTTGCATTTGTAAATTAGCCATCTGTTGGTTTATCATTTCCACTTGAGCAACCAACATCGTAATCACAGGATCGCTTGCAACCGATTTCCTCTTATCTTCCTCAACATGGGTCTTCCTAGAGGTTGACCACATGTTGTTCTTAACAATTGTTTGACTACCCCATAGGCGACATCATCTCCTCCGCCTGAAAAGATCCATGAGCTATGGAATCTAGATAATCTCTATTGGGTTGAGTAACACCACGATAGAATAATTCTAGGAGTTCATGTCGAGTGTATCCATGGTTAGGGCATTTCCTCATTAACAAATTCAACCTTTCCCGTGCCTTTCCTACGCTTTCTCCTTCTAATTGCTCAAAATTAGCTATATCACGTTTAAGGCCCATTATCGTTCCAGGTGAAGCGAATTTGAGCGAAGGCTCTTTTAACATCGGCCAGGTATGGAGAGAGTGATGGGGTAAGGATTTGAACCATCTGTTTGCTTCACCTTTTAAAGCAAGCGGGAAAAGTTTCGAACTTAACAATCTCGTAATCAACACCGGATAATGGCACCTTCCATAAATTTGAACAAAAGTGGACAAGAAGTCATGAGGATCTTCTTGAGCGATTGCCATGAAAAGAGCTATTTTGGACCAGTCCAACCACTCCATTCTTGAGATCGAAATGTACTTGCCCCATATCCGGAGGTCGAATAGGTCTATGCCCCTCCGAGGAAGTCTTGGTTAAGATAAGGGGCATATGGGTCTTGATTTAGCCGGGCTTCTTTGGGCTTGATGGAGTTGTTGCAATTGGTTTTGTAGCCCGACTTGCCGATTCATTGTTGTTGTAACAACTTGTATTTGTTGAAGGAGCCGATTCAAATTGAGCTTGAGGTCAGGATTTTGATTTGGGAGGGCTGGATTAGGAGGAACTAGATTCGGATTTTGAACTTGGTCGACATGATGTCTAGATCGGGAAAAAGCCTTCTTCTTAGGATGGACCGTTCGGTTACGGATCAAAGAGAGAGGTCCTTCTTGCTTACGGTTTGCATAAACCAGGAGGACAACAGAAGGTCAACAACGACTAAAAGTCGAGTTGTGAAGAGTTAACCTTGGAATACAAGCTAAGAGAAGAAAGGAGAAGAACAAGAAAGATAGACGGACGGGCGTTGAGAATCGTGAGCAGCGTTTGTCTAGGAAGTTCCCGGACGGGCGTCTGGTTCAATGGGCGCTAAATGCGGTGTACTAAAAGCGGTTCGAGCGTATTTACTAAACAAGCGGGCGTTTGGAGAGGCAAGACGCTTCGTTCGATCGATTAAGCAGATAAAAGGGAATTTTTCGAGAATGAGCGGGCGCGTCAGTATGATTGGACGTTCGTTCAAAAGCTGAAAACGAGGATCGAGGCGAGAAAAACAACGGAGATACGAAGATAAACAAAAGCGAGACTAAGGAAAACAAAACTAATCTAAAACCTAAGAAAGTTACTAACTAGAGAAACTATACCTACGAAGAATCTGACAACCGTTACCGATTCCCCGGCAACGGCGCCAAAAACTTGTTCGTTAAAAACGTGTTTTAAATTTATATTATCGGAACACCCCAAGTATAAGGTACGTAGTAAAGGATGTTGCCGAGTCGTCCTAAGGGAATCGTAAAGTTATCAGATTAAGATATAACTCCTAAGTTGGTTATGTCACGAACTATTACCTAAAACTAAGGTTAATCTAACTATAAACTGAACCTAAGAAATAAACTAAAAATCTAAGGAAAAGAAAATAAAACAGCAACTAAAATAAACAGCAAACAAGAGATATTCAAGAGTGACGATGGCGTCCTCTAAAGGCGAGGCGGGCGTCCAGATCACGATTTAAGCGGAAAGATGCACGAAACCGAGCGAGCAAAAATTGAGGTTGCAATGAACTAAACTTAAGACTAGCGTTGAAATAAGCGATTTTGTTTTCGAATTATAAAAGGAAACATTAGAACACCTAGAATTTATCACTCAACGATCGATAAACGATTTATGATTCGAATACGATTTTATTGGTATGATCAATCACGAAACCGACTAAATTCCTTTAGATCAATTTCTAAGGTTTGTTTACTTTTCCAAGAAAAACAAATAACATTCATCACAAGATCAACAATTCGTTCCCAAATTGTAATACCCAACTAACGATATATGATTCCTCAAAACGTCATCAATTGTATCGATTGAAATAGAAAACTATTGCTGAATTATATTTCCATAAAAATTCAAACAACATAGAGGTTCATTGACATTCCTATCTAATGAAACTCTTAACCAATAAATCAAGATTCAAACGATAAATAAAACAAAATATTCAAAATCATAACTAAAGATAAACTAACGAATCATGGTTGTGATGAGCGTTGATGTGATATCCTCCGGTTGTTCCACTTTGCTATATCGTTTAGCCAACAATCATGTTGTTAGACATAATCATTGGGATGGAAGGATTCATATTTGACTCTCCTCCTTGAATGATCACGGTTTGCTAGGGTTTGTTATGAGGAATAATGTGTATGAGATGTCCCAGGGTTTAATACACGCTGCTATTTATAGGATTTTAGGTCGGCTAGGGTTAAAAAAGACCGGACGCCCGTCCAAGGTCATGGGCGCTTGATCCAGTTACAAAACTTATTTGAGTCGGGCGGTGGCGGATTGGGCGCGACGTCTGCAGCGTCCACTACAGGCGTCAAACTTGCTGAATCCAAAATATCATCACGACGCCGCTCGTCCACTATCTTGAGATGCGATCAGGTTGAGCGGCCGTTCAATAATGCGACGCCTTGATCGAGACGCGAAAAACTTGATTTTCTCATATCTATCTCTTTCCAATCAAATCCAATCACCATTATCTCTTCCTCTTTAATTAAACCTGACTTGATCATCTTTGAATTACCTCTTGAGCTCGAATTTGTGCATCTATAACACATAAAAATATCCCAAAATGTAATAATGTCCTATTAAATATAAATTCATCAATAAAACGCATAAATTGACTAATTTTGTGATTAACTTACTAAAACACCACATGCTCAATATTTCGTCTAAACACTTATTTCTTTATGCAAATAATACAAATACGGGGGGAAATTATCATAAAATATAGCCTTATAAAACATATAAAAACACCCTTAACAGGTTATAAGTCGGTCATCAAACAAACTGATAGTACAATCGAACGTTATAAAGAAAGCAATATTATTGGATGTAGTACTGACACATCAGAACGGTCACAGAATATAGCCGTTAAAAGATAGACGTTGATACATTTGAATGGAAGCAAGATGAACATTTGACCTCACACAATAAATAGAGGACTTTGCACCAAGGAAAAACAACATAATCATAAAGATCAACAAGCATTTTGTGCACTAGTCTTATTTATTCGAATTGCTATCATCTATGCTGTATAACAAGATCATATCAAGAATTTCTTCAAGTGTTCAAGCTACACAGAATTTATCCAGATTCAGACACTTTGAAGAACCACAAACAAGAATTAACTCATTGATTCTCAACCCATCTTTGATTCTTAATCAAAGGTTCAGACTGTGAAGCAAACCGGGAGGGTTTTGCCAAGGACAGTTGTTACAGCAGTCGAGTAGACTGTGTTTGTGGTTGTAGCTAGTGAAGAGGCATATGTAACCCTTCAAGGACCAGTGTTTAAGCAATTGAAGAGCAACAATTCTACCTGTTCTACAACTGTTTAGATAGTGAAGCTAGGATTAGCCAGGGATTATTGTTTAGGAATTTTTGTAACTGCTCACCTCAAGAAGTTCTAGTGGAATTTTCCTCCTACACCATAAATAAAGAGAGGGCTGACAGGATTACACCACCTGGAACCTCTATAATATTTGCCTCATTTACTTTACGCATTTATTTACTTACTTAGCATTTATTTACAGCATTCTGAGAATTGATTGTTCTACTCCTCACAGCTCACAGGCTGACATTCACCAGAATTCAGTTTAGCACACTCAGCTTTCACATAGAATAACAAGATCAAGAAAAAGGCTAGAATTATATCCACTGCCGGTTGAGTTAGTTTTGCTTAAGTTAGTTTGTCTTAAACTCTGCTTAGTCAGCTTAACTCCACACAAGTTTTAACTGTATCTTAATTTGATTTAGATCCAGTTTTTAGGGACAAGTTTATTCACCCCCCGCTCTAAAATTGTGTTAGCCTTTCTAAGGAACCAGCAGAAGTTGGTATTCATATTGATAACTCACGCAGGAATTTGGATTCCTTAGTAGATGGCTCAGCAGACATGTTATTGGAAAATCCAAAGGAATCAACACATTATCCGATGACAGTGTTTATCTGATGAAGATAATTTGGGACGAACTAGAATTCAATTGGGCCGGTTATGTCGTCAATCAGATAAAGAAGCAAGATAAAGAATCAGATAAATAAGCTGAAGGACAAGTAACTGTTGGCAGATTCCGACTGAAGAAAACACTCAGTGGAATCATTCAATACTATTTGGAGAGACTCAAGACAGGGAAGAAAGCAAGACAAACTGCAGCCCCAACTACTGATACAGAGGAAATTGCAGCAGTTGCAAGAACAACTTCACAACCTGAAGCCAGACAGAAAACTGTGTCTCAGCAGGAAGCTGAACACAAAGGAGTCAAGCGGAAAGCTGACTCAACAAAAGAAAAATCGGTTGTCAAATGTTTATACCCAGGTATTTTGAGTTAGAAAGCACCAACGGAGGGGGAACTACAACAACTGATAGCTGAAATCACACGGAAAGATATTCATGCTGATGATACTTCTCAGTTACAACAATCTCAACACCAATAAGATCACCAACAAGCCCCAGTTTTTGAAGCTGATAGAATCATCAAGCTAATAAAGATGAAGCTCAAACTAAAAGATTATCGTGATGCTATCTTACAATCTGAAGAAAAGTAACTCTTGGAAAAATTGGAAATTAGAGACCTATATACTCTGTTTCCTATGTCAGAGTTTCTTGCAAATTGCTTCAATATATTCATTGAACTAGCCCAACGAAGAGAATCAGCCACATCATCTTTTCCCAAGGATTCTTTGAAGAAGAAGGATGATGATGAAGATGATAATTGAAGGAAAGAAGCTGATATGACTACAGTTTTGCAGACAGATACTCAACCTCAACTCCAAGCTACGCAAACTGTAACTCAGCAAGAAGATTTTCCAGTTGGAAATCAGACAACTGACAATCAGCAAGCAACTGATGGACTTGATACTCAACAACTTATGGTAATTGAAGATATCACTCAGTCTAAAGTTCAAACAGAAGCCATATATGATCCTTCTGATATCTCGACAAAGGAGGAATTGGGCAAAGTTCTTATGAACTTGAATGTTGTGCTCAGCCAAAATGATGCATACAATGGCCTTCTGTCAAACGTATCTAGATATCTAGATTATAGAACGAAAACAGATATCTCAGTTCATGCAAGACTAGAGATGATCCGTAAGTCAAGTTCAAGTTCTGCCTCAGAAATTTTGTTACTCAAGGAGAAACATGAAGACTCAACCGCAGTATGTAGAGAAACACATGCTCAGGCTCACTGGCATATGAATCAGCACATCTACGGGTTAGAGAATCAGCTTAAAGAAGTACTTGCTTCTCAGCAACGTATCTCAGGCGATCAAAAGGCAACCCATGCTTTGGTAGATCAATTATATGATGCTAAAAAGGTGGAAGCTGAAGAAGAAAAGCTGAGGTTACTCAAAGAAAAGAAGAAACTTGAAGACGAATTGGAGAAATATAAATCAGCAACATATCCAAGGTTTTTAAAGAAAGAATTAACTAATGAGCAGCTCATTGAGAAATACAGTCAACCTGAAGAACGGAGAACTACTCTAACAAAGGATCTCTGGTTAAAGTTTGTCAAAGATCACAATCCTATCAAAGCCAAGTACAAGGAAAAGACTATTGAAGAATCCTTGAACTACTTCTTATCTGACTTATATCATGATCAGAAGATGGCACAATATAAGAAGATCAAGAGGATTGAATACAAACTGAAGATAAGAGACAAAGATTAACAAATGAAAGCTGATATAGCAGAATTCGAAAAATACTACATGAATGAATCAGCTTTACCAAAGTTAGCTTTATGGTGAAAATGGAAAGACGGAAGTCAAGTGGACTATAACAAGAATTTTACTAAAGAAGACTCTAAGCTAGAGTAAGATTATCGTCTTCATGACAAAGAAAAGAAGTATATCACAGTTACACAAAAAGCACAGAAAGGAGCTTAGTCTCTAGTTAAAATTTATTTGAACAAAGTGTAACTATTCCAGTTTTTGCATATTCAAATGAAATCCAGTTTTCCAGTTTTACCATGTTTTGATCTTTAAGATTTTCTTTTAGGGAGAGTTTTGACATCATCAAAATGGGGGAAATTGTTGGAAATAAAATCTATGTTTTGATGATAATTCATCATATTTTTTCAAAATATTATATTAACCTCATTGATGGAGTGCTGAAACTAGCTGTTATAGTGAAAAGCGAAAAGATGTCTAGAACTGAATGTACTAGAGTCTGATATTTGTATAGGTTACATCAGACAAGCACTGTAATAGTTAGAGTGTCGTGATAAACAAACTGACTCAGACTACACCAATATGGAACTGAAAAAGATAAGTTCCCTGAGGGACACAAACTCGGTTGGATTATATAGAAGGTTGAAGAACTGAGGGTTCACACTCAGTTGATGAAGAGCTGAGGGTCACAGAATCAGTTATTGAAGATTGAAGAACTGAGGGTTGAAACTCAGTTATGAAGATCACAATTCGAGACTGTAAAGTAAGATTTCAGGCAAGTTTGTGGTGACCTGAACTGAATTTATGGATCTTGTATGAAGACCTAAGAATCTTAAGGACAATGAATTCTTAGAAGATATTTGCTTATGGTGTACTCTGATTAGGTCAATCATAATTGGATGAAAATTGGAGTACTGATATTTGAAGAAGAGTAAAATCTCAGTTAATGCTCCAAGTCAGTCAAGAAACTGACAACTGATAAACACAGTATAAAACTGATCAGGATACTCAGGGTTATAAGTCAGTCATCCAAAAAACTGATAGTACAATCGAACGTTATAAAGAAAGCAATATTATTGAATGATGTACTGACACATCAGAACGGTCACAAAATATAGCCGTTACAAGATAGACGTTGATACAATTCGAATTCAAGCAAGATGAACGTTGGACCTCACACTATAAATAGAGAACTTTGCACCAAGGAAAATTAAACAACAGAATCATTAAGATCAATAAGCATTTTGTGCACTAGTCTTATTTATTCGAATTGCTATCATCTCTGCTGTATAACAAGATCATATCAAGAATTTCTTCAAGTGTTCAAGATACACAGAATTTATCCAGATTCAGACACTTTGAAGAACCACAAACAAGAATCAACTCATTGATTCTCAACGCAACTTTGATTCTTAATCAACGGTTCAGACTGTGAAGCAAACTGGGAATGTTCTGCCAAGGACAGTTGTTACAGCAATCGGGTAGACTGTGTTTGTGGTGGTAGCTGGTGAAGAGGCATAAATAACCCTTCAAGGACCAGTGTTCAAGCAATTGAAGAGCAGCAATTCTACCTGTTCTACAACTATTTAGATAGGGAAGCTAGGATTAGCCAAGGACTATTGTTTAGGACTTTTTGTAACAGCTCACCTCAAGAAGTTCTAGTGGAATTTTCCTCCTACACCACAGGGGAAGAGAGGACTGACAGGATTACACCACCTGGAACCTCTATAATATTTGCCTCATTTACTTTATGCATTTATTTACAGCATTCTGAGAATTGATTTTTATACTCCTCACAGGTCACAGACTGACATTCACCAGAATTCAGTTTAGCACACTCAGCTTTCGCATAGAATAACAAGATCAAGAAAAAGACTCATATTATATACGCTGCTGGTTGACTCAGTTTTGCTTAAGTAAGTTTGACTTAAACTCAGCTCAGTCAGCTTAACTCCACACACATTTAAACTGTACCTTAATTTCATTTAAATCCAGTTTTTAAGGACAAGTTTATTCACCCCCCCTCTAAACTTGTGTTAGCCTTTCCAAGGGACCAACAATATATCTTAGAGATAATAGGCTGGTCAGTATGTCTGACACCTTACTAGTTGTAGAGTTGATGCACATTCTGAAAATCAGCAGACTGATTTGATAAATGAAGAGCTGGGAACTGTTTTTACTGAAGATTTAGAGGGACAGCTTGTTGTAGCAACATCTTTGGAAGAGGCCATCATATTTACTCTTGATGATGTTGTTGTATTTGAAGAAGCTGCTGAAAGCTCAAAGGACTCAGCACAGTATCAGGAGTGGTTTGACACACTTGATGATGTTGTTGTTACAAAAGGTTGCTGAGGCTAGAGGAGTACTAGAAGAGAACTTAGATTTATTTCCTCTTATCTTTTCCTCTTATCTTTGTTGAAGAGGTGGTTCAGGTTGCTGAGGAACAAACAACACCTGAATACAGGTTGGAACATGAGGTACAGGTTGGTGAGGATCAGACAGCACCTGGACAAAGGTTGGAACCTACAATGGGTTTGGAGGAAACCCCTGCACTAGTTGAAAAGTCTGTTATCGGACAGGTTGCTGGAACACCTATCAGTGCAATGTAGGCTACTGAAGTTAAAGCTACTAAGGGAATGGATAGTCAGCAGGCTAATGTTGATGAAGATGAACATCTGCTGGACTATGATTTCAGTGATAAAGAGTTCCAAGTGCCTGAGGAAGAACTAATTGCTGTTGAACCTCAACAGGCACATGTACCAGTATTTGAAGAAGAACATGTTTTGGAACCTCAACATGCTCAAGATCCAATTTTGGAGGAAATGTTTGGAAATGTGATTGAGGAGGGTCTTGAACCTGCTGAATGGAACATGACAGGAGCTTTGGTTGTCAGGAAACAGAGGGCATATTACAATGTTGAAGAACCTGCTGATGATGGTGCTGGACATATGGCTGGTGCAGTACCATCATATGTTTTGGAAGAATTAAGGGCAGTAAGAGCTGATATTCCACAATTGAGGACACAACTGAGTCGACAAGAAGAGAGATTTCAGGATTTGATGAATTTAGTGGAAAATAGAGGAAGAACCACTGAGACAGCTACATCTAACATCACTTCCACTCAGTATGCACTTGCTGATTAAACCAAAGACGTGAGAGGTATAAAACAAGGCAATGCACACAGAGATAAGTTCTTGAATAAGCAGTTTGCCTCACTGCACAAAAAGCTTGACAAGCTTGCTGAGGCACCCAAGTCTGCTAAAACTCCTCAACTTGCGGTATTAGATCCTAAGGTCACTGAGAGGATCAATCTGCTGGAGCAAACAATGAAAGGCAGGATCAGTGCAGTTGACACAAGGATAGAGATAATGGAAGGTCGACTTGCTAGCTTGGTGATCACATAGGAGAGTGTTCATTGTCTTCTGTCTTGTTTTGTTGATGATGTCAATAAGGGGGAAGAGAGCCAAACAGCAGTAGCAAAAGAGGCTGCAAGAATTTTTGCTCAAAAGAGATAAGAGGCTGATACTAATACATTCAGAGAACCTGCACCTGGTAGGATTCAGTTGACTGATGACCTCTTAAAAGAATATAAGAAGCTATACTATAGTAAGAGGAAACCTTACCATGACAAGGGTTTCCATGAAGGGCTAAATTCCTTTTTGGGACTTAAGTTCAGGGAAACTTAGAGTTAAAGCTTTAAGAGCTGCACGCAGAGGTGGAAGAGGTTGAAGAGGTGGAAGAAGTCTACCAACTACATCAGCAAAAGAGTCACTGGAAGAGTTCAAACTCTTGTACATGCATCTAGGATTCTCTGTACATACAATCAATCTGACCCTACCTGAGGCATGGAGATGGTGGAAGGAAGTAAATACCTATGTTGATTTTTCCTCTATTGAAAATCAATGGATTCGAGACATGGTTAGAGAGATAAGAGAATATCAAGAGAGACAAGAAACAGAGAGAAGGACCTAGATCAGCATGCTTACACCTTTATTTATCTTTTGCTGAATCTAGTTTGTAATAATGTTGAACAAATATGATTATAATGAGCATTGACTGAATTTGTTCTGTTTTTGTTTTTTTCCTTTTTGCATTGCTGTAAGGAGGGTATTGGCATCATCACCAAAAAAAGGGAAATTGTTGGACATATTTTAAGTTTTAGTGATGAGTGCCAGACTAGCTGTTATAGAGCAAAGGCAAAAAGATGCCTAGATTAAAAGTATAGGCTTATTAGAGTTTGATCTTTGTATAGGTTTGATCAAACAAGCATTGTAAAAGGTCAGCTGACTTTCATCAGTAGACTTGTCTAGGCCAGTAAGGGAACTAGGTCGATGAGACCAGCTTAGGGACTCTTTGAAGACCGAAAATTTGAGGGGTCAAACTCAGTTATTGAAGGCTAAGGGATCAAACTTTGTATTTAAAGTCAAGGATAAGGAATCAGAATTTAGGGAAGTCTGTGATGACCTAAACTAATTACATATACCTTGTGTACAAGGTCTAAGTTCCATAAGTTAAGTGGTGATTGGAACTTAGTTATGTTCAAATTTGTGTACTCTAACTTCATAATTAAAAGTTAGATAAAAGACAGTTAGCTGAAGTGTTTTACAAATACAGCAAACTTCAGACAGCTGACTGACAAGCATTTCAGCAGACTCACATACACAGGAACCTGCTGAATATATATTTTGAATTAATCAAAGGTTACATTGGAAGATTACAAGGACAAGGACATATAACAAGTCTTGATTTTGTCAACAAATCAATGGTCAAGATTAAAGGGATGTTGGAAAGATTTAGAGCTTTATCCAATGGGCATAAGTCAAAGGGAGAAAGTCTGAAAACTGACAAAAAGAAGACTGACTGTGTCAGTACTATGAACAGTCAGAAAAAGCAAGTCAAGATGGAGACAAATCTGAAATGGCTATGTTTGAATTTCAAACATATGCCACAAGATTCTCTACTATAAATACATGACTCCTGATTCATATACAAATGATGAAAAACAACAATCAATCTTAAGCTATCAAACTTATTATCAAGAAATAACCCTGCTGAGATTACTGAGCTTAAAGCTACTGATCAAGTATATTCTTCAGGTGTAACCTGCTATCAAGTTACATCAAATTTACACACTTGAAGACATCAAGCTGCTGATCATTTCATCCTGATCAAGCTGCTGAAAGCTAAATCACATACTTGATTCAACCTTTCTTTTACAAGAAACCTGCTGAAGACAGAGAAGCACTTAGTTGTCACAAACTGTTGTTTGTGGTGGAGCTGGTTAAGAGGCAATCCTACCCTTCAAGGACCAGTGGAATACTTTGGAGCAGCAATCCTACATGTTTCAAGTGTTCAGTTTCTGAAGCCATAGTTATTGGTGAAGGACAGACAACTTAGGGATTTTTGTAACTGCAACCTCAAAGATCTCTGGTGAATTTCCTCAAACATCACAGGAGAAGAGTGGACTGACATGATTACACCACCTGGAACCACTATAAAATTTGCCTACTTACTTTCTGCATTTAATTTCTGCATTTAGTATACTGATCACATCAACTCACTAAAACTAGCAACTGAATCACACACTTATACTGCTGAGTATCTAATACTTGGTATCACATTTGAACAACAAGTAAGAAGGTTTAATTTAAATATATTCCGCTGCAACAAATTCAGTAGTATCCACTGTCAGCAGACTACTGAGTGGTCAGCAGACTACTGAGCAGTCAGCATGCTACCGACCTTGCTGAGTTTGTTAAATCCAAAAGTTTTAAGTGTTAAGTTTATTCAACCCCCTAAACTTAACCAAAGCCTTTTCAAGGGACCAACATGACCTATTCGAGCATTTTGCCTGGTCGGCTCACCGCAACCCCGACTTGATTCCAGACTAGGAACTTGTTTCTTTGAAGTGGTACGGAGATAACCATTTCTAATAGCCTGAGGGCTGGAACCCCAAAGATTATATTGTAACTTTAATGGAGAGCGACCACAAGGAAAGTTACCTTTTTGGTTATCAAGGGCTCATAATCACCCATTTGCACTTCGATGTCGATGGCTCCTTTCACTTGAGCCATTTCATTGGTGAAGCCTTTGAGGATGCCGAAATATGGCCTTAGATGCTAGTCGCGGAAGCCTAACTCTTTAAAGCAGTCATAGTATAATATATCCATACAGGCCCCCATGTCGACCAATACTTGATTAACTATAAAATCAATTATTCCCACTGTTATCATGAGCGGCATCTCAGGCACGCCTAGTGGATTGATCTGCTCGCTACGGGTGAAGGAGATTGGCTATTCGGACCCATGTAGGACAACTGGATTGCCCATATCAACATGCTTCAAGAAGTTGATATGAGATTTCAACCGGTTGATGCTGGGGAATCGCTCAGTTATTATATGAATATCTCTTCCTCTTTGTTGAGTTGGAAGGTTGCCCATGTTGTCCTGACCTTCGTCTACCCTGTAATGATCCAACGCCCCTCAGGCTACCGATTTCTCAATCTCCCTCTTGAGTTGTTTGCATGCATCGGTGTCATGACCATGATCTTTGTGGAATTTTTAATACTTGGTCAGGTCAAATTTTCCTTGGGGATCAAGCCTCAATGGCTGGGGAGGTGGCAGCTCGTCTTTCACCTCATTTATGATCTGGGAGATGGGAGTGGTGAGTGGATTATAGTGTTCCTATTGAAAATTCTCAGACTTCTTGAAATCACGAGTTCGGATGGTGTTTTCTTTAGGAGGGTTGGACTCAACCTCGGCCTTACCCCTGTTGAATGGTGTTGATGAAGGGAGTAGAGGCTCGGATGCCCTAAACTTCCTTGCTTTGTCTAGCATTTCTTGTAGTGTTTCGGGTTGGCGGAGAGCGAAATCGGCTATAAGGCCTCCCTTGGCGAGGCCACTTTGAAAACTGCTCATCACCATGCTGTCACTTACACCCCTGGTCTGCTCGTATAGTTTGATAAACCATTCATAATAGCTGGGAGTCACCTCATTCTCTCCTTGACAGATTCCATAGTGATCGGCCTGAGTTTTATTTGGCTGTCCTACTGACTTGAACTCTGTGATGAATTTTTCCTAGAGGTCATCCCAAGATTTAATCGACCTCTCTAGCGTATTTCTGATCAATTTCATCGCTCTTCCTTGCATCACGTTCACAGAGGCAATGCACGAAGCTAATTCCTCCCTCATTGCTAGGGCTGACCGGATTTGGAAAGCAGAGAGCTAGTCGTATGGGCAACACGACCCTGAGTAATTTTCAAAGGTTGGGTAGTGCAACCCCTCAAGAGCTATTTTCAAAATCTTGTCATCAAGGACGCTTGTTCTCTAAGACTTCTTGACCTCCTTTCCCTTTTTATCTTTCTTCAAATCATCGATTTGTTTTTGAAATCTAGCAATTACCTCTTCAAAGGGATAAGGAGCCGGTGGCCTGTGATTGCTCACCGATCTTGAACTCTTAGCTCGGTGATTGGTGTCTCTGGGTTGAGGTCCCAATCTAGACTTGACGTTTCTATGTCTCAACTATAGCTCGTTTGTACTTTCTTTCCTTGTCGACTCACTTTGTTTTTCGGCCGGTGGGCCTAGACGATCCAAAACGTGTCTGTGACTCTGGTGTCGTCCGGAAGATAGGTGAACACTAACCTCTCTTTTATCGGGTTGAATAGTTTGACCCATCGACAAACCCTGGGCATCAATGTACCTGTCTAGTATGGGGAATCTCGGTGTGGAACAAACTCACTGATAGGGAGCATTGGGCGATTCAGGAGGATAAGCTGTTGATTGCTTTGATGTATCCTTTCTGCGTAGGCGGCATGAGCAACCAATGCTTTTGCATAAAGGTTGTCATATGACTCTATTTCCTGGTGGGGAGATTGCTGATGTGAATGGGTTAGTCAAGATGTCTCACCCGTGTGCCATCCTCTGTTTTGCTTATTGACGAAGGTGTGCTGAATGAAGGTTTCATTTGATCTCGCTTGGCTGTTGAGAGAGGCACGTGCAATGTACTAAGGTGATTCCTCGCCCAGAGGATTGGGTATCAGATGTACCTTGGGGTCAGGTTGTAAGGTCTCCCATACGGTGTCTGGTGCCACTATTGCACCGTCTATAACTTGTATGGCATTCTTACTTGCCCTTTTGGCGGTCGGGGGTAGGCCCTCATACAATAGATCTTCGGCAGACCTTGTTTTTGACATGATAGTATCGGAGATGAAGGTCTGCTAATGTTGGTGTTGTTCTTGAAGAAGAAAGATTAAGAGCGACCGATATTTGAAGATTAGAGGTTTTTCCAAGATGATATTTAGGGTATTGAGGGAGACACTAGAGTGTTATGCTAGATTTTCAATATCTCACGAATATGGGGATTCCAGATGAACTATTTTTTTCACCACTGCAATAGTTATGATTGTCCTTGGCTACACAAGCTTCACAATCACTCCCTAGATACAAAATATTTAGTGATTGAGTTTTCACACACCACTCCTTGAGAACAAATCACACTTATGCAATTCCTTCTCAATGGGACTCATTCAATTGTTGATCGGATAGATGTGAACTAGATTCACAAAACTTGATCAATACTCAGTTCTGGATTTTACTTTTGAGGCTCTGTTTTCTGAGATTGATTTTCTGGTTATTGCTTTGAAGTTCCGATATTAAGTCTTGTAATTTTGACAGATTTTGGTCCTTTGAAAATATGAATAAACTTGTTTTTTCTGTCTCGTTCTTTCTGTCAATGCCTTCTATTTATTGCTGTAAATCCTTTGATTTTGAAATATCTTCCGTTGGCTATCTAATGTATAGAATAATCGTTAATCCCATTTTGATTTGATCTTCCTTGATTTAAGTTACCCGAATTTTAATCAAACGTTCATCATAAAATCCGTCCTTGATTGATTCTGCACTAATTACTCAATCTTCAATACTTTCCATGTTTTTGATTGAGCATTAATATCTTATATCACTTAGCTGTTTCTTCCTTACTTCACTGGCTAAGTGACTTCTTCACTTGACTGCTTCCTTAGTTACTTCATCGGTCAAGTGACTACATTTACTTGGCTGCATGATCTTTACTAAGCTGTTGCTTTTCTGCTCCTATTTATCAGCCGATACTCATTTGCTTCACTGATCCTAGGTTTTGTGTGAGATTATTGTACACTATATTATAGAAAAAATTGAGTTTCATCACATGTGGTATATCTTATACTTACCCAGGTTCATCACAGACTTCCTTGGTTGTAAGTCACCCATAGTCCTCACATCACCAGTCTTTGGTGCCTTGGTCAGTCTTCACTCACTGGGTCTTACTTCTTGGTGGCCTACTAGTATAATACAGTGCTTGTCTGAATGAACTTATAAAACATGTTAGACTTCTAAGTAAAACCTATACAATTAATTCTAACTCATTTCAGGCTTGTTTTAATAGCTAGCATGGCCATCATCAAGACTATAAAATGTTCCTAACAATTTCCCTTTTTTTGATGATGCCAAGACCCTCATAAACTTGAACATATGTAAAACATTTTCATATAATAAACAAGAATAAAATCCATGATTGTTATTTATGCATAAATGGCAAAAAAATTCAAAATAACATAAACTTACACCGACAGTTCCTTAGATTCTCCTTGTATTTGTTGAACTTTGTAGTGTGAATGCCCATGATGTCTTTGGTATAGGAGCAGTTTTCGTAGTATCAGAACCTGTTCAGATCTGATTTCTAGTAACAAGTTGATCACATACTCAAATTCATTTTTCGAAACTGTGAATATAATTTTTGTTAGGTGTAGTGCCCGAAAGACAATTTGTGTAATTGTTTTTAATAATGAATGACAGAATTTATCTTACCTTATTACTTGCTTTGTGCTTGTAAAGTAATACATCGCTACAAACCCTAAGTATATCTCAGATGTAACCACTTAACTTTCGGTGTATGGATTACACGTGAGGATTGAGTTAGTAGTGGTGATATACTTAAATCATGAGTCCGTGGTGAACTTAATCGAGTTTAGGGTCTCTTGATTAAAACACCAATAATGCGCCTAACACACTTAGGGTGTGATAGTCTTATCCGGACTGTCGGTAGAGGGTACCGTGGGGCATTTATATATGATGGCATTCATATAGACTGGACCGATTTAATCAGATTTCTCGGCATAATTCCGTAATCGAGGAATCTTATTAAATCATTAGATGATCATATATGGATCAACTTTAATCCTGAGGTGATCACGGGATGTTTGCTTGTCCCGGGTAGTGTTTGATGTGTTAGTTACGGTTCACTTTAATATGTGTTCCAAGCCACTTCTCATTGGCACTATCTCCGGATGAGTGAGTAGTTCGATTTTCACAGACATGGAATCCATTCCTTCCTCAAGGGAAGTAGAGAGACAATCCTTTGTTTGTTAGCCCTAAGAAAGTGATCGATCCCGGAGTTCACATTTGACTAATTAGCTACTAGTCAGATATGTGTACTAATTGATCATTAGGGGGTTAATGGTAAATAAGGATAAGATATTCTGAGTCGGGTTCACGGAGACTTCCCACTCAGAATGGACAGTCTATGGAGGGTTAATCCGTATGTAGTGATTATATCAATGGACGCTTATTCACTCTATGGGTTGAGTATAAGTATACATCTATAATCGGTAGAGTTCAGTTTCGGGTTTATGGTGGCGTAATCCCGGAATTAATAATTAATGTACTTTCTGTTCGATGAATAATTAATTATTGGAGCTACTGGTTATAGGTCCATGGTCCCCGATGATGTAGCTTCGTAATTGGACTAGTAATCTTGTTACTTGGGCCTCAGTGATAATTAATTGGCTGGGCTAATTAATTGATATGCAAAATATTATTTAGTTGGGCTAAATAATATAATACACATAAAAGACATTTTATGTGGGCTTTTTGACCCAATATGTGGCGCCATTAATGTCCTAATAATTAGAGAGAAATTAGTTTTCTTGGATAATTATTTAACATGTGATTTATCTTTTATTTGTTAAATGATAATTCATGGAATATTAGATAATAATATGATTTATCCTAATTTGTTTGGGATAATCATTTTATTTATCTTTTATTTGGAAAAGGATTAATGTGATAATTATCACTTAATTATTTAATCCTTGGAGGACATTGATTACTCTCCTATATAAAGAGAGTTCTCCCAAGTCTAATAAAAGGTACTATTCACGTCACTATTCACCGAGAGAAATTGGCGAAAAATTTGGCCTCTATTCTTAGGGTTCGAGTTGGAAAAATCTTCGGATTTTTCTTTGCATATCAAGGAGGCTCGTGTATCAAGAAGGGTGTCCACCAACCGCCGTTTGGAGAAACACATCGGAAGATCAAGGCTTCTCTTTCCTATATTGGTAACATGATCTTAACCCCTCTTGTAGTAGTTTAAGTCCTTTAATTATGTGTTTTGATATATAAATCGTGATCCATCCGCTGCGCGTAGATCTAATTTGGTTAGATCTAAGAACCTGCATCCTTCATGTGGTATCGGAGCCAGGTTCCACGATTTATATAGTCATAATCGTAATTAAACGATTTAAAGGAGTGGAATTGCATGTAGGTGATATTTTACTTATTATTATGTATTAATAATTTTTAAATTGCTATGGTTGAAGAGATGGATTGGGGTTGGCACCGTTTTCCCGTTAGATCTATTGTAAACTTATATAAACGATGAAAATTTGTTCATATGAGTATAGGAAATTATGTAATTCATGTATTATTGCAATTTTAATTTTCAGAAAATAGATCTGTACATTAGCTGTTTAGTCTTTTCGTTTTTTCCGTTGTTTGAGCCGTTAAAACGAAGATCCCTCCGGTCAGAATCAAGATTGGAAGTTGATGAACAATCCCACAAATTTTGGTGTCGATCAGAGTACGTTTGGGTTTCCGTTCGTTGCTGCGAAGTGGCTGCTGTAACAGAAAAACGCAGGATTCACAGAAACCCTAACTGTGACTTCTTCGATTTTCTGGGAACAATTGGACCGTTCAAATTAAAATCCGACCGGTCAGATCGATAATCATGGAGTTTTGGACGTGAGATAAAATTTTCAGGACGATCGGGATTCATCTTGATCCCCGATCGGCCTCGGGAAGTAAATGATGCGCTGCTGTAAGAGTCTGTTTCAGCAGCAAGTTGGGCGGCTCACTGAGGAATATTGACAAGTCAAAGCTCCAATCCGACCGTCCATCTTCAAGTCCGAAGAATGAAGATCAGATCTGGAAAGTTTCGTCCCGATCCGAGTTCGTTTGATATTCCGATCGTCGAAGATTCTTAACAGCTGCAGATTAGGGTTTTAATTTATTTTCGAGTAGATTAGTTACGGGGTGCCAAATCGGTCCATCTCGGTGTTTATTTTCCGCACTAGTATACATGTGTAGATTGTATGAGTAGAACCGGAAAATTGCCATGACATGCATCATATCATGAATTCCACTCCATATGCATACATGTAGAAATTAATTCGAGGAATTAGTTAGGCATGTATAAAACACACGATTAGTTTTAATTAATTGTTTGATATTAATTAGAAACTAATTAGGTAAAAACCGAGGAACACGGGTTTTTCAATCGTCGAGGTTGGGTGATGGATTCTCGGTGAATCCCACTCTGCGAAAGCATAAGGAGTAAAATCCCAAAACCTCGTGGTTAAGGTGTTGGATTCTTGGTGAATTCCACCTTACCTAAGACGAGATTACGTTTTTGTTCCGTAGTGTCTACGTGAATGTTTGATGTTTAAGGATTGGATAATCACGGGCAAACAGTTTGAAAGTGGTTTAACCACGGTTGGGTGGTCAACGATAGCCACGGCTCAATCGACTTCACCCTCCACGTGTGGCGTTTGCACGGGTCCAGCAATACGAGCCATCCGAAGAGCCGCTACGGCTCAACGGAGCTCTCCTAGCCTTGACCCGTCCGACGGCCACATATGTTCTAACGAATAGGTCGGGTGGGCTAGCCCACATAACCGACAACATTCGGGCCTATGATTTATTGTTCCTTAATGAAACATCAAGTCCAAAAACGTGATCAGTAAACCCACCACTTTTTCAAAATATTGAGTGGGAGCGGGAGAGGCGACAGCCGACCCCACGGCCTCTACTGTTGACACAAGCAACGTGAGAGAATGGTGACGCCTCGTGCCGGCTTTGATTTCGGCCCCCTAAGGAAGGCCTTCACCGCTATCAAAATTCAAGGCTTGGTCTCCGAAAGGATAGGATTTTGGGTACTCGCCGGTCACCGACCGACCCTAAGCGCACACACTGGGGTCTACCTAAAAATCTGGAGATGAGGTCACACTCATAAAGGGTATTTTTGGTAGTACCTTGGCTGAAAAGGAAAGGTGATTGACGATCACAAATGAGATGTTCGATTCTCAATCGATCTTCAATATTAATCGAAACCTCTTTGACCTACCCTAAGGCGCACCGAGGCATTAGATTAAATCCTTGGAATGGTAGGATAGACTATAAGTACTTAGTTTATGTTCCTAAAATTTTAGTAGTGTATGATTTGGATTTATTTTCTGTCCAAATTTTATTTACAATCTGTAATATATATATCTCTAAGGTGCTAGACTGCTAGTGTAAAATTGACTAGTAATGACTTCGTTAAAAAGTGGTAAGTAACTGGAACGTTGTATTTATTAATCTCACATACGATTAATTTTTCGGAAGAGATATTTCTCTTGAAGCCTTCAAAACTTAAGTGACGTAAATAGGCATGTCACTGCTGTCACTCGTGCAGAACGAGAGACAACCGTAGTTAGTTTGAAAGATGATTGGGACGATAAAATTCTTCTAGTGAATTGTGTAGTGTCTACACGAGAAATTTTCTGATAGAAAAATTGGAGAATCATAAATTAAAGTGTCGCTAGTTAGACGGTATTTGGAACCGATAAACTAGTGGGAGCTTTTATACTATGTTCTTCTGATTTATTAGAAAATCAGTCCCCTTTGGTAACACTTTCATTAGACATCCCACGCTTCACGAGTAGTGTCTACTCAAACGAATCGCTAGTTCAAGACTATTCCCTTTTAAGGAAAGTTAAGAATGGGAAAGAATGTCTATAAGTGTTAATCATCTTAACTAAAGTTTTGAGGCTAAACCGAAACATTAATTAAAGAAAGTATAGGATAAGGAAAGTGATGAATCCTTAGCGACTTTCTTAACCGAGTAACTTGACTCAGTGGCTTAGTTCTTTGGAAGAACAATAAAGTCGTGCATTAATAAAGTAACAACGGGCGAGAATTTAAATAGAATAGTGGGAGTGATATAAGGAAATGAATTTCGGATTCTATCCTTGAATATCACAGAAAAATTTATTTTTCTGTTTACAGATTCGTTGAAACAATTGGATTCACTTTCAACTCGATATATTGTTGCCACATAGAAAGTGAATATGACATTTGTAGTACGAATCCGAGACTCGGACTTTTGTTTGATAAAGTCGAACCACTTAGAAACAATTTGAATAAGTACGTGTAACACATCTAAAACTATTAAAGGTAAAAGGTTTCCGTATTAAGATAAACGACCTTTCAATATCTATTAATTAGTGCATATATCCTAGAGACAAGACTCGCTGACCGGCTAAGGGTGATTCCTATCTCCCGGGTCTTGGAACACTATCTCAAAGGAACAATGACTAAGTTTCTTTTCAATCGGAAAGGGTAATAGTTTTGAAGGGTAACATAGCTTGTTCATCATGACCTTCGGGGTCTAGTGAGAGACACAAGCTAGTGGGAGTTTTTGAGTGGTGACATTCTGTCTGATAACTACTCAAAACACTGGTTGGTTTATCGAAAGAATACGAGGAGGTGTCTCTGATTTTAGCGAGAGAATAGAGTATTCCATGCTCGGAAATAGGCTATCGCATAGTCTTGGGATCGATGCTCGGCCCGCCTCCTAGTGGAATGTTTCTCACCGAGGAAGAAACCATAGACTTGCCCCTCAGTATAGTTATTGATATGCTACAATACACTTTGCTAAACTCGATTAAGATAATTCGTTGCAAAATAACGGTTAACATTATTATGTAAACCGAGAAGTCTACCTAGAAGATGCTAGTGAGTTTATGGATAAGGAGTGAATTCGGTTCACACCACTTCCATAAACGTAGGCATTTAGCATTTAATGCTTAAAGGTAGGATCGGAAATTTTATGATACGCTCGTTTGTAAATCGTTTGTGAAACATCTTAATGAGACGAGTGAAGGTTGATTATAAGATTCTTGAGATCAGAAAGTGACGTTTGAACTGTCACAAGCCTTCTGATAGAATCTATAAGTAACAACCTTAGACCTTGGAGAACGGTTACCCAAAGGAAGTTACTATTTGATTTAATCAGACCACGTCCAACATCGGTTGTTGGTGATTACACTGATAAATACTACTAGATCAGAATGTCAATCCACCCAGAACGCAGTGGGAGTATGGTTTAACCATTGACCCATTATGGTTGTGTGGACTTTATAGTCTCTTTGGGGATTGATAACCTGTGGCTCTTTGTGGGCTGTATAGATTCTCGATTATAGAGGTTGGTTTGAAAACCTTAACCACGTGAATGGAGTTTTGGTACTCAGCTTCTGTTCAACCTTTGTAGAACCACCCAGTGTCTCAGCCCAGTGGGAGCAATTGGATCTACACGGAAAAGAGTCGAATGAATAGGAAAGTTTAAACTTTCAAGCGCAAGTTGAGTGGTATAGGGTGATTCCCGACAAGTAGAGAGTTAACCAGACCTTGAACTCTCTCACCACTCGCCTTGCTAGATTTCGTTAGAAAGCGAAAATAGGGGTGATTCCCCGAGACTTTCTTGCCGAACAACGGAATCAATTCATTCGAAATGTAGGGTTTTAGCTAAGAATGAATAACGGATTCGTTACAAAGCGTAAGATAGGGGTGATTCCCAAGACCTTTTTTAAGCGACTAACGATATCTTAATTCATTCGTAAAGAACTTTTGGTAGGAGGCTCCGCCATGGCTTATATCCTTTGTGGATTTAAGAGAACCTCTCGGTCATTTAAAAGTCACATGTTTTAAAATATGTGGACTTGACCGAGATATTGATAAGTCTTTCGTAGACTGGGTATCAATATTGGTAAAATAGTAGTATTAGTGTTCATGAATGATAACATCTAAAAGCAGATTGGAAACAACATGTGCGTGCTATCTGAAGTCGGAAACTAACACGCCTAGATTCTCTGGATGAGAGAATTGGACTATATTCTAAGAATTTGATTCGGTCAAATCCACGAGAATGAGTCATTGGCTATCCCACCTATCTTATTGAATAAGATGATTATGCATATACGGTTGCACCATTCATCGAGAGTAGTCCTACCCTACCTCTCAGGAATGATTCTCTAAATCTCCGGATAAAGAGAAAATGGGATAAAGTCTCTCTTGGATAACGGCAAGTCAGGTTATTATAAGTCAATAGTAATCGAATCTTGGATTTGAGCAATAAGTAGCAGTTTTAGTACGTCCTCAAGTATCTTTAGAGAACGAGGAATCATATGCTTGTATATTCAGGTGCAAACTTGAATATGGTTGACTACACTGATTCTGGACTTGTAGTCGATTAAGGATGATCATTACGTTGATCTCGGCTCAGTGTTTACTCATAGTGCTTAGAATTTCCTTTTTGGTCTGGGAGTAATTCCAGGTCTGATAAGCCGATATCACTTCATTGTGAAAACAGTGAAGAAATAGCTTAGAAGGATCTTCTCAGTCACTAGAGGTCAAAAGCATATTGAGAGAGAGTACCGCCTGATTAGATGGACCGGCAACGTTTCGTCTCGGGCCGACAACCAAACTGATCAGTGTACCAAGTCTGGTGCTTGGAGGGTACGGCATTGAGGAATATGTCTCATCCGCTTAGAGCAAGTGGGAGAGTGTTGTGAATAAGATGAGAAAGGGTGTGCTCTAAAAACAATCGTTGCTTGTCATTTCGCAAGTGGGAGATTGTTAGGTGTAGTGCCCAAAGACAATTTGTGTAATTGTTTTTAATAATGAATGATGAATTTATCTTACCTTATTACTTGCTTTGTGCTTGTAAAGTAATACATCACCGCAAACCCTAAGTATATCTCAGATGTAACCACTTAACTCAGCGGTGTATGGATTACACGTGAGGATTGAGTTAGTGGTGATATACTTAAATCGTTAGTCCGTGGTGAACTTAATCGAGTTTAGGTCTCTTGATTAAAACACCAATAATGCGCCTAAACACCTTAGGTGTGATAGTCTTATCCGGACTCGCCGGTAGAGGGTACCTACGTGGGGCATTTATATATGATGGCATTCATATAGGACTGGACCGATTTAATCTGTATTTCTCGGCATAATTCCGTAATCGAGGAATCTTATTAAATCATTAGATGATCATATATGGATCAACCTTAATCCTGAGGTGATCACAGGATGCTGCTTGTCCCGGGGTAGTGTTTGATGTGTTAGTTACGGTTCACTTTAATATGTGTTCCAAGCCACTTCTCATTGGCACTATCTCCAGATGAGTGAGTAGTTCTGATTTTCACAGACATGGAATCCATTCCTTCCTGCGGGAAGTAGAGAGACAGTTCCTTGTTTGTTAGCCCTAAGAAAGTGATTGATCCCGGGAGTTCACATTTGACTAATTAGCTACTAGTCAGATATGTGTACTAATTGATCATTAGGGGTTAATGGTAAATAAGGATAAGATATTCGAGTCGGGTTCACGGAGACTTCCCACTCGTAATGGACAATCTATGGAGGGTTAATCCGTATGTAGTGATTATATCAATGGACGCTTATTCACTCTATGGGTTGAGTATAAGTATACATCTATAATCGGTAGAGTTCGGGCTGGGTTTATGGTGGCGTAATCCCGGAATTAATAATTAATGTACTTTCTGCTCGATGAATAATTAATTATTGAGCTACTCGGTTATAGTCCCATGGTCCCCGATGTGGCTTCAGTAATTCGGACTAGTAATCTTGTTACTTGGGCCTCATTGATAATTAATTGGTCAAGGCTAATTAATTGATATGCAAAATATTATTTAGTTGGGCTAAATAATATAATACACATAAAAGACATTTTATGTGGGCTTTTGACCCAATATGTGGCGCCATTAATGTCCTAATAATTAGAGAGAAATTAGTTTTCTTGGATAATTATTTAACATGTGATTTATCTTTTATTTGTTAAATGATAATTCATGGAATATTAGATAATAATATGATTTATCCTAATTTGTTTGGGATAATCATTTTATTTATCTTTTATTTGGAAAAGGATTAATGTGATAATTATCACTTAATTATTTAATCCTTGGAGGACATTGATTACTCTCCTATATAAAGAGAGTTCTCCCAAGTCTAATAAAAGGTACTATTCACGTCACTATTCACCGAGAGAAATTGGCCGAAAAATTTCGGCCTCTATTCTTAGGGTTCGAGTTGGAAAAATCTTCGGGATTTTTCTGGTTGCATATCAAGGAGGCTCGTGTATCAAGAAGGGTGTCCACCAACCGCCGTTTGGAGAACACATCGGAAGATCAATGCTTCTCTTCCCTATATTGGTAACATGATCTTAACCCCCTTGTAGTAGTTTAAGTCCTTTAATTATGTGTTTTGATATATAAATCGTGATCCATCCGCTGCGCGTAGATCTAATTTGGTTAGATCTAAGAACCTGCATCCTTCAATTTTGACTCACAATCCTTACGTATGAATTATTTATAACAAAAGGACTATGGATTCTATATTTCGTAGAAATACATCTTCTAGATCTATATCAAGTTCTGTTCAAGAAAGTTGAATAAGGGTTATACATACGGATGAAATAATAATTGAGGATTTTAATAAATCTCTTGACAATTGGAAAATTCCAAAGGTAAACAAAAACAAAATATATGAATCATCAAGATTCATCAGTTTTAAATCTGATTTTACATTAAAATAGAGGAAGGAGATATTCAACTATCAAAACCTTTTGAAAGCATACAACTTCTTTCTGCAAACTCCTTACAAAAACATCGACAAAAATTATACCAATATATACAAATCAGTTTAATACAAGTAGGAATAAAACCTCTAACTAGAGAAGGGTTAAACACTTCCATTTTAGCTGTTCTTAGAGATACAAGACACTTAGACTTTGAAGATTAATTCACTTTTAAGTTCAGTTGAACCCAGTCTTTGTAGGTGTCCAATTACATTTGATTGTTGGGCAAATATTTCAATTTCACTAAATGATCAAAACATCCTCAAATCACTTGTGCTTCAAATAAAAACGCATAATTACAAAATGTTAGAAGGATCAACTACTATTACTATTATTTTTAGATTACACCACAAAGCCATGATTTCAGCATTTTCTAGAAAAGTACGATGTTATAGTCCAAAAGGAGAAACACTTCTCCTACAAACAGATCTTTCGAGGTCTAATAAGTGTACCTCTAGAACCATCAAATGGAAAGATATTACTCTCCAAGACGAATGGGCCTTTGAAAATATAGTCCGAATACAAAATAGCTTTTCATAACCAAATTCAGAACTAAAACATGTTACTCAATTCAATGATGGCAAGGTAAAACTTCTTTTTGACAGAAAAAGAAGTATGAGTGCCAGATACACTGATTCTAGGTCTGTATCTGAAGATACTTCTGCTACTATTGATCTGGGCAGAGTATCACAAATACCATCAGTTATAGGTACCTCAAACCCAAGGAATTCAATCTCCGATATTCATGTTACAAGATTAAGGAACGTAGATTATGTTTTGCAAATTCCCAGATCAAATATAGAAAACGTAGGAAGCAACGAAACAAACACTCCAGAACCAACAAACCCTCCAAAACCAACCAGCCCCTCTTTTTCAGCCATTACTGATAACTTTAATGAAATAAATATAATTGAAAAAGATTTTACAATTAATAAAAAATTTCTCCAAAATGACTTTTACTCTGAAAGAAATATAAAGAAAATGACTTGCTTCTTTGACAAATTTCTGTTAAAACGATAAGAAATTCAAAATAAATACTAAGACTTTGTAAAATCTATATAAAATTCATATATATTTCTTTGACTGGTTTGAAATTTACTCCCTCAAAAATCATACCGATTATCCTTTCTCAACCATAATTAGTCCTATTACCATTCGAAATAAGAATCCAGAATGGGAAACTTCTCAAAATTCTGAAAAAATAAAATCTACTCACCCACCTTTCCAAGGAATAATGATACAACAACAAGATCAATATATAGAAGCATATCTGATCAAACTGCCCGGAGAAGACGACAAAAGAAATATAAAAAATATTATTTCCCAAAATAATTACACGAATACTAATCTCTATACAATCGGAAAACAAATAGAGAAAATGGAAAAACACATGAAGATTAGTCAAATAGAGAAAACTCCTCAAATTGATGCTTCCAATATAGAACATCTAACAACCCAAGTCTTCAAACCATACCAAGTATCTTCTTCATCTATCAAAGATATACAAAGGAAAAAATCGGATTTATTCAAAGATTTACCAGACAAACTTCAAAAGATGACACCACTCATCTTCCTAAAATCGAATAGCACTGACACCCCATAATGACCCCCACAACGACATTACAAATTAATACGACTGGAAAAAAAAATATGATTTTGACTCACAAACAGACACCGATATCTCACTAGATAAAAATAAAATAAACAAAATAGGATGGAATTTACAATAAGTTTCGAATCATCCTCTGGATATAATACGAGGAGAAACTAAAACTCAAAACCGTTTTAATGCATCATCTGTTTACAATTGGAACTTAGATACTATGAACGAATATCAAATTATATCATTCCTACAACAAATGACAATGTCTACAAATGCATATAGAACGCGGCACGGAGTCTAAGATAGGACTACCGTGGAACAACTAATTGCAGGTTTTTCAGGACAATTAAAAGGATGGTGGGATTTTTATTTAACATCTGACCAACATGACCAAATACTTAATTCACTAAAATATGATGAAGAACAAAATCTGATTCTTGACGACCAACAAGAACCTTTACAGGATGCTATATCCACACTAATACATACTATTTCAATACATTTTCTTAGAGATCCAGCAAAATTAAAAGAAAGAAATACTGAATTACTTTCAAATCTACGTTGTAAATAACTTAGTGATTTCCAAAGGTATAAAATAATTTCCTAACAAGATTAATGCAAAGGGATGAATCCAATCAACATTTTTGGAAAGAAAAATTCTTAGCAGGATTACCAACCTTATTAGGGGAAAAAGTCAGAAATAGAATTCGTGAGAATTCAGGTATCCAAATTATTCCATACGATCAGTACACATATGGACAACTAGTCAGTGTAATTCAACAAGAAGGAATGAAAATATGCCAAGACTAAAAACTTTAGAAACACATAAAATGGGAAATGAAAAAGGATAATTTAGAACTTGGAACCTTTTTTCAGCAATTTGGCAACAATTCTTTTAAAAATAATTCCTCTTGCAAAGGAGATTGCAAAAAACCCACTTTTAAAAACAAAAAACCTTATCAACCTAATAGGAATTTATACAGAAATAACAAGCAAATAAAACAACCCTCGAACAATAATTTCTACAAAAATAAAAAATATAATAGGTCAAAACCAAAATGGAAAAAAGACATTGAATGTTATAGATTCCACAAAAAGGACATACAGCAAATTACTGTAAACTAAAAAGAAAGCTTAATGAACTAAGTCTAGAAGACGAAATTATGAACAAAATCTCGAACTTACTTATAAATTCTGATTGTGACACAACAAATGAAGAAAATACATATAACAATAGAAAAGAAAAAAAAGACGATACATTAACAAATACTTCTGAATCAGAAGGAGACAATGAAAAAATGCTAAATGTTATCTCCAAAGAACAACAAATCATTATTAATATATTACAACAGATTATTGATCCGGCTCTACAACAACAATACCTCGAAAAATTATTCGACACTTTTAAACATGAGCCATTAGCACCAAGTACTTCCAGAAGTACATATGATTTAACAACAATCCTAAACAGGAATAAAAAAAAGATAATATTACAAATCAAGATTTACAAAAACAAATTAAAGAAATAAAAAATGAGTTAAGAGAACTAAAAGAGAATCAGAAAAATGATTCATTATTAATCAAAACCATTATTGAAACAATAAAAGACAATAGTGACACACATACTGAAAATGAAGATATTACTCAAGAATTACAAAACATTACAACAGCCCCAACTGATTTCCTTTTTGTTTTAAAAGAAATTACATCGAGAAAATATATCATAAATATTACAATCAAAATTTTAAATTATTTCGAACTTAATGCCATTGCACTATTTGACATTGCAGCCGACTTAAATTGTATAAAAGAAGGTTTTGTCCTTATAAAATTCCTACAACAAACCCATGAAAAAATTTCAGCAGCAAACAAATCAAAAATAGTAATCTCTGCAAAGACAGAAGCTTCCATAATCAATAATGAGGTCTCCTTGATGACATCCTTTGTGGTTGTCAATGACATCCATCATTGCGTAATCCTTGACACTCCATTCATAAACCTTATCACACCATACAAGGTTTGTCCAGATTCCCTTACATTCAAAATAAATAATAAAAAACACATGTTTCCAGTCTTTGTAAAACCAAGAACTAGAAGTTTAAATTTATTAAAAGCTTCATCTATACATGAAAACAACATCAATAATATAATATATAAAAAACAATTTCAGCTCAATGAATTACAAAAAAGATGCCTCCTTACAAAGAATAAATATGTTACTAAATCAACCCACTATAAAAGAAAATATACTAAGATTACAAAAGATATTTACATTAAAAGTTTGTGCTGAACTACCCAATTCGTTCTGGAATAAAAGGTAACATATGGTTGATTTGCCCTATGATACATCTTTTCTTGAAAAAGATATACCTACTAAAGCCCGTCCGATACAAATGAATAAAGACCTTGAACAATTTTGCAGAAAAGAAAAACAAGACCTTGAAACCAAAAAATTATTCTCTAAAGCCAGATCACCTTGGAGTTGTTCTGCTTTTTACGTTAATAAAGCCTCTGAAATCGAGAGAGGAACTCCTAGAATAGTCATTAATTACAAACCTCTCAACAAGGCATTAAAATGGGTTCGTTATCCCATACCTAATAAAAAGGACCTTCTAAATAAACTCCATGATGCCTTCATATTCTCAAAATTTGACATGAAATCAGGTTTCTGGCCAATACAAATAAAACCAACAGACAGATATAAAACATCATTTACAGTTCCCTTTGGACAATACCAATGGAATGTAATGCCTTTCGGCTTAAAAAATGCTCCTTCCGAATTCCAAAGGATTATGAACGAAATATTCAATGATTACTCAACATTTTGTATTGTATACATAGATGATGTACTTCTATTTTCAAAAACTATTGATGAACATTTCAAGCACTTAAAAATGTTTTAATATGTAATCGAAAAAAGCGGTTTAGTCATATCTGAACCTAAAATGTCGCTTTTCCAAACAAAAATAAAAAATCTTGGGCACTATATTACTCAAGGGACTATTACACCCATAGAAAGATTTCTAAATTTCACCACAAAATTTCCAGATAAAATTACTGATAAAAAACAACTACAAAGGTTCTTAGGATGTTTAAATTATGTCCTTGACTTTTACCAAAATCGAAACAAAATAGGAAAACCACTTCATGACCGTCTAAAAACAAACCCTACACCTTGAAATACAACACACACAAAAATTGTCCAGCAAATTAAGAAACATGTCACACAAATTCCATGTGACACTTAGCCGATCGTAACCTACATAAAATTGTTGAAACTGATGCTTCTGATCTTGGTTGTGGAGGAATCTTGAAGCAGAAACAAGATTCTAAAGAACTAATTGTTCAGTTTACATCTGCACATTGGAATGATACCCAAAAGAATTATTCTACAATAAAAAAAAGGAGATTTTAAGCATTGTTTTATGCATTCAAAACTTTCAAAGTGATTTATTAAACAAAAAGTTTTTATTACGTATAGACTGTAAAAGTGCAAAAGAAATTTTACAAAAGGATGTACAAAATCTTACGTCAAAGAAAATATTTGCTTGATGGCAAGCAATTTTAAGTATTTTCGATTTTGATGTTGACCTCATAAATGGAGATACAAATTCAGTTCCCGTTTTTCATACCCGAGAATTCCTACAAGACAGATCCGATGGCTCCAAAGACAGACAAAGGAAAAAATGTTACAAAGGTTACAAATACAAGTACTACAAAACCAAAGATGTCTTGGTATGACATCGTCACAAAAGAAGAACAAAACCATGACATCAAAGAAACAGGTTCGTTCGATCTAGAGTCACAACAATTTCTTAAATTATTACAAAGCAGAGAATTCAGAAACATGCATTTAACTCATCCTTTACCAAACACACAAAACCTACTACAGTTACCCACACTACCATCACCAAGACGTACTGCATCATCATCAAAGCCTATAGCATCATCATCCACGAAACCCACTGTCTTAACTTCAAATTCATTCCAACCACCAGCAAGACCTACTACTACATAAAATACAAGAACACAAAAGACGGTTTACACAGTTAAACAATACTCACAAAATATTACTATGGTTGAAGCCGGTTTTCATAGCCAAGACCACTTTCAAACCCTCCAATGTTACTTTGGCACATGTTGGTTTTACAAACCCTGGGATTTACAAGAGAAACACAATTTTTTTACCAAACAATAGTACAAGCAACATAATCAGCGAGCTTTGATCACAAATACCATCAAAATAACCAAGCCACACCTATATTTTCAACATGTAAAATTCAGCAAATTATTTCTCCAAAAGATTGGTACGTAGATCCATCTGCGCCAATTGCGTTTTCGGAAGAATACAAAGAAGAGCCCTTTTATAATATTACTTTCAACTATCGGGAGTACCAACATGCATGGTTCAATGCATTCTTCATACAAAATCAAAAGAATCAGCATACTTGGTTGATGCACTTTGATAAAAAAAATTTGCAGACATTTCCAAATTTCCATCATGGTAGATTCAATGGTGGGAATGTTTTGATTCAGTCCCAGAAATATAAAAAACAACAGTGATTGAATCTTTCAATCTTTTCAAAGCAAAATACAAGTCTTTGGAGGCAGAAAAGAGATTTTCTGCATTTGCAACATTATGTACAAAATTGTATCTACCATGGATAGTAAACTGGTTTTTAGATTATTCTGATAATCCCATGCAACTTATCCGACGAAGATTTCGAGTCAAATGGTGGGAAAAATGCAACATCGTCCAAAGTTTACTACCCACAAACATGGAAAAATGATTACAAGCAAAACCCTAGCCATCTCAAATACAACCTAATGCGTCATCAAAATTTTCAGAGAGAAAAGCACAAATGGCTGCATTATTAGCTGCATCAAAGACGAAGGAAGAATTACAACAAGTCCTATCTCAGTATGCCTCAAGTTCACAGACATCACCTATAAGTTCCACAACATTAGTCAATATTGACGAAGAAGACGAAGACTATACACCAACACAATAAAAAAAACAAACTAAAGGAGAAAAGAGTTACTTGCACATTACTTTCTCACAATCACTCACCTGCACACAAAATTCTCCACCCAATACACAAATATACCTTAATATATTATGCACACACATATATATGAACACACACATCACTACAAAAATTTCATATATATATATATATATATATATATATACAAAAAGACATCTACAAATACATATAATTATATACGTACAAAATACACATAGTTATACAAAACACAGCAAAGACTACGCTACAACTCTTCACAAAAGACGACAACACACGGCTCATCAAAAATCAACATGACAGACATGACACGACGTCACTAAAATTAAACGATATTATTCATCACAAAACGTTCAAAGACGACTCAGCAAAGGTCTTCCACTATACAATGGCAGACAAGACAAGACACCACTCAAAAATAATGGGCATCACTTCACACAAGACGACAACAAAACAGCTCAGCCATACCACTATGGCAGACACCACCCACAAAAGAGGACAAGACTTTACATTATTACATCGCAACAATTATTCTATCTGTAATATAAATAACAAGGGGAAGAAGGGGGAAAGGACAGACTCCTTAGATTACCATTTACAAAGCTTATTTTCTCTACAAGATAGGATCAATCATTTATCCATTTACAAATTCTAAGACGAGAGTTCCAACATTTGCATCTCATATTCAAAACCTTTTAATTAAGGTATAAAGCTTTTACAAATTTCATATGTTATTTTAAGCATTATCATACTAGCTGTCCATTATTTTGCATATTACTTACATCAAAATTTTATATGTTGTAGTTACAAATTATTTTACATTACTTCATCTGCCGTCCATTATTATATTGTTTCACTACCTGCAATCCTCTGTATTGTTATTGATTTGTTATATACAATCCTTTCGTTGATCCTTTTCACTACCAAAGAGCACCTGGGGATCAACGAAAGGATTGTATATAACAAATCAATAAAAATATAGAGGATTGCAGGTAGTGAAACAATATAATAATGGACGGCAAATAAAGTAATGTAAAATAATTTATAACTACAACATATAAAATTTTGACGTAGGTAATATGAAAAATAATGGACGGCAAGTATGATAATGCTTAAAATAACATATGAAATTTGTAAAAGCTTTATACCTCAATTAAAAGGTTTAGAATATGAGATACAAATGTTGGAACTCTCGTCTTTGAATTTGTAAATGGATAAATGATTGCCCCTATCTTGTAGAGAAAATAAGCTTTGTAAATGGTAATTTAAGGAGTATGTCATTTCCCTTTCCCCATTATTTATATTATTGGATAGAAGAATAATTGTTGCGATGTAATAATGTAAAGTCTTGTCCTCTTTTGTGGGTGGTGTCTGCCATAATGGTATGGCTGAGCTGTTTTGTTGTCGTCTTGTGTGAAGTGGTGCCAATTATTTTTGAGTGGTGTCTTGTCTTGTCTGCCGTTGTATAGTGGAAGACCTTTGCTGAGTCGTCTTTTGTCATTTTGTGATGAATAATATCCTTTAATTTTAGTGACGTCGTGTCATGTCTGCCATGATGATTTTTGCTGAGCTGTGTGTTGTCGACTTCTGTGAAGTGTTGTAGCGTAGTCTTAGCTGAGTTTTGTATAACTGTGTGTATTTTGTACGTATATAATTATATGTATTTGTAGATATCTTTTTGTATATATATATATATATATGAAATTTTTTTAGTGATGTCTGTGTTCATATATATGTGTGTGCATAATATATTAATGTATATTTGTTTATTAGGTGAAGTTTAGTAATGCGCAGGTAACTCTTTTGTCCTTTAGTTGTTTTTTTAATTTTTTTATTTATTGTGTTGGTGTATAGTCTTCGTCTTCTTCGTCAATATTGACTGATGCTGTGGAACTTATAGGTGATGTCTGTGAATTTGAGGCATACTGAGAGAGGACTTTTTGTAATTCTTCATCCGTCTTTGACGCCTCTAATAATGCTGCCATTTTTGCTTTTCTCTCTGAAAATTTTGAAGTCGCAGTAGGTTTTATTTGAGATTGCTGGGTTTTTGGCATTGCTTGTAACCATTTTTCCCTGTTTGTGGGTAGTAAACATTGGATGATGTTGCATTTTTCCCACCATCTGACTCCAAATAATTGTCGGATAAGTTGACTGGGATTATCAGAATAATCTAAATACCAGTTTACTATCCATGGTAGATAGAATTTTGCACATAATGTTACAAATGCAGGAAATCTCTTTTCTGCCTCCAAAGGCTTGTATTTTGCTTTGAAAAGATTGAAAGATTCAATCACTGTTGTTTTTTGTATTTCTGGGACTGAACCAAAACATTACCACCATTGAATCCACCATGATGGAAATTTGGAAATGACTGCAATTTTTGCATCGTAGTGCATCAACCAAGTATGCTGATTGTTTTGATTTTGTATGAAGAATGCATTGAACCGTGCCTATTGGTACTCCCAATAGTTGAAAGTAATATTATAAAAGGGCTATACTTTGTATTCTTCTGGAAATGCAATTGGCACAGATGGATCTGCGTACCAATCTTTTGGAGAAATAACTGGGTGAATTTTACATGTTGAAAATGCAGGTATGGCTTGGTTATTTTGATGGTATTTGTGATCAAAGCTCGCTGATTTTGTAGCATGTAATATTGTTTGGTAAAAAATGGTGTTTTTTGTAAATCCCAAGGTTTGTAAAACCAACATGTGCCAATGCAACGTTGGAGAGTTTGAAAAGGGTCTTGGCTATGAAAACCGGCTTCAACCATAGTAATATGTTTTGACTATTGTTTAACTGTGTAAACCGTCTTTTGTGTTCTTTTATTTTGGGTTGTAGTAGGTCTTTCTAGTGGTTGGAATGAATTTGAAGTTAAAACAATGGGTCTCATGGATGATGATTCTATAGGCTGTGATGATGATGCAGTAGGTCTTGGTGATGGTACTGTGGGTAATTGTAGTAGGTTTTGGGTGTTTGGTAAAGGTTGAGATAAATGCATGTTTCTGAATTCTGGTCTTTGTAATAATTTAAGAAACTTTTGTGACTCTAGATCAGCGTTTTGTTCTTCTTTTTTGACGATGTCATACCAAGACATCTTTGGTTTTGTAGTACTTGTATTTGTAACCTTTGTAACCTTTTTCCCTTTGTCAATCTTTGAGGCCATCGGATCTGTCTTGTAGGAATTCTCGGGTAAGAAAATCGGGAACTGAATTAGTATCTCCATTTATGAATTAAATATCAAAATCGAAAATGCTTAAAATTGCCTGCCATGGTGCAAATATTTGCTTTGATGCATGAATTTGTACATCCTTTTGTAAAATTTCTTTTGCAATTTTACAACCTATATACAATAAAAAATTTTGGTTTAATAAATCACTTTGAATTTTTTGAATGCATCAAACAATGCTTAAAATTTCCTTTTTAATTGTAGAATAATTCTTTTGGGTATCATTCCAATGTGCATATCTAAACTGAACAATTAGTTATTTAGAATCTTGTTCCTGCTTCAAGATTCCTCCATAACCAAAATCAGAAGCATCAGTTGCAACTATTCTATGTAGGAATTTATACAGAAATAACAAGCAAATAAAGAACCCTCGAACAATAATTTCTACAAAAATAAAAAATATAATAGGTCAAAACCAAATTGGAAAAAAGACATTGAATGTCATAGATTCCACAAAAAAGGACATACATCAAATTACTGTAAACTAAAAACAAAGCTTAATGAACTAAGTCTAGAAGACGACATTATGAACAAAATCTCGAACTTACTTATAAATTCTGATAGTGACAACTAATGAAGAAAATACAGATAACAATAGAAAAGCAAAAATAGACGATACATTAACAAATACTTCTGAATCAGAAGGAGACAATGAAAAAATGCTAAATGTTATCTCCAAAGAACAAAAAATATTTATTGATATATTACAACAGATTAATGACCCAGCTCTACAACAACAATACCTCGAAAAATTATTAGACACTTTTAAACATGATCCATTAGCACCAAGTACTTCCAGAAGTACATATGATTTAACAACAATCCTAAACAGGAATAAAAATAATAAAGATAATATTACAAATCACGATCTACAAAAACAAATTAAAGAAATAAAAAATGAGTTAAGAGAACTAAAAGAGAAACAGAAAAATGATTCATTATTAATCAAAACCATTATTGAAACAATAAAAGACAATAGTGACACGCATACAGAAAATGAAGATATTACTCAAGAATTACAAAACCTTACAACAGCCCCAACTGATTTCCTTTTTGTTTTAAAAGAAATTACATCGAGAAAATATATCATAAATATTACAATCAAATTTTTAAATGATTTCGAACTTAATACCATTGCACTATTTGAGACTGGAGCCGACTTAAATTGTATAAAAGAATGTTTTGTCCCGATAAAATTCCTATAACAAACCCATGAAATAATTTCAGCATTAAACAAATCAAAAATAGTAATCTCTGCAAAGATAGAAGCTTCCATCATCAATATTGGGGTCTCCTTGATGACATCCTTTGTGGTTGTCAATGACATCCATCATTCCGTAATCCTTGGCAGTCCATTCATAAACCTTATCACACTATACAAGGTTTGTCCAGATTCCCTTACCTTCCATATAAATAATAAAAAACACAAGTTTCCATTCTTAGTAAAACAAAGAACTAGAAGATTAAATTTATTAAAAGCTTCATCTATACATGAAAACAACATCAATAATATAATATATAACAAACAATTTCAGCTCAATGAATTACAAAAAGATGCCTCCTTACAAGGAATAAATATGTTACTAAATCAACCCACTATAAAAGAAAATATACTAAGATTACAAAACATATTTACATTAAAAGTTTGTGCTGACCTACCCAATTCGTTCTGGAATAAAAAGTAACATATGGTTGATTTGCCCTATGATACATCTTTTCATGAAAAAGATATACCTACTAAAACCCTTCCGATACAAATGAATAAAGACCTTGAATAATTTTGCCGAAAAGAAATACAAGACATTGAAACCAAAAAATTAATCTCTTAAGCCAGATCACTTTGGAGTTGTTCTGCTTTTTACGTTAATAAAGCCTCTGAAATCGAGAGAGGAACTCCTAGACTAGTCATTAATTACAAACCTCTTAACAAGGCATTAAAATGGATTCGTTATCCCATACCTAATAAAAAGACCTCCTAAATAAACTCCATGACGCCTTCATATTCTCAAAATTTGACATGAAATCAGGTTTCTGGCAAATACAAATAAAACCAACAGACAGATATAAAACAGCATTTACAGTTCCCTTTGGACAATACCAATGGAATGTAATGCCTTTCGGCTTAAGAAATGCTCCTTCCGAATTCCAAAGGATTATGAACGAAATATTCAATGATTACTCAACATTTTTTATTGTATACATAGATGATGTACTTCTATTTTCAAACTATTGATGAACATTTCAAACACTTAAAAGCGTTTTTATATGTAATCGAAAACCGCGGTTTAGTCATATTTGAACCTAAAATGTCGCGTTTCCAAACAAAAATAAGATTTCTTGGACACTATATTACTCAAGGGACTATTATACCCATAGAAAGATCTCTAAATTTCACCACAAAATTTCCAGATAAAATTACTGATAAAAAACAACTACAAAGGTTCTTAGGATGTATAAATTATGTCCTTGACTTTTACCCAAATCTAAACAAAATAGCAAAACCACTTCATGACCGTCTAAAAACAAACCCTACACCTTGAAATACAACACACACAAAAATTGTCCAGCAAATTAAGAAATAGGTCACACAAATTCCTTGTCTACACTTAGCCGATCCTAACCTACATAAAATAGTTGAAACTGATGCTTCTGATCTTGGTTATGGAGGAATCTTGAAGCAGAAACAAGATTCTGAAGAACTAATTGTTCAGTTTACATCTGCCCATTGGAATGATACTCAAAAGAATTATTTACAATAAAAAAGGAGATTTTAAGCATTGTTTTATGCATTCAAAAATTTCAAAATGATTTATTAAACAAAAAGTTTTTATTACGTATAGACTGTAAAGGTGCAAAAGAAATTTTACAAAAGGATGTACAAAATCTTGCGTCAAAGCAAATATTTGCACGATGGCAAGCAATTTTAAGCATTTTCGATTCTGATATTGACCTCATAAATGGAGATACAAATTCAGTTCCCGTTTTTCTTACCCGAGAATTCCTACAAGACAGATCCGATGGCTCTAAAGATTGACAAAGGAAAAAAGGTTACAAAGGTTACAAATACAAGTACTAGAAAACCAAAAATGTCTTGGTATGACATCGTCACAAAAGAAGAACAAAACGCTGACATCCAAGAAACAAGTTCATTCGATCTAGAGTCACAAAAATTTCTTAAATTATTACAAAGACCAGAATTCAGAAACATGCATTTAACTCAACCTTTACCAAACACACAAAACCTACTACAGTTACCCACAGTACCATCACCAAGTCCTACTGCATCATCAACCAAGCCTATAGCATCATCATCCACGAGACCCATTGTTTTAACTTCAAATTCATTCCAACCACTAGCAAGACCTACTACTACACAAAATACAAGAACACAAAAGACGGTTTACATAGATAAACAATACTCACAAAATATTACTACGATTGAAGCCGGTTTTCAAAGCCAAGACCCCTTTCAAACTCTCTAACGTTACTTTGGCATAGATTGGTTTTACAAACCTTGGGATTTACAAAAAAACACCAATCTTTTACTATACAATATTACAAGGTACACAATCAGCGAGCTTTGATCACAAATACCATCAAAATAACCAAGCCACGCTTGTATTTTCAACATGTAAAATTCACCAAGTTATTTCTCCAAAAGATTGGTACGTAGATCCATCTGCGCCAATTGCGTCTCCGGAAGAATACAAATAATAGCACATCACTACAAAAATTTCATATATATATATATATATATATATATATATATATATATATATATACAAAAAGATATCTACAAATACATATAATTATATACGTACAAAATACACATGGTTATACAAAACTCAGCAAAGACTACGCTACAACTCTTCACAAAAGACGGCAACACACGGCTCATCAAAAATCAACATGGCAGACATGACACGACATCACTAAAATTAAAGGAGATTATTCATCACAAAACGACAAAAGACGACTCAGCAAAGGTCTTCCACTATACAATGGCAGACAAGAGAAGACACCACTCAAAATAATGGGCATCACTTCACACAAGACGACAACGAAATAGCTCAGCCATACCATTTTGGCAGACACCACTGACAAAAGAGGACAAGACTTTACATTATTACATCGCTATAATTATTCTATCTGTAATATAAATAACAAGAGGGAGAAGGGGGAAAGGACAGACTCCTTCGATTACCATTTACAAAGCTTATTTTCTCTGCAAGATAGTAGCAATCATTTATCCATTTACAAATTCTAAGACGAGAGTTCCAACATTTGTATCTCATATTCAAAACCTTTTAATTAAGGTATAAAGCTTTTACAAAATTCATATGTTATTTTAAGCATTATCATACTTTCCCTCCATTAATTTGCATATTACTTACGTCAAAATTTTATATGTTGTAGTTACAAATTATTTTACAGTACTTCATCTGCTTTTTGGAAGATGTCATACCAAGACATCTTTGGTTTTGTAGTACTTGTATTTGTAACCTTTGTAACCTTTTTTCCTTTGTCAAATCTTTGGGGCCATCGGATCCGTCTTGTAGGAATTCTCAGGTAAGAAAATCGGGAACTGAATTAGTATCTCCATTTATGAATTCAATATCAAAATCGAAAATGCTTAAAATTGCCTGCCATGGTGCAAATATTTGCTTTGACGCAAGATTTTGTACATCCTTTTGTAAAATTTCTTTTGCACTTTTACAGTCTGTACGTAATAAAAAAAAATTGTTTAATAAATCACTTTGAAATTTTTGAATGCATCAAACAATGCTTAAAATCTCTTTTTTAATTGTAGAATAATTCTTTTGGGCATCATTCCAATGTGCAGATGGAAACTGAACAATTAGTTCTTTGGAATCTTGTTCCTGCTTCAAGATTCCTCTATAATCAAGATCAGAAGCATCAGTTGCAACTATTTTGTTGGAAATAAAATTTATGTTTTAATGATGATTCATCGCATAATCAGTTATCGTTATTAACCCTATTGATGAAGTGTCATAAATAGCTGTTATAGTGCAAAGCAAAAAGATGTCTAGAGAATAATGTATAAGACTTTATAGAGTCTGATATTAGTATAGGTTGAATCAGACAAGCACTCTTATAGTTCTAAGATGTGAACTGAGAAAATAAGAAACTGAGATTTAGTTAAACTGAGATTCAATGAGAAACTGAAAAACAGAGAACACCAACATGAAAACCGAAGAAGGTAAGTTTGTTGAGGGACACAGACTCAGTTGGCTTATCTAGAAGACTGAAGAACTAAGGGTCACACACTCAGTTATTGAAGATCGAAGAACAGAGGGTTCAAACTCAGTTATGAAGACTTTGTCGAGACTGTAAGGTTAGACTTCAGGCAAGATTGTGGTGACCTGAACTGACTTTATGGATCTTGTATGAAGACCTAAGAATCACAAGGACAATGAATTCTTAGATGATGATGTTTCATGGTGTACTCTAATTTAGTCAATTATAATCAGATAAAAGACTGGAGTACTTATATTTGAAGAAGAGTAAAATCTCAGTTAACGCTCCAATAAACTGACAAGTGATAAACTCAGTATAAAACTGATACGGGTACTCAGTTTTATAGGTCAGTCATCCGATAAACTGATAGTGCAGTCGAACGTCATAAATGAAGCAATCTTATTGGATGAAATACTGACATAGCAGAACGGTCAGAAATATAGCCGTTACAAGATTCAAGCAGGAACAATAAACCCCTATAAATAGACTACTTCCACAATAACAATAAAGTAGAGGCAAGCAGGAGGAATTAAAAACAGATTTAATAAAATATCTAATTAAAGGGGAAAGCCAATTTCAAAAGAATTCTTGATAAGTACTTAATTGCAAGATCAAGAAATTTCTTCAAGTGTCCAAGCACAATCAAGCAAAATCAAGATCTACCATTTGAAGAAATACAGAGCTGTGCAAAATTTAATTATCCAGAAGAAAAGCTCAAATCACAATTGAATCATAGTTATTGATTCAAGTCTCAACTTTGATTTCATCA
The DNA here is from genome assembly GCA_026214975.1 of Gentiana macrophylla. NCBI lineage: Eukaryota > Viridiplantae > Streptophyta > Magnoliopsida > Gentianales > Gentianaceae > Gentiana > Gentiana macrophylla. Next base: position 61,581,723 of record CM047808.1, on the reverse strand, counting down.
AAGGTCTAGACTGTGAAACACCAAGAAGGTGTGAAGGATAGATTGAGTGCGATCGGAAGAAGACTGTGTTTGTGATGAGTGGTGAAAGAGGCAATTCTACCCTTCAAGGACCAATGTTCAAACAGGTTGAAGAGCAAAGAATCCTACCTGCTCTACAAGTGTTTAGATAGTGAAGCTAGGGATTAGTCAAGGACTATCAGTTTAGAACTTTTTGTAACCGGGCCATCTCAAAGAAGTTCTAGTGGAATTTTCCTCCGCATCACAGGGAAGAGAAGACGTACATGATTACACCACCTGGAACCTCTATAATTCTTGTCTATTTATTTTACGCATATATATACTTCATATCAGTTATAATTATCTAGTACTCGTGATAAATCCAAGTCAACAAACTGTTTGATATCTAAAGGCTAGTCTTATCCGCTGCCAGTTAACTGGACTAAGAATAAGTCAGTATTGACTTATACTCAGTTGAGTTAGCTGAACTCCGCACAAGTTAAGGGACAGGAACAAAACTGAACTAAGCATCAGTTTGAGTTTCGGAGAAACTCAGTTCCTGGGGCAATTCCAGTTCAGGAAAAGTTTTTGGTGACAAGTTCATTCACCCCCCCTAAACTTGTGTTAGCCTTTCCAAGGGACCAACAATTGGTATCGGATCGCTGTTCCTTCTTTTTGGAGGAGATCTATTGCTTTGTAAGATTGCTGATCATCAGTTATTTCGATACCAAGAATTGGTATCGGATCAGTTCTTCCATTTGAAAGTGATTCAACGATATCTTACAAACCAGTTGTTGAAGACCCCTTACTGTATCAGTCATAGAGATACTTAGTGAAATTAAATTGATACATCTAGAATTTAAAGCTGGCTGAATAACCCCCTGACTGACTACTTGCAAAATGTTGTTTATGATATTCAGGATCAAGTATTTGAAAGATTCAGCACTACAAGATCTCACACAAATCCGGAACCTCATTTCAGTTATGATGAAGATATTGACTTTAACGCGTATAAAGATGAATCAAGTGGATTCCCATCCCTAAGTGATCTTTCAGAAGAAGCAGAAAAAGAATGGCTACGAGTAGCTAATTACGTAGAAGACAAATTGACTGAAAACATTGCTGAAGATCCATCCGTTGCAAAGGTAAAAAATGCTATACTACCAATGAGTTATGGAGGTGAAAGTGATGAGGAAATCATATCGCTGGGAGCAAAGACAGGCAAATGCTAATGAAAAGGGAAGCAAGTTTTAATTGATGATAATTCCTCAACGAATATCTATCCATAAAAATCGTGAGGTAATTGCATCTACATCCAAAGACTCACACTCGCCATGAACAATCGTAAAAATGAAGATTTCAATAAATCCTTGGACATACTCATAAAGGAATTAGAGGAAATTCAAAAGAAATATGAGGATGTCAAAAAGGAGAAAAAGTCATTGAAAACTGAAATTTCGAGATTGAATGCTAAGATCAATTTAATCAAAACTAATAATGAAATCAAGGTAATTCGACCAACCGATGAACTGATGTAAGTAATAAACATCACGTAATCATCAGTTGATCCAATTCCAAAGTTCAATTCAAACACAGGAAACCTTTTGGAGACAGATCCGGTTTAGGATTTGTTAATCGAATAATTCTAAGTCCGACCATGTTCGGGCCAGCATTAAAATTTGTGACTGCACAACGGTCAGGAACTCAGAAAACTGAAAAAATTATTAGAACTGATAATAACTCAGCATAGCCATTTGCACAAACTGATAAAACTGAAAAATCAGTTGGAAAAATACAACAAGCCAACAGATTTTATAGAAAGACTCAGAAGGCTGAAAAAGGCAGAACTGATCAGAGATAAGTAAGAAAAATCTTCAAGCCATATCCATTCGAAAATGAAGATCATTCATGGAATGATAAACTCAGAGGGAAAGGAAGACTATTTCCCACTGATGAAGATTGGAATAAACCTTCACGCCGGTTTCAAATCGATCAAATCAAAAGCGTATGGGCAAAACAGAAAAACATGTAAAAACTGACTTTACTCAGTCAAAATGTCAAGAGAGGTACAAAGTCAAAAATAAAATTGTATCATCGAAAACTAATCAATTAGGAGCCAAACAGAGATGGGTACCAAAAATGTCCAAATTTGTTTTGCAGGAAAATATCGGTAAATGGAGGCCGAAGAACTGAGTTTTGTTCACAACTGAGTTTTTGAATTTAGTGTAAGGATAAGACTGAATGTATACAACTGTAGATACACCTCATCTAACCTATTCACTACAGTCTAGCTACAGATGTCGAGAAAAGACGTGGTCCTTCTCAATCTAAACCGTTCATATTTTCCACTAATCCACCTTTTTCGCAATCTCAAAACATTTTTTACAAGACGTTATGAGTCCCACCCAATTCATAACTACCTTTCCTACAAATTATAAATAACCCAGAATTTTCTTTTATAATTCTTTACACTTGAATTTTGAATTTGCTTTCTCAATCATCAAATTTTCAAATTCTCAATCAGATCCAGAAAATAATGACTTTCACTCTTGTTGAACACGGAATGATCATGTCTCTTGACCAGTTTATTGCAAAATATATTGATCAAACACTAGCCAAAACAATTGCAGCAAAAATTAAACAGATCAAAGGATTGGATGCTGTATTAAACATTGATATGAAAAGTGTATGTCTGGAAAGCATTGGAGACTTCTATGAGTTTGGAAGAACAACTATAGAAGGAGAAGACACACAGACCTATACCACTACTGTCAATGGTAAGGAGATCAAGGTCACCGAAGATCTAATTGCAGAAATCTTTGGGTTTGACAAATCCGGAGGAACAGCAGCCATCAAGTTGACCAAAGAACAAAAGGAAAAACTATGGAAATATATAGCGATTGATGCAGAATCCGCAGTTTTACAAACCGGGAGCACAAGTCTACTCAAACCAGAATTCAATTTTCTCTCAAAGATGTTGTCAAATTGCATAATTGGAAATGCAGGAAACTATAGCAATCTATATGGAGCAAAATTGGATTTACTTTATGTAATTTGGTTTGGAGAAAATTTTAATTGGCAAAGATATCGATTTGATCAATTAGTGGCACAATCAATTGACTTACCGAAGAAGAAGACTGATGTTAAGAAAGGTCGTTTCTATCACAAGAAAACTCTTGCATTAGTGGTCCAAAGAATACTCGACCATTTCGGAATCGCAAAGAGGAAAGAAACATCAGTTGCTGATGGGAAGATTGTTGTTAAAGAAGAAAAGGCCAGAAAAAGGAAAGCTAAGGGTACATAAAGTGAACCTAAGAAGAAGAAAAGCAGGAAATCGAAGAAACCTGCAACTGGAGACGAAGTGTTGGAACAGATTGAAGAATTAAGCAAAAGAAGAAAACAATTGGAAGATTTAGAGAAAAATAAATCTGACCTTGTTTCATCAACACTTGATATCACTACATCAGTTGCTGAAGGATCAGCACAGATAGAAAAAACTGATGTTATTCTTGCTGAGTCTACCCCAACACCAATAACTGAAGGTTTACCCATTCATGAACCAGTTTCACATCCACAAGAAATCGAGATGACAAGGGAGACTGAAGTTGTCAACAAAGAATTGACTGTTGAAACTGAATCACAGAAGAAAGCTGAGACTCAGGGGGAACAGACCCTGAGAGTTGAACATGTTGACGAAGAATCGACAAAGGATGAAAGATTGATTGATAAAACAACGTTGGAAATGTCGTCGTTACTTTCAAAATCCAGATCCGCTTCTGAGAGATCTTTTTCAGTTAGAATTTGAAGAATCACCAAAGGATTTTCAGCTTCTAAATCTGTGGAAAAAGGAGCCGAAGCAGACTCAAGATCAACAAAAATCATTAACTTGGATGAGAAAGTCAATGAAGAAGAACTCGTTGAACCAACCTTGAAAGAAGTTCCAGCTATTGAATTGGAACTTGAGTCTACCGAAAAACAAGCTGCTGAAGAAATTGTAAGTGAAAAAGTTTTGGAAACCGAGCCGACAATCTCAGTTTCAGTCATTGAAAAAGAGACGTCAGAAATCCCAATCACTACTGAGGGAGGAATCAGCAGAACTGATATTGTGCAAACTGAAGATGCTGCAACAACTGATCTTATGCAAACTGAAGAGGTTGCAAGAAATGACCCTATGCAAACTGAAGATGTTATTCCAGAAAGTGGTGAGGAAGTCGCGAGAGAATCAGAAAATATCATCACTCAATCATCAAGAGATGATGGAGAACTGATGTCAGCTGATTATGAACGATTGCGCAAGTATCAAGCTTGGAAATTCAGTTCCATTGCCAATCAAAGAAATCAGCTAGTAGAAATGGAAGCTACTGAAAGATGGGTATTTGATTTATACAATATTACAAGTCTATCAGAGATAATCAATACCGAAGATTTTCTGAATCAGGGATATGCACTGATAATAAATAGCTACTGGGAGGAACCCACAGTTGGTGGAAATTTCCAAAAGAATAATGATGATGATGATTCTCAGAATGATGATAATCTGCAGAAAGGAATTCAAGCCTCTTTACAAGAAAAGAGAACGGAAACTGATCAGACTACTGATGATGAGTCTAGTAGTTCTGATGAATCCAGTGAAAGTTCTAGTTCTAAAAGTGTGTCTGATGCACATCAAGAAGAAAAAGAAGGTTATAAATCTCCTACAGACAAATCATTTCTAGAAATAGCAAGAACATTAGCAAGAATGGCTGGAGAAGAATCAAATGAAGAATTAAATGAAGAATTAAATGTTCAGTTATCACCTGCAAGAGTATTGATCAATCAAACTTGGAAGAAGTTATAAAACAATCTGAAGAAAGAAGAAGATCGGCAGAATACAGGGAAAAATTGAAGCAAGTTGTTGTCTCAACACCAAAGCAAGATAAATCAACTGAAATTGAGAAAAACAAAACCAATGAACAACAAGCTGGAAGTTCACAAGATGTTCCCACTCAGGTTGATCTCATTAAGTATTATCACAATGAGATAATCAAAATTCAAAAGGATGACAACAACTTATTCGGAAAAGTCTTAAAGTCCTTAGAGGCCAGTCAAGATGAAAGAAGCAAACTTGAAAAGAAAATGGATACTGTCACTGAAAATTGTCAAAACACTTTGATTGAGCTTCGAAAGACAACTATTGAGAATGACACAAGAAGAGATGAAACTTTAGACAGATGGGAAGGCATTCTCAATAATCTGGTTGACAGAATGATATTAATGGAAAGTGGAATGAAAGACTCAGTTGTAGCTCAAACCATTTTGGCATCAACGCAACAAAATCTAAACGCTTACATAAGAAGCCTGATCCATAAAGATGATGTCAATAAGGGGGAAAGTTGGGACTTCCTAAAAGTCAATGCAACTGAGATTTCACAAGTCCTTGCAAATGCTGATGATTAATTGAATGAACTAAAGAAAGCTAGAGGAGATTTTACTGATGAAGAAATGGAATTAATTGTTAAATACTCAGAGCCCACTGATAAAAGAGTTGGTTTGGATTCTCGCCTATACAATCTATTCAGATATTTACCAGCAAGAGAAGGAGTATCTCGAGAAGAATCTCTAGAATCGTTGCTACATATGCAGAAGTTGCTCATGCACTACTTCAATAAACTCAAGAAATGGGAAGCAGATGGCATTATTGATAAGGAATCAGAGAAAACTGAAAAGGCTGAACCTGAATTTGTTCAAAATCTACTAAGAACAGCCACCAATGAAATACTAAGGGCAACTGTCTTCGCCTTCGCGGTACTCTTCAAAAGCAAATTCTTCAGGAAACACAATTTATCTGAATCACGGAACATTTGGGCAAGCATCCATGTAATTGAAAGCTCAGCTACAAATGATGCTATGAGAACTGTGGCAGAAAGTTATGATAATCAATTTACTTTAACTTCCAAGTAAAAAGAAACTATCTTTTAGTTCTTTTTATCGTGTTGTATTTTATTACTCTACTTTGTAACTCAGTTATCAAATAAATTCTCAGTTTCTCAGTTCATTGTGTTATTTACTGTATTTTGTTTTATCTTTTTGCATTGCTTTTATGGAGGGTATTGACATCATCAAAAAAATGGGAAATTTTTGGAAATAAAATTTATTTTTTGATGATGATTCATCGCTTAATCAGTTATCGTTATTAACCCCGTTGATGAAGTGTCATAAATAGCTGTTATAGTGCAAAGCAAAAAGATGTCTAGAGAATAATGTATAAGACTTTATAGAGTCTAATATTTGTATAGGTTGAATCAGACAAGCACTGTAATAGTTCTTGGCTCTGAACTGAGAAAATAAGAAACTAAGATTTAGTTAAATTGAGATTCAATGAGAAACTGAAAAACAGAGAACACCAACATGAAAACTGAAGAAGGTAAGTTCGTTGAGGGACACAGAATCAGTTGGCTTATCTAGAAGACTGAAGAACTAAGGGTCAAAGACTCAATTATTGAAGATCGATGAACTGAGGGTTCAAACTCAATTATGAAGACTTTGTCGAGACTGTAAGGTTAGACTTCAGGCAAGATTGTTGTGACCTGAACTAACTTTATGGATCTTGTATGAAGACCTAAGAATCATAAGGACAATGAATTCTTAGATGATGATGTTTCATGGTGTACTCTGATTAAGTCAATTATAATCAGATGAAAGACTGGAGTACTGATATTTGAATAAGAGTAAAATCTCAGTTAACGCTCCAATAAACTGACAAGTGATAAACTCAGTATAAAACTGATAAGGATACTCAGTTTTATAGGTCAGTCATCCGATAAACTGATAGTATAGTCGAACGTTGTAAAGGAAGCAATCTTATTGGATGAAATACTGACACAGCAGAACGGTCAGAAATGTAGCCGTTACAAGATTCAAGCAGGAGCAATAAACCCCTATAAATAGACTACTTCCACAATAACAATAAAGTAGAGGCAAGCAGGAGGAATTAAAAACAGATTTAATAAAAGATCTAATTAAGGGGGAAAACCAATTTCAAAAGAATTCCTGCTAAGTACTTAATTGCAAGATCAAGAAATTTCTTCAAGTGTCCAAGCACAATCAAGCAAAATCAAGATCTACCATTTGAAGAAATACAGAGCTGTGCAAAATTTAACTATCTAGAAGAAAATCTCTAATCACAATTGAATCATAGTTATTGATTCAAGTCTCAACTTTGATTTCATCAAAGGTCTAGACTGTGAAACACCAAGAAGGAGTGAATGACAGTTGAGTGCAGTCAGGAAGACTGTGTTTGTGATGAGCCGGTGAAGAGGCAATTCTACCCTTCAAGGACCAGTGTTCAAACAGTTGAAGAGCAGCAATCCTACCTGTTCTACAATTGTTTAGATAGTGAAGCTAGGGATTAGTCAAGGACTATCAGTTTAGAACTTTTTGTAACCGGGCCATCTCAAAGAAGTTCTAGTGGAATTTTCCTCCGCATCACAGGGGAAGAGAGGACGTACAGGATTACACCACCTGGAACCTCTATAATTCTCGTCTATTTATTTTACGTATTTATTTACTTTATATCAGTTATAATTATCTTGTACTCATGATAAATCCAAGTCAACAAACTGTTTGATATCTAAAGGCTAGTCTTATCCGCTGCCAGTTAACTGGACTAAGAATAAGTCAGTATTGACTTATACTCAGTTGAGTTAGCTGAACTCCGCACAAGTTAAGGGACATGAACAAAAGCCCGAACTAAGCATCGCTTGAGTTTCGAGAGAACTTCGCCTCTGGGCAATTCCATTCAGGAAAAGTTTTTGGTGACAAGTTTATTCACCCCCTCCCCCCCTCTAAATTTGTTTAGCCTTTCCAAGGGACCAACATATTTTATGTAGGTTCGGATTGGCTAAGTGTAGAAAAGGAATTTGTGTGACCTGTTTCTTAATTTGCTGGACAATTTTTGTGTGTATTTTATTCCAAGCTGTAGGGTTTTCTTTTAGACGGTCATGAAGTGGTTTTGCTATTTTGTTTAGATTTAGGTAAAAGTCATTGACATAATTTAAAAATCCTAAGAACCTTTGTAGTTGTTTTTTATCAGTAATTTTATCTGGAAAATTTGTGGTGAAATTTAGAGATCTTTCTATGGGTGTAATAGTCCCTTGAGTAATATAGTGCCCAAGAAATATTATTTTCGTTTGGAAAAACGACATTTTAGGTTCAGATATGACTAAACCGCTTTTTTCGATTACATATTAAAACGTTTTAAGTGTTTGAAAACACATCAATAGTTTTTGAAAATATAAGTACGTCATCTATGTATACAATAAAAAATTTTGGGTAATCATTTATTATTTCGTTCATAATCCTTTGGAATTCGGAAGGGGCATTTTTTAAGCCGAAAGGCATTACATTCCATTGGTATTGTCCAAAGGGATTTGTAAATACTATTTTATATCTGTCTGTTGATTTTATTTGTATTTGCCAGAAACATGATTTCAGGTGAAATTTTGAGAATATGAAGGCGTCATGGAGTTTATTTAGACGGTCCTTTTTATTAGGTATGGGATAACGAATCAATTTTAATGCCTTGTTAAGAGGGTTGTAATTAATGACAAGTGAAGGAGTTCCTCTCTCGATTTAAGAGGCTTTATTAACGTAAAAAGCAGAACAACTCCAAGGTGATCTGGCTTTAGAGATTAATTTTTTGGTTTCAAGGTCTTGTATTTCTTTTTTGCAAAATTGGGGAAGGTCTTTATTCATTTGTATGGGACGGGCTTTAGTAGGTATATCTTTTTCATGAAAAGATGTATCATAGGGCAAATCAACCATATGTTGCTTTCTATTCCAGAAAGCATTGGGTAGATCAGCACAAACTTTTAATGTAAATATCTTTTGTAATCTTAGAATATTTCTTTTGTAGTGGGTTGATTTAGTAACCTATTTATTCTTTGTAAGGAGGCATCTTTTTGCAATTCATTGAGCTGAAATTGTTTTTTATATATTATATTATTGATGTTGTTTTCAAGTATAGATAAAGCTTTTAATAAATTTAAACTTCTAGTTCTTGGTTTTACTAAGAATGGAAACTTGTGTTTTTTATTATTTCTTTTGAAGGTAATGGAATCTAGACAAACCTTGTATGGTGTGATAAGGTTTATGAATGGAGTGCCAAGGATTATGGAATGATGGATGTCATTGACAACCACAAAGGATGTCATCAAGGAGACCCCATTATTGATTTGGAAGCTTTTGTCTTTCCAGAGATTACTATTTTTGATTTGTTTGATGCTGAAATTTTTTCATGGGTTTGTTTTAGGAATTTTATAGAGACAAACCCTTCTTTTATACAATTTTAGTCGGCTCCAGTGTCAAATAGTGCAATGGTATTAAGTTTGAAATCATATAAAAATTTGATTGTAATATTTATGATATATTTTCTCGATGTAATTTCTTTTAAAACAAAAAGGAAATCAGTTGGGGCTGTTGTAATGTTTTGTAATTCTAGAGTAATATCTTCATTTTCAGTATGCGTGTCACTATTGTCTTTTATTGTTTCAATAATAGTTTTGATAAATAATGAATCATTTTTATGTTTCTCTTTTAGTTCTCTTAACTCATTTTTTATTTCTTTAATTTGTTTTTGTAGATCGTGATTTGTAATATTATCTTTTTTATTTTTATTCCTATTTAGGATTGTTGTTAAATCATAAGTACTTCTGGAAGTACTTGGTGCTAATTGCTCATGTTTAAAAGTGTCTAATAATTTTTTGAGGTATTGTTGTTGTAGAGCCGGGTCATTAATCTGTTGTAATATATCCGTAAAGATTTGTTGTTCTTTGGAGATAACATTTAGCATTTTTTCATTGTCTCATTCTGATTCAGAAGTATTTGTTAATGTATCGTCTATTTTTGCTTTTTCATTGTTATCTGTATTTTCTTCATTAGCTGTGTCACTATCAGAATTTATAAGTAAGTTCGAGATTTTTTTCATAATGTCGCCTTCTTGACTTAGTTCATTAAGCTTTCTTTTTTAGTTTACGGTAATTTTCTGTATGTCCTTTTTTGTGGCATCTATAACATTCAATGTTTTTTTCCAATTTGGTTTTGAATTATTATATTTTTTATTTTTGTAGAAATTATTGTTCGAGGGTTGTTTTATTTGCTTGTTATTTCTGTATAAATTCCTATTAGGTTGATAGGGTTTTTTGTTTTTAAAAGTGGGTTTTTTGCAATCTTCTTTGCAAGAGGAATTATTTATAAAAAGATTGTTGTCAAATTGCTGACAAAATGTTCCAAGTTGTAAATTAGCATTTTTCATTTCCCATTTTATGTGTTTCTGAATTTTTAAGTCTTGGCATATTTTAATTCCTTCTTGTTGAATTACACTGACTAGTTGTCCATATGTGTATTGATCGTATGGAATAATTTGGATACATGAATTCTCACGAATTCTATTTCTGACTTTTTCCCCTAATAAGGTTGGTAATCTTGCTAGGAATTTTTCTTTCCAAAAAGGTTGATTGGAATCATCCCTTTGCAATAATCTTGTTAGGAAATTATTTTTATACCATTGGAAATCACTAAGTTTTTTACAGCGTAGATTTGAAAGTAGTTCAGTATTTCCTTCTTTTAATTTTGATGGATCTCCACGAAAATGTATTGAAATAGTATGTATTAGTGTGGATACAGCATCCTGTAAAGGTTCTTGTTGGTCGTCAAGAATCAGATTTTGTTCTTCATCATATTTTAGTGAATTAAGTATTTGGTCATGTTGGTTGGATGTTAAATAAAAATCCCACCATCCTTTTAATTGTCCTGAAAAACCTGCAATTAGTTGTTCAGCGGTAGTCCTATCTTGGACTCCATGCTGCATTCTATATGCATTTGCAGCCATTGTCATTTGCTGTAGGAAGGATAGAATTTGATATTCGTTCATAGTATCTAAGTTCCAATTGTAAACAGATGATGCATTAAAACGGTTTTGAGTTTGAGTTTCTACTCGTATTATATCCAGAGGATGATTCGGAACTTGTTGTAAATTCCATCCTATTTTGTTTATTTAATTTTTATCTAGTGAGATATCGGTGTCTGTTTGTGAGTCAAAATAATATTCTTTTCCAATCGTATTAATATGTAATGTCATTGTGGGGGTCATTGCGGGTGTCAGGTGCTATCTGATTTTCACAAGATGAGCTGGTTGTCATCTTTTGAAGTCTGTCTTGTAAATCTTTGAATAAATTTGATTTTTTCCTTTGTATATCTTTGATAGATGAAGAAGATAGTTGGTATGGTTTGAAGACTGGGGTTGTTGGGTGTTTTATATTGGAAGCATCTGTTTGAGGAGTTTTCTCTATTTGACTAATCTTGATGTGTTTTGCCATTTTCTCTAATTGTTTTCCGATTGTATGGAGATTAGTATTCATGTAATTATTTTGGGAAATAATATTTTATATATTTCTTTTGTCGTCTTTTCTGGGCAGTTTGATCGGATAAGCTTCTATATATTGATCTTGGTGTTGTACCATTATTCCTTGGAAAGGTGGGTGAGTAGATTTTATTTTTTCAGAATTTAGAGTAGTTTCCCATTCTGGATTCTTATTTCGAATGGTAATATGACTAATTATGGTTGAGAAAGGATAATCGATATGAATTTTATATTGATTTACAAAGTCGTAGTATTTGTTTTGAATTTCTTGTCTTTTTAACAGGAATTTGTCAAATAACCAAGTCTTTTTCTTTATATTTCTTTCAGAGTAAAAGTCATTTGGGAGAACTTTTTTATTAATTGTAAAATATTTTTTAATTATATTTAGTTCATTAGAGTTATCAGTAATGGCTGAAAAAGAGGGGCTGGTTGGTTCTGGAGGGTTTGCTGGTTCTAGAGTGTTTGTTTCGTTGCTTCCTACGTTTTTTGTATGATAAAAAGATCTTGGAATTTGCGAAACTTAATCTACGTTCCTTAATCTTGTAACAGGGATATCAGAGATTGAATTCCTTGGGTTTGAGGTAACTATAACTGATGGTATTTGTGATACTCTGCCTAGATCAATTGTTGCAAAAGTATCTTCAGATACAGAGCTAGAATCAGTGTATCTGGAACTCGTACTTCTTCTTCTGTCAAAAAGAAGTTTTACCTTGTCACCAGTGAATTGAGTAAAATGTTTTAGTTCTGAATTTGGTTCTGGAAACCTATTTTGCATTGGGACTATATTTTCTAAGACCCATTCGTCTGGAAGAGTAATATCTTTCCATTTGATGGTTCTGCAGGTACACTTATTAGACCTCGAAAGATCTTTTTGTAGGGGAAGTGTTTCTCCTTTTGGACTATAACATCGTACTTTTGTAGAAAAGACTGAAATCAAGGCTTTGTAGTGTAATCTAAAAATAATAGTAATAAGAATTGATCCTTCTAACATTTTGTAATTGTGCATTTTTATTTGAAGCACAAGTGATTTGAGAATGTCTGGATCATTTAGTGAAATTGAAATATTTGGCAAACAATCAAATGTAATTGGACCCGTACAAAGACTGGATTCAACAGAACTTAAAAGTAAATCTTCAAAGTCTAAGTGTCTTGTATCTCTAAGAACTGCTAAAATGGAAGTGTTTAACCCTTCTCTGGTTAGAGGTTTTATTCCTACTTGTATTAAACCGATGTGTATATATTGGTATAATTTTTGTCGATGTTTTTGTAAGGTGTTTGTAGAAAGAAGCTTTATGGTTTCAAAAGGTTTTGATAGTTGAATATCTCTTTCCTCTGTTTTAATGGTAAAATCGGATTTAAAACTGATGAATCTTGATGATTCATTTATTTGGTTTTTGTTTACCTTTGGAATTTTCCAATTGTCAAGAGATTTATTAAAATCCTCAATTATTATTTCATCTGTATGTATAACCCTTTTTGAACATTCTTGAACAGAACTTGATACAGACCTAGAAGATGTAATTCTACGAAATATAGAATCCATAGTCATTTTGTTATAAATAATTCAAACGTGCCTACAATCCCAACATAAGATTAAAATGCCAATAGGCTTACTCTCTTACGGTTCGGGCAAAAAACACTCAGCAAGTATGAATATCTAATGAAGGGGGTTTGGATAATATTAAGTATAACTATCCCTTCGTGTGGCTCCAATATTGTTTACCACCATCCTTTTAATTGTCCTGAAAAACCTGCAATTAGTAGTTCCACGGTAGTCCTATGTTGGACTCCGTGCTGCGTTCTATATGCATTTGCAGCCATTGTCATTTGTTGTAGGAAGGATAAAATTTGATATTCATTCATAATATCTAAGTTCCAATTGTAAACATATGATGCATTAAAACGGTTTTGAGCTTCAGTTTCTACTGGTATTATATCCCGAGGATGATTCAGAACTTGTTGTAAATTCCATCCGATTTTGTTTATTTGATTTTTATCTAGTGAGATATCGATTATGTATCGCTTGTGAGTCAAAATCATATTCTTTTCCAATCGTGTTAATATGTAATGTCGTTGTTGTTGTAATGTTTTTTCCAATCAAGTTTGAAGATTCCATTATAGCAAATATATATATATATATATATATATATATATATATATATATATATATATATATATATATATATATATATTTGCTATAATGGAATCTTCAAACTTGATGTCTAAAATTCATGTGTTCAATATTGATAATTTTGAGGAATACAAAATAAAAATGTTGTCTCATATTGCAGCAACTCATGAAAAGATGCTAGATGTAATCTATGATCGTCATATCAGAATCACGACAACTGAAACATCAGGTCCAAATCAAGGAAATCAAATTGAAAAGCCAAAGAAGGATTGAACAAAAAATTTATAGAAGAAGAGCAAATCTGGATTATGTTGTTAAGGATATGATAATGAAAACTATTGACAGTAACATGTTCATGAGAATTCAATATTGCAAGATGGAAAAAAGGATGTGGGACAAGTTGTCACTTATCAATGAAGAATCATAGGCAATCATATAAAACAAATTATCTGTTGCAAACTAGAAATTAAAAAAATTCGAAATAAAGACAGGTGAATCTATTGATACGATGGATAAAAGATTATCAAGAATCATCAGTGAATTACAACAACTTGGACACCCATGTCCACAAAAAGAAGGCTGTTAGAAGATCTTGAGGAGTTTACCTAAAAGATGGAAGATAATCACTTCTGTGCTCAAAGGCACATTAGACCTTGCAAAAACAAACACACTTACACTGATGTCACAACAAAAAGCTCAGGAATTTGAGCTAAACAATGAAGATGGTGCACCAGCAGAGCCACACAAGGCCAGTGCACTGGTTGTACCCTAGCGGAGCAAAGCAGCTGACTCATCCAACAAAGAGACGTAAGTTCTGAAGGAGCAGGTAGCTTTGCTAATAAGGAAATTCATCAGATTCAAGAAGCAATTTAAAGGAAGTTCATCATCAAAACACAATTCTTCATCAACTAAAGACACCAAAAAAGGATGATGAAGTCATATGCTTCAACTGCAACAAAAAGGGACTTTATAAGATTGATTGCCAAGATGAGAAAGAGAAATATGAGGAAAAGAAAAGTTATAAATACTCAGAAAAAAATGTCATTCATCAGATAAAAGGAATAACAAGAAATCACTGAAGGCTGAAACAAGTAGTGATGGCGTGACACATTAGAGTCATCTGAAAATGACTCAGATGCCGATGAAAGCACCAGCTCAGATAATGTCAAAGCATGCCTATGTCTGATGGCCAAAGAGAGTGAAGAAACAGAGGTACTATCTTGTGCATCCTCATCTAATGCATCTACTTCTGACACTGCACAATCTTATATTTTCCCTCTTGATTCCACCGGTTTGATTCCAAATCTCATGAGTGGATTTGAAGAAATTCAATCAATTCATGAAATTATGGAACCAGAATGTGAGAATCTATGAAAGGAAAAGAAACGATTTAAAAGAGAACTGGATATGCATAAATCTTACTCAGCCAACAAAGATGTTCACTTAGCCACTCAACAAGCAATAGATGATCAGTCATCTGGTGTTGACAGATTAGCTAAGGAAGCATCTTTACCAGCAGATAAGATTTTTGCACCAGTTGAGGCATTTAATGCACCAGCTCACAATCCACCAAAAAGGTTAGTAATATTGCTTAGAATATCACAGTGGTTGTATTAGAACTTATACGGTGGATATCTGAATGGAAGGGATGATTTATGATATGAGTGGGTGGTGGCTGAGAAGAACACACGGCGGAGCTAAGCCAGTGAGCACAAATGGTGACATGAATAGAAATCGTGGTCGAAAAATCGACAGAGCTTATCTGCTTATATTGAATTCGAAGTCTTTTAACAGGTGATATGAGGCCTCTATTTATAGGCAAGACATTAATCACAATTAAGATTAACATTGACAAGACATAATTAAGCGTAATTAAGGAGACATGTAGAGGTAGAGAGTCACGCCGAGGAGACCGGGGATAGCTCTAACGTCTTCATGTCGAGATTGTCTTTTCCTTCTTAATGCCAAGAATGGATCGTGCTCGCCTGTAGGTATAGGGCTTGGTCCTTCCGATCGTGGTGGCGGATAGGGGGCGGCGCATTCGGCCCCCAGTATGATAGTTGATGATTATGCGGGCTCGATGGCACAATCGTCTTATTTCCATCAGGGCTGGTGGCAATGAGGATCATAGGCTGAGACGAGACGGTTGTGATAGGTCCAAGGTTGCCCGATCTACTGTGTTAGGCCACAGTATATCAATGGCCCCCTACTCCGTGGTCAGCCCATACGTTAGGGTTTGGACATGGATTAATGTGGCTCACACGTGGTACACCTTAATCCAATGATCTTAGTTTTGAGATAGTACTGCTCGTGATGGTATCGGGCTTGAGCTAGCCTTGACGATACGTCAGCGCTTAAGAAGCGTGGGGCACTTTGAGCGAATAGTCTGGACCGTCTTGGGTGACTGGTTTTTTGTGGCAACTTTCATGTCGCGTTGCGATTCATTGCAAGACGCTGGCGCGATGAAGCGGGCAAGCAAAGGACGCTGGATCCTAAGGCGGATAGGTTTAGGACCGCACTAATGTGTGGGTTTCAGCAATTTTCATGTCACGATATGACTCATTACCTGATGTTGTACTCGTGATAGCTATAATGGGTTAGATGTTGAGGCATGACCTTGATGATCCACTTGGTTGGTGTTTGACGTGTCCAGGGATTATTTTTATTGGCCGGAAAATCTCGTTAACCGTGAGATGGTTTAATTTTGAAATTCGAATCCTGAAGCGGTTGACATGACGTTTCGGCTCATGTGTTGCCTATAAATAGGGGGTAACCCCGAATCGACACATCTTTCGCTCTTTCGTTTCCTCAAAATCCTTTTTTCCCATTTCATTATTGAGACTATTTAGGAGCTTTGTGAAGAATCCGATGGCTCCACCATAAATACCGGCGGCGTCTGCGCGATTCATAGTGGTTTATCTCCAGTTTCCGGCTGATATTTATTCTACCTCCGGCAGAGCGTTCTATTCCAGGCAATGCTCGGATTTTGTTTCTTCTTTAGTTTTCATTCTCTTTGGTAACTTTCAATATGCAACTATTTTTTAGGCTTCACGGAATGATTGATTGTCAAAGGTTTGGGTAGGCTTTCCTCTGTGTTTACGTTCAATGTGGTGTCTGAGCGTTTTTCAGTCTGTGTACAATTCCTACTCCTGTTGGTTTTTTGGGATTACGACCCTTCCTCTTCCGGAATCTCTGATTTTGATCACCGGTACTTGGATGACGTTGGCCTTATAAGGAAAAACAGAGGGCTGAGGTGTCTCGATGAGCGGACATGCTCGTCTTGGCCCGACTCTTGTGTGTAGGTGATTGATGATCCGCCTCGCCCTTGTGTTTTTCAGGATGTCTTCTGGGCGTACCCCTAGTCAAGAAAGTCAAGGAGCTATGGGATATGGGCATGTTGAAGTGGATCAGCACGGGAAGACCCTCCAGGATTTCGCCGAGAAACTTACAGTGGAAATGTCTGAGGAAGCGGCACCGGGTGTTTCTGATGAAGGCCCGTGTGAGGGGGAGGCTTTACTGCGAGAAAATGCAGCTCATTCCAAGAAACGGGGGGCATCCAGACAGCTGAATCCATCACCCCCGAAACAATATACTGAAGAGGGCCATGACGAGACCGAGGCCCAAAAAGCTTTTGATAGAGAGGTAGCCCAGCGGTGGAAAATGTTTCATCATTCTGCTGACTATACTTGCACCCTGGCTGCTTATGATATTTCCTCAGACAATCATTTTATCGGTTTTCCCAGGATGAAGGACAATAAACGGATGTGTGGTCGCTTCCAATTTGATTGTATCCGGTTGCATTACGACCATCTGCTAGCCGGGGCTAGGCCCCCTATCGATCCCTTCCTCGTAAAGTTTTTAGAGGTTACCGATACTCATCCCAACGACCTCACCCTAGGATTGATGAGGGTTTTTTGGGCTTTATTGTCATGATTCGTTTTCTTGGTAGGGAACCCTCTCTTGCCGTGTTCAACCATTTCTATTGGGTTACCAAGATTGGGGAATTTAATCAAGTTGCGCCCCGAAGGAAAGCCTGTCAATTATTCATTGACCTTCCTGAAAAAATGGACTCTTGGCATAGTCGGTGTATGAAATTTGAGTCTCGGGTCAGATGGCCCTTTAGGAGAATCACAGGAATAGAGCCGGATATTGAAAACATCAAAGATGTTGAGGAGGAGTTCGACGATCAGCGCTTTATTGCTAGAATTAATGAATTGTTGGGTTTCGTTGGGGGAAAGAAGCCCACACAAGAAAGGACTTTCAACCTTCATCTCCTTCTTGATCCTACCGAGCCATACAGCCGGTGGGTAGGGATTATTGGCCCTAGTAAGGAAGCGGCGCTTGCCCCGGTCGAACCGTTATTGTGCGATCCGGAATGGTATGCAGAGTGTCATCATAAGATATGGCTGCCTTTTGAGTGTGAGGAATGTGGGGGTGATCCCTGAGTGTGGGAGGAGTTTCCTATCAGTAGTATATGTATACCTCGATTTATTGTACCTTGCTATTTTCTTTCCTTAGTTGTTCTTTTTAATGCTGTACTAATTGTGTCCGCTCGTCTAGATATGGTGAATGCGAGCCGTCTTCATCAGCAGGCATGTGCTCAGGCGCAAGCTATTGAGTAGAAGAGGAGGGAGATTCTATCTGGCATTAGCGAGTACACACTCCCCATGGTTTCTATGCCCCACAATGCTGCTGCTGCTCAGTCGAAGGGCAAAACTATTGCCCTAGTTATCAGTGAGCCCGGTCAAGTGGCTGCTTCAAAACGATTAAGATCCTTGACTGACGTTGGGTCAGCTGGGTTAGTGTCTGGTGCCAAGTTTATTGATGCTGAAGATGCGGAAGATAATGTGGCCTTGATGAAGTCACGGACCGATGGCGGTCAGAGCCACAAAGCTGCTGCTGTGACTAAAGAAACCTTAGAGAAGATAGCTACTCAATTAGATATTCGCTTGGTTATGGAACGCAACGTGGCTAGATCTTCCCAACCTGATAAACGGGCTCCATGGTTGCTCCCTGGTTTCCAGAAACCGTGCACTGAAAGTGAGGCCCTACTTTTGGCCAATGCGATTTCTAAGGTTCCTTAGCTTAGAAACCTGACCATGGACTGTCCTGGTGTGGTCGACCTGGCTATAGGGATAGGAATTGCTTCGCGATCTGTGATGATGGAGATATTGGGCCCGCATTCCATACCTTTGCAACATCCAAAGGACCTAGCGGTCCTAATAGGGATGCTCACCTCTTTTGTAAGATTTTTATCTTCCTCTCTTTTTCTTTCATTATGTCGAGCGTATCTTGATTCTTGTTTTCTTGGAAGGCCAATACCATGGTGTCCTAATGTGATAGGAAGGATGCTGATCGTGAGCGCGAGCGAGAAGCAGCTTTAAAGAAAGTTAGCCTTTTGGAAGAGCAGGTAAACCAGGCTACCCTTGAAGCTGACACGGCCAAAAGCCAACTGGAGGAAATTAATAGGAAGCGTCGAGAGGATATTGAGGCCACTGAGATTTTTTAGGTTGAACTTGTGTCCAAGGCTGAGAAAGAAGCGCTTGAGTTTAACAAAACCATTTCGGAGCTGTAGGAAAAGGCTGTTCGGGCAGCTGAGGCGTGGGCTAGCGAGAAAAAAATGCTTAAGTCCTATATGGAAGCCAAACTGGAGTCGGCCAGAGTTGCAGCCCGTACTGAAGCAGTTGCCGCCTTCCAAGCCTCTGAGGGTTATGCAAAAGCTCTTGGCAGCGCGGGTTTGGCTGGCTATGATGAAGGCTTTTACCATCTAGCATGTTGTGCTCGGTGGGCTCTTAGGGCAGGTGCCCTTTTGATGATGCTCTAAATGGTACCAATAATTATTCCTATATTCACCCCAAATTCTGATCAAGAGAGGATAGGTAGGCTCGTTATTACGTGGAATATGTGTTAAATGCTATGTGAGTGATTCCAAGATCGTAATTCTGCATCTATGCTCTTTAATTATAATTTATTTTGCCAATATCTTATATTGTTTATAATTATCTTATTACCATAAATCTATTTTTCCAAAATCAATTAATATCTTATATTAATATTATGACAATCTTATTAATTAAAGTGCACAATCCAAGTGTATCTTACACACTTAAAAGTGGCGCCCCATTAGTCAACCAATTGACTTCCGGAATATTCTTTAACTAATATAATTTGTACATAATTAATATCTTGTATTTTATTTATTCATAATAAATAAATACCACCATATTAATTTACCAATATAACCTTTATAGTCTAGAGATAAACTTTCCTTATTTGGTTATCAACTATAACCGCATTTTAATCCGACCTGATGTTCATATGTGTGTGACCCGATAGGCTTCCGAATATGTTGGCCGTACACACAAAGTGCAATTTACTAAAATGCCCTTCATACCTAACTATCACGGGATAGCGTCTAGCAACACACCGTGACCCCCAATCATCAGAAGAGTCAAAAGCAATGATTACTACCTTTCATGTGAAGCAGTTACCGTGTAACTTACAATCCTATCGCTGTAATAATATCCATACGATCGTATCTCGAGTGTCAATACATTAACGATCGTATCTTATAACTGGATATCATGCTCTCTCGGAATAACATATTTTCTCCCACTTTGCAAAGATTCTCGAGAGCTAGACATTCCTTATAAGAAGGCCATTTCGGATATTCGATCCTAATCATAAGATACGCGATTCCCGGACGACCAATCATGTATACTCCGCATGCTTCAATATCATAACCAATCACTACCGCATGATCGCCCCGTGGTTAGGCGAAATCTCAATAGTGTCAAAGCATTACAATCCACACCGTGATGCCATGAAGACTCCGGTCAAAAGGATAATTACACAACCGCCACATAGTGTGACACTTAATGTAAGTGGGTCAGTCTGACGTACGCATTCTCTAATACACGTCCACGTACAGTCCAAGTGTCTCTACACTTTGATAGACGAGATCTATCCCTATCTTCTAAAAGATAGAAGACATCCAATACGTGCTAGTCTGATTATACTATCAATGTCCCTTTTGATAATATGTAAGACTAGAGACATTTAAGTACTAATCTTGTTATAGTGATTAGAGATCTCATCAACCATAATCACCATCAGGGTTTCTCTATCACAGATTGATACTAGGGACGTTACTATATATATATATACAACAAATAATATGAAGATAAACAATATATAATAACATAAGTGCTTTTATTAATCATAATAAAGTTATTACATGAACTAAATAGACTATAAATGACCCGACCCTGTCGGATCCGGTCCAACCCGATTGGGTTTAGGACACCTTTCCAACAATCTCCCACTTGGCCTAAAGCCAATCACCTATATGCCTAAGCCCGTGCAAGTGAACATGTTTCTCAAGCTTAGCTTGAGACAATGCCTTGGTTAACGGATCAGCTATGTTATCATCCGTGTGGACTTTCTCTATCTTTACATCTCCTCTATCTACTTTCTCTCTTATCAAGTGATAGCGCCGTAGCACATGTTTGGACTTCTGATGAGACCTTGGTTCCTTTGACTGAGATATTGCTCCATTATTATCATAGTACAGAGGCACTGGACCTTCGATGGAGGGAACGACACCAAGTTCAGTAATGAACTTCTTCATCCAAACTGCTTCTTTCACCGCCTCCGAGGCTGCTATGTATTCGGCTTCCGTTGTAGAGTCCACAGTAGTCTCCTGCTTGGAACTCTTCCAGCTCACTGCTCCGCCATTAAGCGTGAAAACAAATCCACATTGTGACTTAACGTCATCCTTGTCAGTTTGGAAACTGGCATCTGTGTAACATCGTAATACTAAATCATCGTTCCCGAAAACCAGGAACATATCCCTAATACGTCTCAAGTACATGAGGATATTCTTGACAGCAATCCAGTGACCATCACCTGGATTGGGTGAGTACCGCTAGTCATACTAAAAGTGCGAGACATCCGGTCTTGTGCATAACATGGCATACATGATAGACCCGATTGCCGAAGCATAAGGGACTTTACTCATTTGTGCCCTTTCCTCCTCTGTCTTAGGACTCATTCCCTTCGACAGGTAGACCCCATGTGATATGGGCAGCAATCCTTTCTTGGAATGCTCCATGTTGAATCTCTTCAGCATCTTGTCTATATAGGTGGATTGCGACAGACCAAGCAACCTTTTAGATCTATCTCTATAGATCTTTGTTCCTTGAATATAGGCTGCCTCACCCAATTCCTTCATTGAGAAGTTCTTGGATAACCAAGCTTTGACTGATTGTAACATAGGCACATCATTCCCTATGAGCAATATGTCATCTACATAAAGCACTATTGTCTCGGATTTTATAGCAAAGCAAAACAAACAAGTAATAAATAAATCCGGTTTACCCCAAGTGCAAGGATCGTAGTATAGCGATTAAAAACCGAGTCGATCCACGTGGAATCGAGGTTTCTAGTTCTTAATTTTTCTAAAAGTGTCACGAGAAATAAAAACTAAAACGAAAACAAATAACTGGACAGAGGGTTGTCAATCCAAAGCCAGGAAAGATAATTACGAATCGAACTAACTAAGTTGTACCTATTTTATAACTAAAACTACAATAAACTTACTACGGTTACTACGATGAAAACGAAGCAAAAAGCAAAGACAAACGATTTTTCTCAATTAATTTAACAACGAACAAGCAATGATCCACGATTCCCGCAACCCTCAATTTCTACTCTAGATTATCTAGTGATGATTTAATAAAAATTGTGATTCACCTATCGAAAGTATGAATTTCTAATATCTTAGAAATTTGCCTATTAATCTCGTCATCTCTCGATCTTTAAAGATTAACGCTTTCATAACAAAGGTGTAAGATTTCTCAATCTTGCAATCTAGATTTCTAACCTAACAACTCTCGTTATATATAGGTTAATGAACCAATCTTGACTATGGTGATCTAAGGTTTAACAACGACTCTCGTCAAACGTTAAACATCAAATAGCAACCATCTCTCGATATAAATTGCATAACAACAACAAAAACATAGAAAAGATACAACTTTTATTAAAACTTACAAGATAATCCAAATTCGAAATCGAGATGTTGCTAAGAAACGGCTTCACAAGGCTTGTTCCAACGTGCTTTAGCTTCTCATCATCGTTTTATTACAACATTATTTAAACATACAAGCATATACATATACATACATAGACATATGCATACATATATGGCTCAAAACTAAAAAGAAAGAAGAAAGAAGCTTGTATGTATGCTTACATATAGATATACATAGACATATATGTATATATACATACACACATCTTCAATTCTTCAACAAAATGATAGAAAAAAGTGGAGAAACTACATGGAGAAAGGGATGGCCATGGAGGCCAAGGAAGGGGCGGCCAAGCCTCTTTTAGGTGAATGGTTGAGTTCTCCCTCCTTTGTGTGTATATGTTATATCATATATATAATGGGAGGTGATATAAGGGAGGTATCATTTGGGGAGGCTAGGAGGTTGTTATGTAGGCTTGGAGGTTGTTATGGAGGCTTGGGAGTAATGATGAGTTTGTTGGGGAGGCTTGGGAGTTTGTTAGGTAGGCTTGGGAGAGCAAATAAATATCTCCGGTTCGTCCGTTTTTTCAGCTGTTCGGAAAAAAAATCATAACTTGAGTTGTAGACCTCCGATTGACGTGATTCAAAATGCGTTGGAAAGCTCGTTTGAATATCTACAAATTTCATCAAGACCTCGTCCCCTGAAAATGCCTCTAAGTCAGGTCAAATTTCCATCGAAAACAGGTTATGGTAGAAGCTCGTTGGACAAAATTGATCCCTTTAACTCGTAAACTCGTAGCATCTTCTTCTCTTCCTCAAAATCCATCTTTTAGGATTCCAAAACATGCCTTCTTCATCAAATATTCTCTTTGTCTCAAAATATTCTCTTTGTCCCCCAAATATTCTCTTTGTCCCCCCTTAGATTTTTCTTGCTTCAGTCAGGCAAAACTCTCGTCTCGTGATTCAGTCTTTAGTTCCGTCTCCGCAGTAATTCTTATCTTTTTTACCTGAACACAAAGAAACAAACCACTTAGTATTTCGACAACAACAGCTTTTAACGATGCAGATATATGTATACATATATATATATATATATATATATATATATATATATATATATATATATATATATATATATACATAGATATCATCGAGAGAAAAAAAAAGAAAGAGACAAGCAAAAGACAAAGGAATATATGGGGGCCCAAGGAATATTTTTATTCCTTTGAAGATATATATAAATATATGGATAGATAGATAACTACTACTTATACATTTTAGTAATTATGACTTGAGTTGATATAATAATGCTCAAAATCCGAACCTTATCATCTTTTAATCATTTTTAGATCGAAAATATGTATCATCAAAACATTGCAAAGTGTAATCACATATAAAACCAACGATAAAACACATAAATCAACCACTTTTGCAATTAAACCGCTTTAAAACCTCACTTGCTCAATAAATCGATTAAACGCTCATTTTCTATGCAAATTATATAAATGTGGAGGAAATCATTATAAAATATATCATTAGAAATCGTATAAAATCACCCTTAACAACTCCCCACACTTAGCTTTTGCTCGTCCCGAGCAAAACAAAACAAGAATCAAGGCTCGAGAAAGATAGACACCTCAAAGAAATATAACATATATTCAATAAATCGAGGTTCACCTTGGTGTGTGTGCATAGCCATAGAAAACTTTCACTAAGTCCAAACTTGAAAAATTCAAAGCAAACTAGCTAATACCCCCTTCAAGCTAGTAATAAATGATACTTATAAGATGCACCCTACAAAACGTGACATATCCCGAAAAGGATAATAGAATGTATCTAGGACCTTTCGATATACTCGAGAGGATAATCCTACAAACATATATCTGGCTGTTTATCTTTGGGATAAGGTATCACGATAACTAAGTCTTTCACCCATGTTCTATTTTTTTTTATAGAATACTAACATATCCGAACTCATTGCCAAAATCGACTATCTTGCAAGTGTCATGAGGTGAGATCGAATACATTAATACCTATCTAACTCTTTTTTTCTTCTCTTTTTCAACACACATCGAATGAGCTCTTGCCCGTCATAGCGCGAAATAGGATATTCGAGATATACCCTACCTTACTCAAATCATAAGGCGACTTCTTATCGTATGCGTGAGCTTTTGGTCATCATAGTGGTATAGGACATTCGAGATATGACCTACCGCACTCAAGTCATCGACCAACTTCCGACACACACAATTAATTCTATTAAATTCAACTTTTTTTTCAAAGCACAATAGTTACGCTTTACTTATCACATTCAAACCTAAGATATTCACGAGATAACATATTTTGGATCTAAACACAAACTATCATAATTGTCACGATATATACGTTAGCACTAAGCACATGACTTATAAGATAATCAACTATCACTAATCCAAAGGGGTATAGCTTTATATTTTAGCTCATCATTCACTATGGCTTGTGAAAAATATATCGGGTGAAACAACCAACTTACTGAACATACGGAATACAGCATCAATGACTATAAAGAACCGAACAAAGATATGCATTGCTTACTCGGGACTAAACAAAAAAACTAAAAATTTTGAAAAATTTAGCTCTTTTTTTGCATAGAATCATAATGAATTAAGCAAATGGTAGATACACATAACCAACTATTCCCTCCCCCACACTTAAATCACAACGTGTCCTCAAGTTGTGCAGAAAGTAAAAAGAAAAAGAACACTTAGCTGATTGTAGTCGAAAGAGGCAATTCCGAAAGTGCTTGAAGTCGATCGAAAATGTCCGACGAAAGCGATGAGTCGTGGACCATCCACCGAAAAACGATTTTGTCTAAAACTCACAATTGCTATCACAAATATCCTGCACACTTGACAAACACGGAAATATCTCGGGACACGGGGAATATAACATATCGCGCAGAAAAGTTTGATACAAGCATAGAAATAATCACTCAGATGGAAAAATCACCACACAGGGAAAACACAGGACATCTAAGCATATACGTATCATAGAGAGTATTACATGAGCATAAATCATAAATTCATAGTCAGATATTCCTACTAGATTATAAAATGAAATGTAGTGAGTCTTTTATACCCAGATCCTCAAGGGTTCAACAACCTAAGTCTAAGAGATGATGCATTTGAACGTTTTCTCTTTGTTATACCTCGGGATTTTCGGATAACCACCTAATCGTTCCCTCTTTAATGATATTCAAACATTCATCCTGGGACTTAGTTGCGTTTTTTTTTATATTTTTATATATATATATATATATATATATATATATTTTTTTTTAACAGGAAATAAAACTATCTTATCTAAAACAAAAACATCCAGTTCTTTAATGTCTGACTGGTAAAAGACTAACCCTCCTTTTCACTATCCATTATCAAATGGATAAGTTTTTCTTACATGATTCCTCAACGAATATTCTGCATACAAGCCATCCATCTCACCTTCATAGGAAATTAACAGAACTTTGGCTCGAAGTATTTTAATGAAGTATCTTCCCAATAAAAGAAGAACGGGATTAGGAACCTCCACCTCCCGTTCATGATATAGTGATCAAGTGGGAAGATAACTTCTTTCTCGCTCACTTTCTTATCCACAACCACCTCAATACTCTTTGGCTTCAATGGCTCCTCAAATGTGACTTCCTCCGGGTGACTTAGCTCTAATTTAGGCACAAAGTCCTCTATATTCTCCAACACCGGGTGTATTTCTTCACCTTTTGCTCATCAATATCTTCAACCATCTCTAATGTCGGATCTATCTTAGGACAACCATCTTCAGCATCACACCATGTAGGAGGGAAGCTTGACACTTCTACTTCACTAAGTTGAATGTCGGATCCTAAATTCATAGCACTAGCCTCTTCTCTATCATAAAGGGAGTGGGGAGCTAGGTCAATGCCTTGGTCTTGAGCCATTTGCCTAATATCCGCAAGCCTACCAAAAGGCGTTGGATAGTATCATTTGCTCCTCTGAAAGGATTGGAGCTCCTCTGCGAAAGGATTGGAGCTCCAATTTAGCTTCAAGATCAATAGATTGAGAGGGTCCTTGAGAGTTATGATAGTGTTGTGGAAAAGATTGGTCGAGACCACTTTGATTGGAAAAATTGATATTTTGGTCTGGATCAAGTTCGGGTTTTGATAGAAATTTGGATTAAAAATTGAAACCTGATTTGGAAAATTGTCGTGGCGGAGAACGATTATTAAAACTCGATATTGCTAGCCATCAAAACGCTCTGTCCACCCATAGGACAGAAAGGAGAAGTATGTCCCACATTGTCACATAGCTGGCATATGACTGGACTGCACTGTCCTTGATTTTGGACAGCATTAACTTGATATGCAGAAGTGGAAAGAAGTTGACACTGGCCAACAGCATGGCCAGGTTGACAACATCTTTCACAGAACAGAACATGTGAGTTCTGAGGAAAAGACTGAGTCTGATTCATAGGATTGCGAAACATCATAAGAGCTGCCACCTGCTGCTGCAGCATGGCTATCTGACTTTGCTCATCCATGTCCTCAATCCTAGATAGAAGATTGTATGACCCCGTATTGACTTCGAGTTTTCAAAAACCAGTTCGAAC
Source organism: Gentiana macrophylla (assembly GCA_026214975.1). Taxonomy (NCBI): domain Eukaryota; kingdom Viridiplantae; phylum Streptophyta; class Magnoliopsida; order Gentianales; family Gentianaceae; genus Gentiana; species Gentiana macrophylla. The sequence continues at coordinate 61,554,543 of CM047808.1, read as the reverse complement.
ACCAACACCTAAATCACGAGGTTTCGGATTTTTTTTTATTCCTTATGCTTCCGCAGAGTGGGATTCACCGAGAATCCATCACCCAACCTCAACGATTGAAACGTGTTCCTTGGTTTTTTATATTTTTTTTTTCTCTCCCGGTAATTACCGACTCCACTCGGTATTTACCGAGTGCGGTTTTTTTTTTTTTTTTTTTTTTTTTTTTTTCAAAAAGGTGAAATATATATATAAGGATGTATAAATATATATATATATATATATATATATATATATATATATATATATATATTTGTATGTGTGTGTATATATATATATATATATAGATATGCTAGATATATATATATATATATATATACAAGGGGGACAAGATAAGGGGAGGGGAATATTTTTTTTTTATGAGTAGGGGACAAGGGGGACAAGGGGAATTTATTTATTTATTTATTTATTTAAATTTTTTTTTTTAAAACCTACCTACGAAAAACTTGATAACAAAAACTAGAAAAATTAATAAAACTAGACAACCGTACCGAATCCCCGGCAACGGCGCCAAAAACTTGTTTTTGGTTCCGTTGGCGGGAATACTCAGCACTATACTACCTTAGAAAAATTAATAATGAACCGGACAACCGAACCGATTCCCCGGCAACGGCGCCAAAAACTTGTTTTTGGTTCCGTTGGCGGGAACACTCACCACTATACTACCTTAGAAAAATTAATAATGAACTGGACAACCGCACCGAGTCCCCGGCAACGGCGCCAAAAACTTGTCTCGGATTTTATAGCAAAGCAAAACAAACAAGTAATAAATAAATCCGGTTTACCCCAAGTGTAGGGATCGTAGTATAGCGATTAAAAACCGGAGTCGATCCACAGGGAATCGAGGTTGGTCTAGTTCTTAATTTTTCTAAAAGTGTCACGAGAAATAAAAACTAAAAACGAAAACAAATAACTGGACAGAGGGTTGTCAATCCAAAGCCAGGAAAGATAATTACGAATCGAACTAACTAAGTTGTACCTATTTTATAACTAAAACTACAATAAACTTACTACGGTTACTACGATGAAAACGAAGCAAAACAGCACAAACGATTTTTCTCAATTAATTTAACAACGAACAAGCAATGATCCACCGATTCCCGCAACCCTCAATTTCTACTCTAGATTATCTAGTGATGATTTAATAAAAATTGTGATTCACCTATCGAAAGTATGAATTTCTAATATCTTAGAAATTTGCCTATTAATCTCGTCATCTCTCGATCTTTAAAGATTAACGCTTTCATAACAAAGGTGTAAGATTTCTCAATCTTGCAATCTAGATTTCTAACCTAACAACTCTCGTTATATATAGGTTAAAGAACCAATCTTGACTATGGTGATCTAAGGTTTAACAACGACTCTCGTCAAACGTTAAACATCAAATAGCAACCATCTCTCGATATAAATTGCATAACAACAACAAAAACATAGAAAAGATACAACTTTTATTAAAACTTACAAGATAATCCAAATTAAAATCGAGATGTTGCTAAGAAACGGCTTCACAAGGCTTGTTCCAACGTGCTTTAGCTTCTCATCATCGTTTTATTACAACATTATTTAAACATACAAGCATATACATATACATACATAGACATATGCATACATATATGGCTCAAAACTAAAAAGAAAGAAGAAAGAAGCTTGTATGTATGCTTACATATAGATATACATAGACATATATGTATATATACATACACACATCTTCAATTCTTCAACAAAATGATAGAAAAAAGTGGAGAAACTACATGGAGAAAGGGATGGCCATGGAGGCCAAGGAAGGGGCGGCCAAGCCTCTTTTAGGTGAATGGTTGAGTTCTCCCTCCTTTGTGTGTATATGTTATATCATATATATAATGGGAGGTGATATAAGGGAGGTATCATTTGGGGGAGGCTAGGAGGTTGTTATGTAGGCTTGGAGGTTGTTATGGAGGCTTGGGAGTAATGATGAGTTTGTTGGGGAGGCTTGGGAGTTTGTTAGGTAGGCTTGGGAGAGCAAATAAATATCTCCGGTTCGTCCGTTTTTTCAGCTGTTCGGAAAAAAAATCATAACTTGAGTTGTAGACCTCCGATTGACGTGATTCAAAATGCGTTGGAAAGCTCGTTTGAATATCTACAAATTTCATCAAGACCTCGTCCCCTGAAAATGCCTCTAAGTCAGGTCAAATTTCCATCGAAAACAGGTTACGGTAGAAGCTCGTTGGACAAAATTGATCCCTTTAACTCGTAAACTCAGTGCTTATCTTCTTCTTCTCTTCCTCAAAATCCATCTTTTAGGATTCCAAACATGCCTTCTTCATCAAATATTCTCTTTGTCTCAAAATATTCTCTTTGTCCCCCAAATATTCTCTTTGTCCCCTCTTAGATTTTTCTTGCTTGATCGAGCAAAACTCTCGTCTCGTGATTCGATCTTTAGTTCCGTCTCCATGATAATTCTTATCTTTTTTACTCGAACACAAAGAAACAAACCACGAGTATTTACGACAACAACAGTTTTAATAATGATATAAGATATATATATATATATATATATATATATATATATATATATATATATATATATATATATATATATATATATATATATATATACATAGATATCATCGAGAGAAAAAAAAACAAAAGAGACAAGCAAAAGACAAAGGGAATATATGGGGGGCCCAAGGAATATTTTTATTCCTTTGAAGATATATATAAATATATGGATAGATAGATAACTACTACTTATACATTTTAGTAATTATGACTTGAGTTGATATAATAATGCTCAAAATCCGAACCTTATCATCTTTTAATCATTTTTTAGATCGAAAATATGTATCATCAAAACATTGCAAAGTGTAATCACATATAAAACCAACGATAAAACACATAAATCAACCACTTTTGCAATTAAACCGTTTAAAACCTCACTTGCTCAATAAATCGATTAAACGCTCATTTTCTATGCAAATTATATAAATGTGGAGGAAATCATTATAAAATATATCATTAGAAATCGTATAAAATCACCCTTAACAACTCCCCCACACTTAGCTTTTGCTCGTCCCCGAGCAAAACAAAACAAGAATCAAGGCTCGAGAAAAGATAGACACCTCAAAGAAAATATAACATATATTCAATAAATCGAGGTTCACCTTGGTGTGTGTGCATAGCCATAGAAAACTTTCACTAAGTCCAAACTTGAAAAATTCAAAGCAAACTAGCTAATACCCCTTCAAGCTAGTAATAAATGATACTTATAAGATGCACCCTACAAAGCGTGACATATCCCGAAAAGGATAATAGAATGTATCTAGGACCTTTCGATATACTCGGAGGATAATCCCTACAACATATCACATCGGTTTATCTTTGGGGATAAGGTATCACGATAACTAAGTCTTTCACCCATGTTCTATTTTTTTATAGAATACTAACATATCCGAACTCATTGCCAAAATCGACTATCTTGCAAGTGTCATGAGGTGAGATCGAATACATTAATACCTATCTAACTCTTTTTTTCTTCTCTTTTTTCAACACACATCGAATGAGCTCTTGCCCGTCATAGCGAGAATAGGATATTCGAGATATACCCTACCTTACTCAAATCATAAGGCGACTTCTTCATTGTATCGTGAGCTTTTGGTCATCATAGTGGTATAGGACATTCGAGATATGACCTACCGCACTCAAGTCATCGACCAGCTTCCGACACACACAATTAATTCTATTAAATTCAACTTTTTTTTTTCAAAGCACAATAGTTACGCTTTACTTATCACATTCAAACCTAAGATATTCACAGTATAACATATTTTGGATCTAAACACAAACTATCATAATTGTCACGATATATACGTTAGCACTAAGCACATGACTTATAAGATAATCAACTATCACTAATCCAAAGGGGTATAGCTTTATATTTTAGCTCATCATTCACTATGGCTTGTGAAAAATATATCGGGTGAAACAACCAACTTACTGAACATACGGAATACAGCATCAATGACTATAAAGAACCGAACAAAGATATGCATTGCTTACTCGGGACTAAACAAAAAAACTAAAAATTTTGAAAAATTTAGCTCTTTTTTGCATAGAATCATAATGAATTAAGCAAATGGTAGATACACATAACCAACTATTCCCTCCCCCACACTTAAATCACAACGTGTCCTCAAGTTGTCGAGAAAGTAAAAAGAAAAAGAACACTTAGCTGATTGTAGTCGAAAGAGGCAATTCGAAAGTGCTTCAAGTCGATCGAGAAATGTCGACGAAAGCGATGAGCGTGGACCATCCACCGGAAAACTGATTTTGTCTAAAACTCACAATTGCTATCACAAATATCCTGCACACTTGACAAACACGGAAATATCTCGGGGACACGGGGGAATATAACATATCGCGCAGAAAAGTTTGATACAAGCATAGAAATAATCACTCAGATGGAAAAATCACCACACAGGGAAAACACAGGACATCTAAGCATATACGTATCATAGAGAGTATTACATGAGCATAAATCATAAATTCATAGTCGATATTCCTACTAGATTATAAAATGAAATGTAGTGAGTCTTTTATACCCGAGATCCTCAAGGTTCAACAACCTAAGTCTAAGAGATGATGCATTTGAACGTTTTCTCTTTGTTATACCTCGGGATTTTCGGATAACCACCTAATCGTTCCTCTTTAATGATATTCAAACATTCATCCTGGGACTTAGTTGCGTTTTTTTATATTTTTATATATATATATATATATATATATATATATATTTTTTTTTTTAACAGGAAATAAAACTATCTTATCTAAAACAAAAACATCCAGTTCTTTAATGTCTGACTGGTAAAAGACTAACCCTCCTTTTCACTATCCATTATCAAATGGATAAGTTTTTCTTACATGATTCCTCAACGAATATTCTGCATACAAGCCATCCATCTCACCTTCATAGGAAATTAACAGAACTTTGGCTCGAAGTATTTTAATGAAGTATCTTCCCAATAAAAGAAGAACGGGATTAGGAACCTCCACCTCCCAGTTCATGATATAGTGATCAAGTGGGAAGATAACTTCTTTCTCGCTCACTTTCTTATCCACAACCACCTCAATACTCTTTGGCTTCAATGGCTCCTCAAATGTGACTTCCTCCGGGTGACTTAGCTCTAATTTAGGCACAGTGTCCTCTATATTCTCCAACACCGGGTGTATTTCTTCACCTTTTTGCTCATCAATATCTTCAACCATCTCTAATGTCGGATCTATCTTAGGACAACCATCTTCAGCATCACACCATGTAGGAGGGAAGCTTGACACTTCTACTTCACTAAGTTGAATGTCGGATCCTAAATTCATAGCACTAGCCTCTTCTCATCATAAGGGAGTGGGAGCTAGGTCAATGCCTTGGTCTTGAGCCATTTGCCTAATATCCATAAGCCTACCAAAAGGCGTTGGATAGTATCATTTTGCTCCCTCTGAAAGGATTGGAGCTCCCTCTGAAAGGATTGGAGCTCCAATTTAGCTTCAAGATCAATAGATTGAGAGGGTCCTTGAGAGTTATGATAGTGTTGTGGAAAAGATTGGTCAGACCAACTTTGATTGGAAAAATTGATATTTTGGTCCTGACTGAAGTTCGGGTTTTGATAGAAATTTGGATTCTGAAAATTGAAACCCTGATTTGGAAAATTGCTTTGTGGCGGAGAACTGATTATTAAAACTCTGATATTGCTAGCCATCGAAAACGCTCATCCCACCCATAGGATGTAAAGGAGAAGTATGTCCCACATTGTCACATAGGCGGCATATGATCGACTGCACATCGTCCTTGATTTTGGACAAAGATTAACTTGATATGCGTAAGTGGAAAGAAGTTGACACCGCCAACAAAGATGGCCAGGTTGACAACATCTTTCACGAATGTAACATGTGAGTTACGAGGAAAAGACTGAGTCCGATTCATAGGATTGCATCGCATCATAAGAGCCGCCACTGCTGCCGGCGAGATGGCTATCTGACTTTGCTCATCCATGTCCTCAATCCTAGATAGAAGATTGTATGACCCCGTATTGACTTCGAGTTTTCAAAAACCAGTTCGAACACCAACACCTAAATCACGAGGTTTCGGGATTTTTTTTTATTCCTTATGCTTCCGCAGAGTGGGATTCACCGAGAATCCATCACCCAACCTCGACGATTGAAACGTGTTCCTTGGTTTTTTATATTTTTTTTTTCTCTCCCGGTAATTACCGACTCCACTCGGTATTTACCGAGTGCGTTTTTTTTTTTTTTTTTTTTTTTTTCAAAAAGGTGAAATATATATATAAGGATGTATAAATATATATATATATATATATATATATATATATATATATATATATATTTGTGTGTGTATATATATATATATATATATATATGCTAGATATATATATATATATATATATACAAGGGGACAAGATAAGGAGGAGAATATTTTTTTTTATGAGTAGGGGACAAGGGGACAAGGGGAATTTATTTATTTATTTATTTATTTAAATTTTTTTTTAAAACCTACCTACGAAAAACTTGATAACAAAAACTAGAAAAATTAATAAAACTAGACAATCAGTGCGAATCCCGGCAGCGGCGCCAAAAACTTGTTTTTGGTTCCGTTAGCGAAATACTCAACACTATACTACCTTAGAAAAATTAATAATGAACCGGACAACCGAACGATTCCCGCAACGGCGCCAAAAACTTGTTTTTGGTTCCGTTAGCGAACACTCACCACTATACTACCTTAGAAAAATTAATAATGAATCGGACAACCGCACGAGTCCCGGCAGCGGCGCCAAAAACTTGTCTCGGATTTTATAGCAAAGCAAAACAAACAAGTAATAAATAAATCCGGTTTACCCCAAGTGTAGGGATCGTAGTATAGCGATTAAAAACCGAGTCGATCCACAGGGAATCGAGGTTGGTCTAGTTCTTAATTTTTCTAAAAGTGTCACGAGAAATAAAAACTAAAACGAAAACAAATAAGCTGACAGAGGGTTGTCAATCCAAAGCCGGAAAGATAATTACGAATCGAACTAACTAAGTTGTACCTATTTTATAACTAAAACTACAATAAACTTACTACGGTTACTACGATGAAAACGAAGCAAAACAGCACAAACGATTTTTCTCAATTAATTTAACAACGAACAAGCAATGATCCACCGATTCCCGCAACCCTCAATTTCTACTCTAGATTATCTAGTGATGATTTAATAAAAATTGTGATTCACCTATCGAAAGTATGAATTTCTAATATCTTAGAAATTTGCCTATTAATCTCGTCATCTCTCGATCTTTAAAGATTAACGCTTTCATAACAAAGGTGTAAGATTTCTCAATCTTGCAATCTAGATTTCTAACCTAACAACTCTCGTTATATATAGGTTAAAGAACCAATCTTGACTATGGTGATCTAAGGTTTAACAACGACTCGTCAAACGTTAAACATCAAATAGCAACCATCTCTCGATATAAATTGCATAACAACAACAAAAACATAGAAAAGATACAACTTTTATTAAAACTTACAAGATAATCCAAATTCGAAATCGAGATGTTGCTAAGAAACGGCTTCACAAGGCTTGTTCCAACGTGCTTTAGCTTCTCATCATCGTTTTATTACAACATTATTTAAACATACAAGCATATACATATACATACATAGACATATGCATACATATATGGCTCAAAACTAAAAAGAAAGAAGAAAGAAGCTTGTATGTATGCTTACATATAGATATACATAGACATATATGTATATATACATACACACATCTTCAATTCTTCAACAAAATGATAGAAAAAAGTGGAGAAACTACATGGAGAAAGGGATGGCCATGGAGGCCAAGGAAGGGGCGGCCAAGCCTCTTTTAGGTGAATGGTTGAGTTCTCCCTCCTTTGTGTGTATATGTTATATCATATATATAATGGGAGGTGATATAAGGGAGGTATCATTTGGGGGAGGCTAGGAGGTTGTTATGTAGGCTTGGAGGTTGTTATGGAGGCTTGGGAGTAATGATGAGTTTGTTGGGGAGGCTTGGGAGTTTGTTAGGTAGGCTTGGGAGAGCAAATAAATATCTCCGGTTCGTCCGTTTTTTCAGCTGTTCGGAAAAAAAATCATAACTTGAGTTGTAGACCTCCGATTGACGTGATTCAAAATGCGTTGGAAAGCTCGTTTGAATATCTACAAATTTCATCAAGACCTCGTCCCCTGAAAATGCCTCTAAGTCAGGTCAAATTTCCATCGAAAACAGGTTATGGTAGAAGCTCGTTGGACAAAATTGATCCCTTTAACTCGTAAACTCTTCGTAGCATCTTCTTCTCTTCCTCAAAATCCATCTTTTAGGATTCCAAAACATGCCTTCTTCATCAAATATTCTCTTTGTCTCAAAATATTCTCTTTGTCCCCCAAATATTCTCTTTGTCCCCCCTTAGATTTTTCTTGCTTCAGTCAGGCAAAACTCTCGTCTCGTGATTCAGTCTTTAGTTCCGTCTCCGCAGTAATTCTTATCTTTTTTACCTGAACACAAAGAAACAAACCACGAGTATTTCTGACAACAACAGTTTTAATAAGATGCAGATATGTATACATATATATATATATATATATATATATATATATATATATATATATATATATATATATATATACATAGATATCATCGAGAGAAAAAAAACAAAAGAGACAAGCAAAAGACAAAGGGAATATATGGGGGGCCCAAGGAATATTTTTATTCCTTTGAAGATATATATAAATATATGGATAGATAGATAACTACTACTTATACATTTTAGTAATTATGACTTGAGTTGATATAATAACGGGCGGTGGGTCTAAAGGACAATATAAGATGGTAAATTATGAAATAGGACAGAAAACAAAGACACTGGTTGAGAAGGACAAAAAAAGAAGAGATGTACAAAAATACCCTTAATGATAATTAAAGATATTTTTTATTTTGTTTTTAGCAAAATCGGGTAAATTAACGAAACGTTACTACATTTTCCTTGGAAATGTTCAAAGTCAAAATATCACTCCGTTTTTCGCGTTTCCATTGTTTCTGGTAGCTTTCTATACCCTACTTGGGAAGGGGAACCCCAATAGGGGATTTGTGTACCTTAAGATCGTGCACATTCATGAAAAAAATGCCGAAACGTTACTACTTTTTCGTGAAATGTTACTACGATTGTTTGGACTGTTACTATATTATGTAGCAATGTTACTACTTCGTTGTTCAAATGTTACTACGTTGTTGTTTACATGTTACTACATCATAATCCAGCAGCAATAAAACAAGATTCCATACCAATAGATCAACGAATTTGAAAGCAAAATTGAAGAACTGAAACAAGATTTTTGCTGAATTAAAGAGTCCATAAAAATCACAAACATCCCAAATACTAGAGAGCAACACAGACTCTACATCTGATCTCCAAAACATTATTTCATCAACAAAACACCCAAATTAGAAAATAAAAGCATCAGTCAAAAAAAAAGAAATAAAAAGCATATTAACTTCTCTATGGTTGATCAACGAATTGAAAGCAAAATTGATCAACGTTTGAAAGAAAATAAAAAGCAATATGAAGGATTATTAAGAAGAAGAGGAGAATTTGGAGGAATTTGGGATGGTCGGATTCACCGGAATTGAACGATTCACCGGAATTTTAATTTTACATCAGGCGGTTTTTTTTGGTGATCGCCGGAATTTGAATTCACTGGCATTAATATTGTTGAATTTGAACAATTCACCGGAATTTGTAGCGGCTCTTCCAGTTCTCTTCCATTGAATTTGACAATAGGCGGTATTTTTTGGTGGTCGCCGGCGGACAAACCCTGCAAATTTTGACATCAGGGCGCTGATGAACGCTGCAAATTGAACGCTGATGCCTGCAAATTTGAACATTTGACGCAAGATCGGATCTTATCATTTGTTGTAGAAGAATGAGGAGCAATTTGTTGCAGAATGAAGGAGGCGCAGAATGAAGGAGGCTAGGGTTTCTAGATTTTAGGATAATGGAGGAATGAGACTAGTTGTAATTATAAAGGGTATTTTTGGATTGATATTACTTTTTGTCCTTCTCAACCATTGCCATTTTTTGTTGTCCTTTTTACATAAATAAGATGTAAAATGGTCCTTTACAACCTTTTCCTAATATAATAATGCTCAAAATCCGAACCTTATCATCTTTTAATCATTTTTTAGATCGAAAATATGTATCATCAAAACATTGCAAAGTGTAATCACATATAAAACCAACGATAAAACACATAAATCAACCACTTTTGCAATTAAACCGTTTAAAACCTCACTTGCTCAATAAATCGATTAAACGCTCATTTTCTATGCAAATTATATAAATGTGGAGGAAATCATTATAAAATATATCATTAGAAATCGTATAAAATCACCCTTAACAACTATGAACACAGTGGCACTCCCACTAACCTTCTTGTAAACACAGGGCTCATCTTCGTTCTTGATGAAATCAAACTGTTTGATTATCTCATCAAAGCGAAGATTCCAACTCCGAGAAGCTTGCTTTAATCCATAAATGGATCTTTCCAGTTTACACACCATCCCAGCATCATTGGCCGTGAATCCCTCAGGTTGTGTCATATACACTTCCTCAGACAGGTTCCCATTAAGGAAAGCTGTTTTCACATCCATCTGCCAGATTTCGTAATCATGGTATGCTGCAATAGCGAGCAAAATTCTAATGGATTTTAACATTGCAACTGGCGAGAAGGTTTCGTTATAGTCAACTCCTTGTCTTTGCTTATAACCTTTTGCCACTAACCTAGCCTTGTAGGTAGTCACGTTATCGTCCGTGTCGGTCTTTCTCTTAAAGACCCATTTACACCCTATGGGAACTATTCCCTCAGGTGGATTAACTAAGTTCCAAACTTGGTTGTCTTTCATGGATTCCATTTCAGAATTCATGGCTTCCAGCCATTTCTCTTTGTCATGCCTTAATAGCGCTTCCTCATAAGTTCTAGGGTCCTCATCTTCCATGAGATACACGCTAGTGTACCTTTCGGGTTCACGGTGTTCCCTGGTGGATCTTCGAGGTGCTAGTGTGTCTATGGTAGAGGGTGGCGCCACATTTGTATGGGGTGTCTCCTCTACTTCCATCAACGGACTGTTTTCCGTAAGTGGTTCTCGAATTTCTTTAAGATCCATTTACCTCCCACTGACCCTATCCAGAATAAACTCTTTCTCTAGAAAGTGGCCAGTCCGGGCAACAAACACCTTTTGTTCCTCAGGGTGGTAAAATTGGTACCCTTTGGTTTCCCTAGGATAACCCACAAACAGACATTTATCAGATCTAGGTTCCAGTGTTTCAGGCATGGTCCGTTTCATATAAACTAGACATCCACAAGGTTTCATGTAACCTAGTGTTGGTTTCTTCCCTTTGAACACTTCATAGGGAGTGGACTCAACCGTCTTTGATGGAACTCGGTTCAGTGTATAGGATGCGGTTTCAAGAGCATACCCCCAAAACGATTTTGGAAGAACTGTGTAGCTCATCATGGATCGCACCATGTCTAACAAGGTGCGGTTCCTCCTCTCAGACACGCCATTCATTTGTGGCGTCCCGGGAGGGGTCCATTCAGGTAGAATCCCATTCTCCTTCAAATAATCTTGAAACTCTCTATCTAGGTATTCTCCGCCTCGATCGGATCGAAGTGTTTTGATTTCTTTACCCAGTTGTTTCTCCACTTCACTTCTGATCTCCTTGAACTTTTCGAAGGCTTCAGACTTATACTTCATTAAGTAAATATAAAACCATAGTCAGAATGGTCATCAGTGAAAGTGATAAAATAAGAGTATCCTCCTTTTGCTTGAATTGACATTGGGCCACATACATCAGTATGTACGAGCTCAAGCTATTCATTGGATCTTATCCCTTTGCCACTAAAAGGTGACTTTGTCATCTTGCCAAGCAAACAAGCTTCGTATGTATCAAACGATTCGTAATCGAATTGATCCAACATTCCATCTTTATGGAGTTTGGAAATGCGATTCTTATTTATATGGCCAAGTCTACAATGCCAAAAGTAGGATTCATTCAAGTCATTTGTTTTGGCTTTCTTGCAATTTATATTAAGTACGTCAACGTTCATATCTAATATGTAGAGACCATTGCTAAGTATGCCAGTACCATAAAAGATTCCATCACGTGAAAAAGAACAACATTTATTCTCAAACATAAATGAAAAACCATCAACATCCAATGCGGAAATGGAAATAATACTCTTCGTAAGAGCATGAACAAAATAACAGTTATTGAGTTCTAGTACTAGCCCACTCGGGCAATGAAAGAAAATAAACTCCTACGGCCAAGCAGCGACACTTGCTCCATTTCCAACGCGTGTAGTCCACCTCTCCTTTCTTCAGATCTCTAGCTCTTCTTAGTGCCTGCATATTCAGACACAAATATAAGAACCACAACCATGATCTAATACCCGGTGGTTAGACTTAGAAGAAGTAATGTTGATCTCAATCATAAATATACACGAAGTCGAAGCATCGTAATGCTTCTTCTTGGTACTCAAGAAGCCTTTGCAGTTTCTCCTCCAATGTTCGGTCTCACTGCAATGGAAGCAAGCATCCTTGGATTTGTCTTTCGCTATCTTAGGCATTGGCTTAGGTGTAGCCTTCTCATTCTTGGACTTTTTCTGGGCTTTTGCCTTGCCCTTACTTGAAGTGACCAGCAACACTTGCTTTCCTTCCCCACAAAGGCCCTCGGCAGCTTTCAACATGTTCAATAACTCCGCTAGGGGAGCAATCTATCTTGTTCATGTGATAGTTCATCACAAACTGCGAGAATGAATCGGTAGAGATTGCGAAATCAAGTCAATACTCAACTCTCGCTCCAATTTGTGGCCCGACTTTCCCAAGCCTCTCTATGTACCCGATCATCTTAAGCACGTGTGACCCCACGGCGAGCCTGGATGCCATCTTACAACTAAACAGGGCCTTCGAGACCTCGTACTCTCTCGTCACGAGACCGAGAAGCATAAAGTTCCTTCAGGTGGACCATGATAGAGTAGGCGTCCATAGACTCATGTTGTTTCTGCGCAGCCGGTGTCATAGAAGCAAGCATGATACATGTAGCATCGATCTTGTCGAATGCGATGCTTGTTGCACTTCTCGACAACATCTGCAGCCGAACCCTCAGCGGGCTTTTCTGGTAGGGCCTCGTCCAAGACATAGCCAATCTTCTCGTGCTTCAAAACGATTTTGAGGTTTCTTTCCCAATCGAGAAAATTAGTTTCGTCAAGCTTGTTTTTGAAGATAAAACGAAGGTTCAATTTGTTTGACATTTTCTACAACAATAAATAAAGATAGAATAAGTAAAAGCTCAGGTATAAAAACCCTAAATTCGCACTTAAAATTTTATAAGGTTTTACGCCCACTAGCAAACTATTCCCAATTGGCTTTCAAGAATTCGTTTAATTCTTTAGTGGCTGGGATCCAATCTAGTCGCCTTAATCCCCGACGGTGGTCGATCAACTTCGGCAATTTTGAAAGGTAGGTACTCCTACCAGTCGCATCATATGCGACTCCCAGTGGTTGACTAGTCAACTCTTTGACAGTCCGCATCTCTATGTGGTAGTCAACCCCTTGTCTCTAAAGTCGAGGCGTTCTGACGGTGGCCAATCACCGAAAGACTTTAGTTGAGTCGTAACCCAATATTCATGAGATCTCGTAACGATCAATCTCGATAATAACGATATACCCGTGGTAGGTCAACTCCCGACGGTGGTCGATCAGTTGGATCCGAACAAAGGCTCTTCACCGTCATTATAATATTGGGAGACAAATTTGGCTCGATTTTTGATGTGGGAATAATTTTAAATTAATTCACTTAATTAATTTGGTTTAATTATGGTCTCATCTACTATGTGCATATTACTACGATATCATATAAAGTAAAACATACACAACATTCAGCGCATAAAATAACCGGTATGATCATGGACATTTCCTAGGTGCGGTTTCGAATACAAACTGATGAAACCGCGGGTCACAAACTAAGGGTATCTGCAACCGCCAATAGGATATTTATTGCTGTACGCCAATGGGTTCTTTATCTCTCCTTGGTCTTCAACTTCTTGCTCTATTCTTGTTACATAATAATTTATCTAATAATTACACCCGCCGCACACGGGGGAGCTAACGGGAATGGGATAAATGCAAAAAGTAAACTAGGTCACGTTCTTCATAATGGCCTAGGACAATTTTCAAAAACCAACATAAAGAAAACATTCCCATCTATCCTATTGGCCGAGTCCATGATCAATCGGGGTCCATATAATCACATTATATCTACACATCCAGTCCATACAATTTTATCTTATGAAAAAGATTAAATTCTAATTTTAACTACTCATGCGTCTTTATTTTATCACATCAAATAATTAAATAACCTTTAATTAATTATATGACTTAATCGAAAAATAAAATTAACATTTAATTTTAAGTCGATTTTAATTTCAATTAAATTTGAACTATTCAAAATAAAATTAAAATTACAAAGTCTCCTATTTGTTTCCTTTCCAAAACTAAACTTAGCTTAGGCCTGGCCACTTTCCAAAATCAAAATTTTGGAAGTGGCCTAGGCCTAGGCCTTTTACAAATCAAATATTTGAAAAGGGCCTAGGCCTATTCCAAATCAACTATTTGGAAATGCCAAATAATTTTAGTCTAGGCCTGGCCACTTTCCAAAATCAAAATTTTGGAAGTGGCCTGGGCCTAGGCCTTTTACAAATCAAATATTTGAAAAGGGCCTAGGCCTATTCCAAATCAAATATTTGGAAAGGCCAAATAATTTTAGTTTAGGCACAGCCACTTTCCAAAATCAAAATTTTGGAAGTGGCTTGAACTCAGGCCTTTACAAATCAAATATTTGAAAAGGGCCTGAGCCTATTCCAAATCGAAATTTCGAAAGCCAATATGCCAAATGGTTTCCCAATGGTCAAACTATTTGAACCATTGGTTGGCCATGTGACACAACTAAACAAACGAGATATCTATGCACAATAAATATCACAAAACGAAAAGGGTCGATCTCCCATTGGAAGAGGACAGCCGACAGACGGCGACCACAGGGCCACCGCCGCCGCCGCCACCATAGAGGAAGGGGGCTGCCGCCAGTCGGCCGAGCCCCCCATAAACCCTTTTTTTTTGTTTTAACGTTTCGTGATTTAAATCTTGCATCTATCGATTAAATACTACGCAATTAATTTATGCTTATTGCCTATGCTCGAAGTCTGGCTCTGATACCACTGTTAGGAAATCACTAGTTTAACGCAGCGGAATTTAAAATTTGATTTCCTTTTCTAGATCGTTCTTTGTTTAATGCAATAAACACCTTAAGCAGTTTGACGGTTATACCTCAGATGATCTATAAGATCGTCGCTTTGATCGCGAACGGAGAGTAGTTCAATGAGCAAGCCGTCCATGCGTCCGGCCTCTATCGCTAATCCACAAACCTCCTTGGATTGCTATCGGAAAAACTCCGGCTGCTAGACCGGGCCTTTTCTTCCCTCACAAACTCACTATGGATAGCTCTCTATTTTACACAAGAACTATGAGCTCTTGCAATTGTGTTGTACAAAAGTGCTTGACACCCACCTCTTATTTATAGTCAAAAGTGGTGCCCCATATGGTTATCTCTTTAATTATAATTTATTTTGCCATTATCTTATATTGATTATAATTATCTTATTACCATAAATCTATTTTTCCAAAATCAATTAATATCTTATATTAATATTATGACAATCTTATTAATTAAAGTGCACAATCCAAGTGTATCCTACACACTTAAAAGTGGCGCCCAATTAGTCAACCAATTGACTTCCGGAATATTCTTTAACTAATATAATTTGTACAAAATTAATATCTTGTATTTTATTTATTCATAATAAATAAATACCACCAGATTAATTTACCACTATAACCTTTATAGTCTAGAGATAAACTTTCCTTATTTGGTTATCAACTATAACCGCATTTTAATCTGACTCGATGTTCATATGTATGTGACCCGATAGGCTTCCGAATATGTTGGCCGTAGAAACAAAGTGCAATTTACTAAAATGCCCTTCATACCTAACTATCACGGGATAGCGTCTAGCAACACACCGTGACCCCCAATAATCGGAAGAGTCAAAAGCAATGACTACTACCTTTCATGTGAAGCAGTTACCTTGTAACTTACAATCCTATCGCTGTAATAATATCCATACGATCGTATCTCGAGTGTCAATACATCAACGATCGTATCTTATAATCTGGATATCATGCTCTCTCGGAATAACATATTTACTCCCACTTTGCAAAGATTCTCGAGAGCTAGACATTCCTTATAAGATATTCGATCCCAATCATAGGATATGCGATTCCCGGACGACCAATCATGTATACTCCGCATGCTTCAATATCATACCCAATCACTACCGCATGATCGCCCCGTGGTTAGGAGAAATCTCAATAGTGTCAAAGCATGACAATCCACACCGTGATGCCATGAAGACTCTGGTCAACAGGATAATTACACAACCGCCACATAGTGTGACACTTAATGTAAGTGGGTCGACCTGGACGACGTCGCATTCTCTAATACACGCCCACACATCAGTCAAGTGTCTCTACACTTCGATAGACGAGATCTATCCCTATCTTCTAAAAGATAGAAGACATCCAATACGTGCTAGTCTGATTATACTATCAATGTCCCTTTTGATAATATGTAAGACTAGAGACATAATCACCATCATGGTTTCTCTATCACAGATTGATTCTAGGGATGTTACTATATATATATACAACAAATAATATGAAGATAAACAATATATAATAACATAAGTGCTTTTATTAATCATAATAAAGTTATTACATGAACTAAATAGACTGTAAATGACCCGACCCTGTCCGATCCGGTCCAACCCGATTGGGTTTAGGACACCTTTCCAACACTATATTGTCTTGTTTTGCATGTTTTATAGGATGTGCCAAATCTGGAGAATTGAAGAACGGATCTGGACAAAAAGAAGTACATTGGGCCAAGTGATTGAAGTCCAAGAAGAAGTCTGCTGAGGAAAAGGAAGAAAAGAAGGCCCGGTAACCCAAAGGCTAGGCCCGGTAAACCAGCATCTTGTGGAACACAAAAT
This sequence comes from Gentiana macrophylla, assembly GCA_026214975.1. Lineage (NCBI taxonomy): Eukaryota > Viridiplantae > Streptophyta > Magnoliopsida > Gentianales > Gentianaceae > Gentiana > Gentiana macrophylla. Next base: position 61,537,292 of record CM047808.1, on the reverse strand, counting down.
TGATTCTACCGTATTATCTAGGTCAGTTAGGGTTTTAGAGAGTCTTAAGTCGGTCATTTTATCTATATAAGGCCCCATTAACAGAGTTCTTCAAATGATTCATAAGTTTTCATAAGCACTAAATTATATTCAATTTTATTATACAATTATTATGAAATAAAGTTTTGCTTGAGCTTTGGAGAGTTATTTTCGGTTTCCTCGCTTCTTCCATCATCTCTAGTTTGAGTAGATCGAGCTAGATCTCTATTGTTGAAGGAATGAAGCTTTGAACGTTCCTTTATTGTCTTCAATATGGTAGATCTATTCATATTTATTTGTTTTATTTAATCTGCATGTTTAACAACCCCATAATTTACTTATTTTAATCGTACTGAGCAATGTAGATCCAGAAATTAGGGAAAGCCGCCCCCGGTAACCTGGCGGTCTATTCCGGTTTACCGAGGCTTGTTTTAAGAAACCTAAATTGGGATTCACTACAGCTACGTTGATCGGCAGGAATAATTAAAACGAGTAGTAGGCCTGGTCAATGAAATATTTGTAATTCATAAATTAACATGAAGGACTGTTAGTGAAGTGTTAATTAGGACATAGTCTTGAATGGACCCTAGGAATGTGCTAGTCAATGTCGACAACTATCTAGGTGGGTTAGCGGTATGAGTTAGTGCTCAAAATCGGCAGTTCTAGTTCTTTATGCATATGGGCTATTACGGACCAATTAAGGAGGGTAGCTTGAATATAGATTGTCTACTGCCATTGTCGGAGTAGATAGGGTTAGGAATTGCACCCGTAGCTGATAAATATGATAATAATCATTAAAAGCTCGCGATTAATCTAAGGAAATTATGTGGGGAAGTAAACATAACGATTAACTAATCCAAGTTAGTAGATCGGTGAGGAGAGGGATAGAATACCATGTGTGTTTTCCTTTATGTTATTGTTGGTCAATGACCGCCTCAATGTTTCTTCTTAATTAGGTTAGAATCATTTATACTTATAAGTTGCATTGTCTCTGTGGGATCGACCTTGACTCGCATTTACTATACTGTACCTAGTATTCTTGCTAGTAACATTGACGTTAGTGACTTACACGTGATCAAGATTTTTGGCTCCGTTTCTGGAGACAATGGCCAATTTTTAAATATAAACGTTTTAATTCTAATCAAGAAGTCGTTTTTCTTTTATTTTATTTTATTTTGAGTCTTGAGTCGTTCTGTATCAAACCTGCACATGTTAAACTGCCAGAGAGAGAAAATTCAAGGCCGGTTTCCTGAAGGTAACCTCCGAGTTACCGAGGCCTGGAAAATAGATTTATGTACAGTTCCTGTTATTATGTGTTATTCCCTGTTCATTTTAGTTAGTAGGTCCGCAACAGTTGGGATCACACCCAGCTGTAGCGGAAGTTGCTAACCTTTTCTTATTTTTATTTTATCTTTTTGCAGGTTGATCAGAACACTTCAGGAATTCGATCCATTCAGAGTTGAGAAAGAGCAAACAAGTCAAGCAAAATGCCTACAACGGTATTGAACATCACACCAATTTCCATGTTCCCTAGATCTGAAGCACGAGATCATTTTGAGACTATAAAGAAACGGTTGGAAAAGGAGAAAGAAGTGATTAAGCAAGAGCCTGAAGATGACTTAAAGGAGTATAGCACGTATCGTCCGGGTGAGTTTCCTTGTGAGTTAATTGAAATATCATCTACGGATTATGATTCGGATGATCCTGAAGAGGATACTGACATGATGTTTTATGAGCCTGGGTATTACCCATACGCAGACACCGTGGTGAAGTTAAGAGGCCCTGGCACGTTCAGACTCCCGATTTCTGTTAATGGAATATCCGTAGGATTAGGTCTCTATGACTCTGGCTCGAGTTGCAATATTCTACCTTATTCCCTCTGTCAAAAGATCATGCTTCCGATCGTAATGAATCAAACCAGGACCATGACCTTCGTTGATAGAACTAGAGACATACCTGCTGGTTTGCTTAAGAAATGCACAATTAATGCAGGAGGGTCACATATCCTATTGATTTCACGGTCATAGATGTACCTGAGGACCCGAGTGCCCCAGTTCTCTTAGGAGGACCTTTCTTAGCAATGAGTAGGGCGGTAATGGATTTTGATAAAGGGGAGATTACTCTAAGGTTGAATAATGATGTTGTATCTTTTAGGATCTTAGAACGCCTAGAAAACAGCAGGTAAGATGACATATGCTTCAAAAAAGGTGGAGATTTTGGAAATCGAAAGGCATAAACATAGAGAGGTTTTCATAAAAACCGTTGAGCAAGAGTTTATGAGACTAATGCTGAGATAAAGAGAAGAGAAGGACCACGACAAGATGCTCACGGAAGCTAGTCCTTCCATGTTGCGTAGTGAACGAGTCGAGCTAAAAGTGGGAAACATGGAGTCCTTGGGTTTAAAGCCTAATTCTCGACGTAGAGGTAGACCTAGCACACAAGCTAAAAGGGAAAGGCGTGCTAGGAAGAGAGCTCAAAAAGGTTCTTTAAAAGTGAAAACCTCTGGAGAAAAAGTTTGGTGAGTTAAGGCTCCAACCCTTGAATGATCGGAGATCTGAAGAAAGTCGAGCTGGCGACTATAAACTCAGAACTATTTCTTCAAACTCTTAGGTAGTGTAGGATTGAATAAAAGTTGCCAGATGAAAGGACGGGCTTTTATTCATCCTACCACAAACTTAGGCTTGAAACTGAATGGTTGTGGAAAGGTTTTTTTACCTCGGTGCGGATTCTAGTGTAGTAGGTTAGGTTTTGAGTCGGAAATGACAATTGAAGAATAAAAGGGTAGTCAATTTGAGGTCAGAATTGAGCAGAAAGGTTGGGTAAGAAGTGCAGCAAAGGCAGATAAAGAATCTAGGGTAAGGATACCACCGGTATCTCGAGGGTAACCTCTGGGTTACCGAGGCTTGATTTTCAGATTTCTGAACGTCAGTTTATAAAGCTGAATTTTTAGAGACACGTGGAGGACACACGTTGCACCAGATACGGTCAATCAGCAGAAACCGAACCATTTTCCCCTCTTTTCAAAATTTTCATCATTTCCCACACTCCACCATAACTACACCACTGTCCCATCAATCACCTCCTCAAATCCCTCACCCTAATAACTTCTCTACCCACAATCCCACTAAATCCATCCACATTCACTCCATTCTTCCTATTTAAACCACCCCTTCATAAAAAATATCATCATTCTTATTAAATACATCTCTTACATTCACCACACTTCTCCCATTTCTTCTTCCTTTCTAAAATTCGGCCACCATCACCACCACTATCACCAACAAATCACAACCATTACCAAACCATTTCCTTTCAATTTTCCACACCCTAAAGACCCATTTTCCAACTCTGTTACTGAATGGTAGTGCTGCTGCTATGGTGAAGTGCTAAAATTCTTCTTCTTCCACCATCAGAGGCACTATCCCAGAAAGAAATCTAGAAAAATTTGGCCGGTAAACCGTACCCTACCTCCGATTTACCGAGGGTTGTTTTCCAGAAACAGCTTCTGTATCAGGTTCTGTATTCATTCAGGATGGGTCCTAAGCATCAATGGTTAGCTGTTCGTCCAAGTGGTTACCGAACTGTATATGAAGATGCCAATCCATTGATAGACAAGGTTCCGCAGTTCCATTCATTAGCTATTTACGAGTCTTTTGGAGGCCATTGGAACGCAAGGCCAGTGGCTCGAGAATGAGGGGTAGATTTGGACAATTGCGGGTCGATATTGCCGGAGGCCTTACAAGCACAAGATTTATTGGACATGGATGTAGCACCGGCTATATTGAATGCCACGGTGGTAAGGGAATTCTATGCTTACGTTTCGCATAATCCCGGAGCCATATTTGCTATGGTTTGCGGTATTAAAGTTGACTTATCTATGGAGCGAATCAACGTTCATTTTGTGGTTAGAAATCCACCGGTGGGCCCAGATGAGTACACATCCTCATGCAACATTGCCGATCTCGAGAGGATGGTTATGGTTGCTGATTTCTAGGGGTGCAATGGAAGCGTAATCCTGCTTGAGCCCCCACCAACTTCCAAGAGAATGAGCTATCTTGGGACAGGAAAATGGTCAATAGATTCGTTGGTGCACGCCTTCTTCCGACTAACCATACGGTCTCTGTCACCACGTCGAGAGTAGAGTAGATGTTTTATCTAGAGACGGGTGCCCCAATCAACAACGGTCTTTTGATGCATAGCCGTATTCATGAGCTTGCCGCCACTTTTGAGTGAGAGCTGCTACCATATGGGCCGATGATTGATATGTTTGCTCTAGTGGCCGATGTGAAGATGCTTGTCAGTGATGATTGGGAAGATCCTGAGCCGCAGCTCAGTCCGCAGTCTGTTTCGAGAGTACATAGACAGTTTAGAGCAGAGAGGGAGCGTACTCCGGTGCATGGTGCACCGAGGACTCAGAGAGCATGTCTTGAGGAGCACTCACGAGAGATTGCGAGTCTACATAGCAAGATGGATCAGATTATTGACTTTCTAGGAGTTCCCCCTGCTACCCCACCACCTAGGACTGCCCATCGTCAAAGAGTTTCCTCTTCAGCCTCCGCTGCCTCCAGTTCTAGTCCACCTCCCGGTTTTGAGCAAAGAGACGAGTGTGAGGTCTATTCTGATGGAGACTAGCTTTTACCTCTTTTTGTTGTTGTTTTCCATTTGTTTTATTTCCTATCTAGTTGATGTAGCAGAATTTTGTATTATAATGATTTTGTCGGCTTAAATTGTTTTGGAGTAATTTATTTTCTCTTTTACTGCCACTATTTGATTATACAGTTTCTTGTCACCACTATTCTTCTTGGTTTGTTTGAGATATTTAGCGTTGATTCTTCATGGACTACTTACATGAGCCCGATGATTTATACGACGATCCGATTCTTCCATGGTTCCACGATTAACCGAAGCTAAGTTCCTTTTTATTTTTTTATTTTCCATCTTACACATTAGGGACAATGTTTCGATTAAGTGGGGGGGTACGGGAATGTCACTTAGCTTTCTAGCATTATATTCTGTGAATTGCGTGATTGTGTTGATTCTTTTTGATGCACGATTCACCACTTAGACTTTGATTCCTTTCGATAGAATTTCAAAAAATTATGATATCTTTGATCTTTTAGAGTTAATTGACTTCATCTTTGTTTTACTTTGCATGGGTAAGAGAAAGTTTCCACTTTTGAAGTAGTGGCATATTAAGCACATATTCTGTTATGAGCCACCATTTTAAGCACGTATAACTCACTTCTATTGTGTGTAGTCGATAGCATATTTCTTTGACTAGAGTTGACCCTGGCTTCATCACGAATCATGTTCCACCAACGCTTAGAAAGACAATGTAATTTTGGATTCGGTAGTTTATCATGAGTGGGGCCGTGAGGATAGATAAATCAACGAGAGTTTACCCGCCAAGAAAGAGAAGTGCATTGAAATATATACATCTATATTCTCTTTGGCAATATCTTAGTCGATGGAGTGTAGGACGCACGACTTTTGCATAGACCGATAAACATGAGCCTAAGAGTAGTATATGCTCGGTTCTCGATCTGCCTTGCCAGCTCAATTAATTAACAAATGCATGTTCGAGACTGGTTAGTCCGACTACGGGTTGACGTAATGTGAGATTGTCTACATTTCTAAACGGTTGTGAAAGTTATTGCACACACACGTTGGCTCATGACGTGAATAGTGTTAAATATGTTACTGATGGAAACGAGTGGCATGATCATGATCTTGGCTTAGTGGGGCATAGTTGTTTTTAATTAACTTGTATATTGATCAGAGTGTTATTTTCTTTTCGCCTTTTTGCTCGGGACGATCGAAAGCTAAGTGGGGGGTAGTTGATGACGCTCTAAATGGTACCAATAATTATACCTATATTCACCCCGAATTCTGTTCAAGAGAGGATAGATAGGCTCGTTATTATGTGTAATATGTGTTAAATGCTATGTAAGTGTTTCCAGGATCGTAATTCTGCATCTATGCTATTTTCCCGATGTTTTGGTACTGTTTTGTCACGTTTTGCGTGTTTTATGGGATGTACCAAATCTAGAGCACTGGAGAAAGGATCTAGACCAAAAGAAGCACATTGGGCCAAGTGATTGAAGTCCAAGAAGAAGTCTGCTGAAGAAATGGAAGAAAAGAAGGCCCGGTAACCCGAAGGCTTGGCCCGGTAAACCAGTGACTTGTGGAACACGAAATTGATTCTGCCGCATTATCTAGGTCAGTTAGGGTTTTAGAGAGTCTTATGTCGGTCCTTGTATCTATATAAGGCCGCATTAACAGAGTTCTTCATATTATTCATAAGTTTTCATAAGCACTCAATTGTTTTCAATTTTATTATACAATTATTATGAAATAATGTTTTCTTGAGCTTTGGAGAGTTGATTTCGGTTTTCTCCCTTCTTCCATCATCTCTAGCTTGAGTAGATCGAGGTAGATCTCCATTGTTGAAGGTATGAAGCATTGAACGTTCCTTTATTATCTTCAGTATGGTAGATCTGTTCATATATATATGTTTTATTTAATCTACATGTTTAACAACCCCATAATTTACTTATTTTAATCGTACTGAGCAATGTAGATCCAGAAATTAGGAAAAGCCACCCCCGGTAACCCGGTAACCCGGCGTTCAATACCGGTTTACCGAGGCATGTTTTAGGAAACCTGAACTGGGATTCACTACAGCAACGTTGATCGGCATGAATAATTAAAACGAGTAGTAGGTCTGGCCAATCTAATATTTGTAATTCATAAAATAACATGAAGGACTGTTAGTGAAGGGTTAATTAGGACATAGTCTTGAGTGGACCCTAGGAACGTGCTGGTCAATGTCGACATCTGTCTAGGGGGTTAGCGGTATGAGTTAGCGCTCAATATCGGCATTTCTATTTCTTTATGCATATGGGCTATTACGGACCAATTAAGGAGGGTAGCTTGCGTATTGATTGTCTACTTCCATTGTCGGAGTAGATAGGGTTAGGATTTGCACCCGTAGCTGATAAATATGATAACAATCATTAAAAGCTCGCGATTAATCTATGGAAATTATATGGGGAAGTAAACGTAACGATTAACTAATCCAAGTTAATAGATCGGTAAGGAGAGGGAGAGAATACCATGTTTGTTTTCCTATATGTTATTGTTGGTCAATGACCGCCTCTATGTTGCTTCTTAATTAGGTTAGAATTGTTTATACTTATAAGTTGCATTGTCTCTATGGGATCGACCTTGACTCGCATTTACTATACTGCGATGTACCTAGTATTCTTGCTAGTAATATCGACGTTAGTGACTTACATGCGATCACCTTTCCTTGGAAACTCAGAGGGATTGGATCTGACCGACCAGTATGACACTCGGTTGCTTCCATTCCATGCTGAGATTCCCTTCACATAGGACGAGTTCGCTGCCATTACTCTGGATCTAGTCAAGAGAGGTGAAGCTCCTTGGAACCCACCACCGGTCATCCCTAACAATTTGAGAGCATTAGTCAATGTGCAGTGGCCTCGGTGACTCCCTCCGCTCCTTCTGCCTCGAGCCCAGTCGACTCGCTGCTGCACCCTTCGCTTCAAGGAGAGAATGTTCACGATGCATCCCTGGTGCCCGAAGGAGGGGAGAGTCAGCAATGATGTTTTCGATGCTTTTTGATTGCACCCCCAAGTTGAGATACTTCTCGACTCTTTATCTTCCTATCTTTTGATGTAATAATTTTTAAACCCCAGATGTTCGTGACAATTGTTGTACGGCTTTATCCTTATGCATATTTTCCTTTGTTGTATCGTGCTTGACGTATGCTCTTTTTCCTTTGGCTTTCTAAAATATAAGATATGTTGAGTAGTTATGACCCCAAAACGATTAAGATCCTGTCTAAAGTGACTGCGACCTCAATTGACTGCCACCCTAATTCTGCCTATATGTCCCCCTTGTTTTTAAGAAGCTTCGGGCCCAGCATGTATAGCTCGTTGAAAACATTTTGATTTCTGTCGATGATCTCATTATTCCGGGCATGCTACATGTGGAGGGCTGGTGGAGTTGACTTTGGATTTCTCCCTATTCCCCACCCTGAGTGTGTAAGTCTTGGGAAATGTAATCGTTTGTCTCTGTCAGGCTTCTTTATGACGTACTTTAATAACCATAATTTCGACCTGCCTGGCTTAGTAACTGACGCAGCATTTAAAGTTTGAATTTGAATCTGGACTGTAGGCCCTCTTGAGCCTTATGTTTATTTACGTGTGAAACAACTTGCGTTTTTCCTCTCAAATTTCCTTTGAATTTTTCATTATCATCATCTCGCTTAACATGTCTTCTTCCGATGGTTTATCGCCTTTCTTCACGACCTCCTCAAATGAAGTACTGACCAACTTCTAGATGTACTTCAACCGGTGCCCTCAATTGATTGAGAGGGGCATCAAGCTTGGAAGATCAGTGGGGGTCTCGCCTTCGCATTACAGTGTCTGGCTGTGAGGAGCTAGTGGCCAAACCTTTTGGCTGCTACAATGTTAGTGTGGTGCGTGAATTCTATTCGGCTTTGTCTGAGGTGGGCTCTAGGGGACCAATAAGCTCTGTGCTTGTACGAGTAGTGGCGGTTCCCATTACTCCGGTGGTCATCAACGACTTCTTCCATCTTTCCAACTTTGACCCCACCCTCCACTATGAGCAGGCCTAGGCCTTGGATGAGGACGAAGTTTCTTGTCATATGCATCAGAATGGAGCTCTCCACTATCTGTTTCCTGACTCTTGGCAATTTGCCCCGAAAGGGATTGCGTCGGAACTATCTCAGGATCATCGGGAGTGGAAGCGCTTAATTAATACTCACATGCTTCCTACTGATGATTTCAAGGAGGCTACAGAGGAGGAGGGTTTGCTCCTACATGCTATTGGCAGCCCGTCGGTAAATGTCGAATGGGGACTGTTGATACACCATGAAGCGGTGTCTTTTGCTATGGAGATGAAGCCCGGTCGATCCATTCCATTTCCTTGGTTGATTTCTAACCTGTGTTCTGGCCGGATTCCCACTTGTCCATCACATAAGTACCTTCCCCTTCCGAAGATCAAGCTGGATGAAATTGTGTCCGAGTCCTCCTCCAATCTGTTAGCCCTTCACGATGAGTATTTTTTTTAATTTTTTTTAATTTTTTTTGCTTCTTAATGTTGTTTTCTCTTTTCTTCAACAATGATCTTTGACAACATTTGTGTTGAGGATTTACTTGATTTTTTTTCGCAATATTTGCATCTCTCGGAGTACCTTTGAGTCCGTTTTTAAGGCATGCAGCCCCCTTGTTTCAAGCGAGCTTGGGAACATCCGTGTTTGGGCTTTCTTGAAAACAAACGAGATTGTTTGAGTCCAGACCTACTTGCCCATTGGGACCTGCGTCTTCTCTGTCCAGTATTAAATTCGAAGACCAATGGTTCTCCTCGAAGGCCGTGGTTTTGACTAATGCATTAAATATGGCTCAAACTTTTAATAATGGGGAGAGTCAAGCAACATAACCGTAGGATCTTTTAAACTTCGGCCGTTGATATCCTTCTCTTCTCTTATAAATAGGGGGAATTTGTGGTTGTATAGAACATACTTTTTGAAATTCGTGTGTGCGCGTTTGCTTTTAACTTTGTCGTTCTCTTCTGGCTCTTGCTCTCCTACTTTTCTCTCCTCTTTTTTTAGCACCACGTCTATTAACGCAATCCAGAACTATAGAGGCTACTTTGCCGGTCGTGGGTTCCTTCCCGAGAAAATTCTGAATTTGAATAAAATTGATGGGAGCAGAACACTGTTTCATGTATCTTACTCCGGCTGGCGTAATTTTCTTCTTGGTCCGATTGATAGATGTAACGTTACCCTAGTTTGTGAGTTTTACGCCACACTCTCCGAGGTTCAGTCCTTTGAAGAAGTTTCCTCCGTGTTTGTTCGCGACGTCCAAGTGCGTTATTCCCATGTGGACATAAATGAGTTTCTGCACCTCCCCTCCTTTGACCCGACCTTACACTTTGAGAGGGCCTGGGATCTTAACAATGAAGATTCGTATTTCTCTCATCGGTACGACCCATATTCGGCTGTGTTTCCAGAGAGAGAAGATGATCCCGTACATAACGGTACCCTTTCCGGGCTATGCCGTTGGTATCGGGAATGGAAACAGTTCATCAACTGTCGGGCCATCCCTGCCGATAACCCTGAGGTTGTGATGGATGAAGAGGTCATTCTTATACATGCTATCATTACGGCAGACGTGAATGTTGACTGGGGCCTCATTATTCATCGTGAAGCCGTCAACTTTGCAAGGGATATGAGGCCTAGCCATTTGATGCCAATTTCTTGGCTAATCTTATGTCTTTGTACTACCACCTTTGGAAAGACCCTTATGCCCAATGATCGAATGGTGCGTTTAAACGCTAGGCACTACTAAGGATATATTTTTATTTATTTATTTATTTTTAAATAATTTGAGATTGGGGATAGTACATCGTACCAGACACTATTCCTATCAGTTATGCAGCTTTATTCAATAACGAAACAAGAAAGCATATTCATTAATGTCATCCACATTGAAATGCAGAGCCATAAACCAAAAAGACAAAATACCGTCTTATGCATGTCGTGAGAGTGGTCGTGTACACGTCCGCATGCTTCATTACATGTAATATAAAGCGAAACACGAAAGCGTATTCATTAATGTCATCAACATTGAAATGAAGAGCCATATCCCAAAAAGGCAAAATACTGACTTATGCACGTCGTAAACGTAGTCGTGTATATGTCCGCATGCTTTACTACATGTAATACTTCTTTTGGTTGTCTGCATGCCATGGACGGTTGACCTCGTAGCCTTCATCGTCTTTTAGCATATACGTTCCCCTCTTGACCTCTCTTGAGATTTGGTATGGTCCTTCCCAATTTGCGGTCAGATTTCCTCTATCCGGTTTCAGGCCTGTGGCCTACCTATTTCGGAGAACGAAATCTCCTACTTTGAGATTGTGACCCCGGACTTTTTTATCGTGTAGCCGCTTCGCGATCTGTTTGTAATTTTCGAGCCTGCGATAAGATGCTATCCTCTTTTCCTCTGCCAAATCAAACTCGACTTTTCTGTTGATTTCGTTATCTTCGAGGGTGTACCATGCGACTCGGATGCTTAGGAATGCCATTTCGATCTGGGTCATGGCCTCAGTGCCATATGTAAGCGCAAAAAGAGTTTGACCTATTGGGGTTTTCACCGTAGTACGGAGCGACCAAAGGGTGGCGGGGAGTTTGTCAACCCATCCCCTGACTTGGCCCAATCACCCACGCTTTTCTTGAGCATCTTAATTATCTGTTTGTTTCCAGCCTCCACTTGACCGTTACCTTGAGGGTAAGCTACTGATGACTGCCATTGCTTCACATTATAATCTTTGGAGAAACTTGAGAACTCCTTTCTAAATTATGGCCCGTGATCGGAGACCACCGCTTTTGGAATGCCAAATCAGGACCATATTTGATCGTGTAGGAAGTAAACCGTGTCCTTAGCTCCTATTTTTGCTAATGGTTTGGCCTCAATCCACTTAGTGAAGTAGTCTACTGCTACTATAACGAGTGTGCATTTACCTCTTCCCCTTGGGAACGGGCCAATAAGATCTAAACCCCACATATCAAACGGCCATGCTGTTATAACAATGCTCTGCTCTACAGATGGTAACCGTGGTATATCTGTGAATTTTTGGCATGCTTGGCATGTCCAGACTAAAGTCTCGGCATCTTTTAGAATCGTCGGCCAATATTACCCAGTGAATATGACCTTTTGGGCGAGGGACCGAATGGCGGGGTGGCTGCTGCACGCTCCCTGATGCAGCTTTGCTAGGATCTTTTGGATTTCTTCCTTGCCGACACATCTGAGTAAGGGTTTTTTGATGGATCTTATGTATAACATGTTATCCAAGATGGTGTACCTTGCCGCCCTTTTCTGATGTGAGCGAGCCTCATTCCTATCCAATGGTAACCATCCTGATTCAAAGTATGCCCGGATATCATCGACCCAGCTTTGATCTGGCGCCTGTTTGTCTACATCCATCACTCGGTTTCTGTTGATAGAAGGTGCCGTTAGATACTCAACCATTATGGATGGATCTGTGAACTCGTCCCCCCTGATAACCTTGATAAGAATTCTGCTCTCAAAATTTCTTTCCTATCAATCCTTTTGAACTCATAGTAATTGAATTCTTTTTTTAGCTGCCTGACTACCTCACAATATTTGCCCAGGATGTCACAATGTGTGCCATAATCTCCCGATATTTGATTGACCACTAGCTATGAGTCACAATAGACTTCGACGTTATGAACTCTCATTTCTTTTGCAAGATCGAGTCCGGCTATGACTGCCTCATACTCCGTTTGATTATTATATGTGTCGAACTCGAATCGGAGTGCTTTCTCAATCTCCTCAGTAGTCCCTGGTTCGGATTATACAAATCCGGCCCCGAATCTGTTTCTACGGGAGGCACCGTCGACATACAATTACCAGAAGTTCTTTGGCCATTTTGGTTCTGCGGTTTTAGCTCGGGCTTTGTCATTCATTTCTTGTGAGCTTGACAGCTCCCTGTTGAAGCTTGTTTCCACGACGAAATCTGCTAGTGATTGAGCTTTGATCGCCTTTCGGGGTTGGTAGTGTATATCGGATACCGTGAGCTCGATTTCCCATTGAAGTATGCGACCCGATATGTCCAGCTTGTGTAGTCCTTGACGCAATGGACATTCATGACAACGACAATAGGATGGGAAGTAAAGTATCCCCTGAGTTTGCGGGCGGCGATAACTAGCGAGTAGGCAAGCTTTTCAACATTAAAATAGCGGCCCTCTACCGGACTGAGAGCCTTGCTCACATAGAAAACGGGGTTTTGGAGGGTTCCGGCCTCTTTTACAAGTACAACGGCTACTGCCCGATCTGACGCCGCCAAATATAGAAATAAAACATCTCCAGCTATTGGGCTAACCAGCAAGGGGGGTTTCCTCAGATATTCCTTGAGATTTTGAAATGCTCAGGAACATTCTTCATCCCATGAAAAGGTTTTGTTGCCTTTTAATATTTTGAAGAAAGGAAGACATTTTTCTGTGGATTTTGATTTGAGTCTGCCCAAAGCAATTATCCTTCCATTAAGCTTTTGAACCTCTTTCATGCACGTCGGTTCCCTCATTTCGAGCAAAGCTTGTATCTTTTCTTGGTTGGCCTCTATGCCTCGATGACTAACCAAGAAACCTAGGAATTTGCCCGCTTGCACGCCGAATGTGCATTTTGCCAGATTAAGCTTCATAGAATGTCTTCGGAGATTTTCAAAAGTCTCAGCAAGGTGGGAGGCATGGTTACAACTAGCTGACTTGACCACCATGTCATCTATATATGCTTCCATATTTTTGCCGATTTGTGCCGTGAAAACTTTATTTACCATCCGTTGATATGTCGATCCTGAGTTTTTTAACCCAAAAGGCATCATCTCAAAATAATACATACCCCCGGCCGCTCTGACGGCCATTTTCTCTTTGTCACACTCTGCCATATTGACTTGATGGTAACCAGATTATGCATCTTGGAAGCTTAAGGTATCAAATCCTGTGATGGAGTCAACTAATTTGTCAATCCTAGGTAACTGGTAAGGATCCTTTGGGCAAGCTTTGTTTATGTCAGCGAAATCGACACACATTCTCCATTTTCCATTATGCTTTTTCACCATGACTACGTTGGCCAGCCAGGTTGGGTAAGCAATCTCTTTAATGATTCCAGCTTGCAAAAGTTTGTCAATCTCTTCCTTGATAGCAGCTTCTTTCGCTGGAGTGAACTGTCGGGCTCGCTGCTGAATCACTTTGAATGTCGGGTCTACCTTTAGGTGATGAAGCGCAACCTCTAGCTCTACTCCTCTTATATCGGTCTCAACCCACACAAATGCATCTAAGTTTGCCCGGAACTGTGCAATTAAGACCTCCTTATCAGACGCGGACAGGAGAACTCAAATTTTTATCATTTCACACTCAACCTCTGTAAGAGGGAGTTGTCCAACCATCCGGATCGCGGTCATTCGTGCAGGCTCCTCTTTTTGCTCGAGGCGTGGCCTTTTGTCCTCAGTTCTTGAAGCTTGGAATATGTCAGGACTGACTCAGGGTCGCTAATACTTACCCCGATCCCATTTTCCGTATAAAATTTCATGCGTTGATGAGGGATCGACACAACCATTTGGAACTGTCATAGAGCTGGGGCTCGTATGTTCATGTTGTAACTTGATTGGAGGTCTACGACAAGAAAGTTTACCTTCTCGGTGCAAAAAGGAGCATGGTCCCCTATCTGCACATCCAAATTGATGGCCCTTGACCTGAATTCGGTGATTGGTGAACCCCTCAAGGGTGCCATTATGTGGCCTCAAGTTGGAATCACTGAAGCTGAGCTCCCTGAAGCAGTTGTAGTACATGATATCTCTACAGGCCCCCTGTCAATAATTACCCTGTTTAACAGTGCTCGGTTGACAATGACCGAGATACTTAAGCATGAATCCTCAGTATGAACGGTTGTCAATTCATTGCGGGTAAATGTAAGAGGCTGTTCCTGTCCGAGCAAGAAAGTTGGTCGCTTGACGCGCTTACGAATTGAGTTGATTCGGTGCTTGATCTTGTTATTACTAGGTGCACCCTCAGTAATAATACGAATCTTTTTATCATATAGACGGGGTTGACGGTTATCCTTGTTCGCCCTGCCGCCATCCTTTCTATACTGATCAATCTTCCCCTTTGTATAAGCTTTTCGATCTCAATTTTCAATTGCCAGCACTCCTCCGTGGTATGTCCATGATCTTTATGAAATCGGCAGTATTTGAAGGTATTGTGATGCCTATCGGGCCTTATCCGAGTAGGGTCGGGTAGCTCATCTTTTACCTCAGCTAGAAGTCGAGTATATGAGATAGTAATGGTTGTGAAGTTATCATCCATAAATTTCTCAGGTTTCCTGAGATCGCAACCTCGGTTCCTGCAACTTTCTCTTAGTGGGCTCCGGTCTGCTCTCTATCTACCACGCCGAGTTATAGACGCAACTGTTGGTGCCTCAGTCGCTACATATTTTCTTGCTTCAGCCAACATATCTTGAAGGTTTTTGGGCGCGCTGAGAGCGAAGTGGGACTTGAGATAACCCTTTCCTAGCCCTGCTTCAAAGCTAGTCATTATCAAATTCTCGGGCAATCCGTGGGTCTACTCATAGATTCTGGTAAAACGATCAAAGAAACTACGCGTAGTCTCAGTCTCGCCTTGGCAGATTTCAGGCAAGTCTGTGTGAGTTTTCTTAGGCTGACCAATGGATCTGAACTCTGTTGTAAATTTGTTCACCAGGTCATCCCATGATGTAATTGACCTAGGAGGAAAACTGTGAACCCATGTGGCCGCCCTATCTTGCATTGCTCCGAAAAATGCAATTCACCACGCTTCTTCACTGGACGTGGCTAAACTGAACTTGCTCTGGAAGGCGGACAACCAATTGAGAGGGTCTGTGGTCCCATGGTAATTCGTGGCTGTGGGATAGTGTATTCCTCCTCTAGGGGCCACCTTTAGTATGTTCTCGTGAAGAACACATGTTCCCCAGGTGGGTGTTTCCTGGAATACTGCCTTTCCTTTTTCTAAGTTCGCGGTTTTCCTTTTCATTAGCTCAAATTCATCCCTCACTTCCGGGGGAAGTGTTGACTTGACTGTGCTTTCCGTGTAATCTGAGTCATCAATTACCTTGGTTCGGGGCCGCACCTATCGGGTATTCTCTATCCTCAGTTGACTACGTGTAGGGGCTGCACCGCAGACCTTATCCACGGGCCCAAGGCGATGGAGCACCGATCTTCTACTTTTTTTCCGGGATAGAGGTGGCATGACTGCTCTGTTGTGCCTGATGACCATGGTCAGTCCCCACTGGGTCTTTTCTCTTGGTGGGGTTGTGAGTGAGTTGCACTTCAGTCGGAGCCGGCATTGGCGGATAGAACTTACTCACCGGCAAATGAGGGTGGCCATTGGCTATAAGCTGTAGATTGTATATCCGCATGTCCACTACATATTCCATGTGAGACTTCAGAGCGTGGACATGAGAGTCTGGTCCTATGTCAGGGGTTGCCCTTGGCTCCAAGTTTTGCTGATGCGATCCTAAGGCATGTTTGCCCTGGCTTTTCCGTATTGCCGTGGCCTCTAATTCCCGTGCCCTTGCCTTTTCTAACAGCACCCCACGCATGTCGGGGTCATTTTTGTAGCCACTGTTCCCGCCAGCGGTGTGTGAACCTGTGCTACGTCCACTCTGATGTGATGCTGTGTCACGTGGTGGATCATGATATGTTCCTTTATTCGGTGTCTCAGGGTTTATGAGTTTCCCTCCAGTCATTTGATTCGAAAGGAAACTTGCACTATACGCTAACTAGCCAAATTCTTTGCAACAAACGAAGTCTTACCTAGATTTTGGTAAAAAAACTCAACTGAGCCGGTTGTGCCAACTGACAACGATTCTACTTTAGAAACTGGGAACATGCATGTGCTGATCCATGGGTGCTGACGATTCTCCTCCATGTTTTGTGAATGTACCGTTAGTGAGCTCCCTCTTTCTGGCAAGCATGCTCTGTGTAAAAGGTCTCGGTGTGAAGGATCGAAAACCTTTTCCTCCAATCCTTTGAGATAACCGTGAAAGCTGCAATTTCGAGGCTGTACAACCCGAAGGTCAAAACTTTTTCTTGACTGAGATGTTTTAAAGATGGCGGTGCATGTCGTCGGAAAAGCTGTGAGTAATGATTTTGATGAGTTTCGCGGTAACGGAGCCAACTGATATTGCTTAGAATATCACGGTGGTTGTATTAGAACTTATACGGTGGATATCTGAATGGAAGGGATGATTTATGATTTGAGTGGGTGGTGGCTGAGAAGAACTCACGACGGAGCTCAGCCAGTGAGCACGAATGGTGACATGAACAGAAATCCTGGTCGGCAAATTGACAGAGCTTATCTACTTATATTGAATTCGAAGTCTTTTTACAGGTGATATGAGGCCTCTATTTATAGTCAAGACGTTAATCGCGATTAAGATTAACAATGACAAGACATAATTAAGCGTACTTAAGGAGACATGCAGAGGTAGAGGGTCACGCTGAGTAGACCGGGGGTAGCTCTAACGTCTTCACGTCAAGACTGCCTTTTCCTTGTTAATGCCAAGCATGGATCGTGCTCGCCTGCGGGTAGAGGGCTTGGTCAATCCAATCGTAGTGGCGGATAGGGGGCGGCGCATTCAGCCCCCAGTTTGATAGCGGATGATTATGCAGGCTCGATGGCCCAATCATCTTATTTCTAGCCGGGCTGGTGGCGATGGGGGTCAGAGGCTGAGACGAGACGGTTGTGGTGGGTCCAAGGTTGCCCGATCTACTGTGTTAGGCCGCGGTATATCAGTTGGGATCCTGATTAGGTCTTGGCTATAATAGTCAAGATGAGGGAAGACACAATGGTCAATACAAAACTGAATCAAAGATAAAAAAAATGGTCCCAAAATCAGGAAAGGACGGACCGTTGAGTCAACTACTCATCCTGCACTAGTGAGGAAAAAAATCAGTGCAGTGAAATAGCAGAGTAAATCATCTTACCACTAGCCTACTAAAGGAAAAGGCATACTGAAAAGTAATGGAAGACTTTACCCTTCAGAAGATGATTAGAATGTTCCACCTCCAACACATAAAAGGAGACCAGCTTATAGACAGTCAAATGTATAAAGGAAAAACAAGGAGAGACCTGGTCCTAGATACAAGAGACAAGGTGAGAATAGGTCACCTCCTACTTACTGGAAAGTGAAACAAAATGCACAAAAGCCAAAAAGTAGGAAAGTGTATTAGAATAACTTTAGTAACACAATTAGAAGTTATTCTGCCAAGCCTTATACATATGTGGTCGATGATTTCAACCCTCCAAGGAGAAGATCCTTTGGATTTACACTTGGGGTAGGAGGCATGACTGCTAACATGCATGGACCCAAACAGTGTTGGGTACCTAATAATGCTTAATTTGTTTTGTAGGATGTCTGGTACATAGATAGTGGATGTCCCAGACACATGAATGGCAACAAGGGATGGTTGACTTATTTTCAAACATTTTATGGTCCCAAAGTCACCTTTGGAGGCAAAGAAAAATCTGGAAAGATTAAGGGGGAAGGCACAATGCTAAATAACAATATGAAGATTCAGAATGTGGCATATGTCAAGGGATTGAGCTTCAACATTTTGAGCATTAGTCAATTCTGTGACAAAAGCTACAATGTGCACTTTAGAAAAGAAGGTATTCACAAACAAAAAATATAGTTGTACTTGTAGGAAAAAGAAAAGACAACATGTATGTGGTGGATTGGAAGACATCAAAAGTAGAAACTTGTCTCCTAGTTAAACATAAGCAATCACCAAGCTGGATTTGGCACAGAAGACTGAACCACCTGAATTTCAAGACTATCAACAAATTAGCAAAAATCAATCTTGTGGAAGGCCTATCTGAAATCACATACAAGAAACAAAGTCTATGTGATGCATTCCAGAAGGGAAAGCAGATCAAGAGCTCATTCAGGTCAAATCCACACAAGTCAACAACAAGAATTCTGCAACTTTTACACGTGGATTTACTTGGACCAGTTACACAAGTAAGTGTAAGTGGAAAGAAGTACACTCTAGTGGTGGTTGATGACTTCTCCAAATACACATGGACCATATACATGAATATAAAGAAAGAGACACCCAAGAAACTTCCAGATCTATTAAGAAGACCTCATGTTGGTCCCTTGGAAAGGCTAACACAAGTTTAGAGGGGGGTGAATAAACTTGTCACCAAAAACTGGATTTAAACAAATTAATGTTCAGTTAAAACTTGTGTGGAGTTAAGCTAACTCAACTGAGTATAAGTCAATACTGACTTATCCTTAGTCTAGTTAACTGGAAGCAGATTAATTTAGCCTTTAAAAGATATGAATTATCAGATAACGTGTTGAGTCATTTTCTTAAGTTTGCTGAAAGTAAGAGCTAGATAATAATGACTATAATGTAGTAAGTAAATGTGTAAAGTAAGTAAACAAGAATTATAGAGGTTCCAGGTGGTGTAATCCTGTCAGTCCTCTCTTCCCCTGTGATTCGGAGGAAAATTCCACTTGAACTTCTTTGAGGTGGCCCAGTTACAAAAAGTTCTAAACTGATAGTCCTTGACTAATCCCAAGCTTCACTATCTAAACACCTATAGAACATGTAGAATGGCTGCTCTTCAACTGTTTGAAAAACTGGTCCTTGGAAGGTTGAATTGCCTCTTCACCAGCTCATCACAAACACATTCTTCCTGACTGCACTCAACTATCCTTCACACCTTCTTGGTGTTTCACAGTCTAGAACATTTGATAGAATCAAAGTTGAGACTTGAATCAATGACTATGATTCAATTGTGATATGAGCTTTTCCTCTAGATAAAGACTGTTTATGAACAACTCTTATTTCTTCAATTGATAAATCTTGATATGCTTGAACTAATGAACACTTGAAGAAATTTCTTGATCTTGCAATTAATTGTTTTATAGAATTCTCTTGATTTACTTTCCCCCTTGATATGAGCTTTATTGACTTGATTGATTATTATAATTCCCCCCCCCTTTCTTCTTATGA
The DNA here is from genome assembly GCA_026214975.1 of Gentiana macrophylla. NCBI lineage: Eukaryota > Viridiplantae > Streptophyta > Magnoliopsida > Gentianales > Gentianaceae > Gentiana > Gentiana macrophylla. The sequence continues at coordinate 61,517,645 of CM047808.1, read as the reverse complement.
TAGAAGTGGTCTATTTATAGGGGTTTATCTAACGGTCAGATTGAATTCGAATCCTTGTAGCCGTTAGTGGTCCTACTTTCTTGCTTGTACGTTACTTGTCAGAACGGATAGATTATCCTCCAATCATGATTCTTGTATTGTAACGGTTGGATTCTTCTTCAGTTTAGTTAATCCTTAGTTCTAAAACTGATTTACTGAGAACATTGTCAGTTCAGTTTCTAAGAGCTTTAACTGAGTTTATTTTTACTCTTCTTCAACAACTCCGTACTCTTCCTTTCAGCTGATTAATATTGATCTAACCAGAGTACACCAGAGAATTAATCAGCAAAGACATTATTGTCCTTATGTGTCTTAACTTCCCTATACAAGATCCATAAAGTCAGTTCAGGTCATCACAATCTTGCCTGAAGTCTAACTTTACGGTCTCGACGTAGTCTTCATAAACTCAGTTAGAACCCTCAGTTATTCTGTCTTCAATAACAGAGTCTGTGACCCCCAGTTCTTCATCAACTGAGTTTGAACCCTCAGTTATTCTATCTTCTAGATAAGCCAACCGAGTTTGTGTCCCTCAGCGAACTTATCTTCTTCATTTTCATATAGGTGTGCTCTGTTCTCCAGTTTAACTAATTTCCAGTTTCACGTTATCTCAGTTTCTTGTTATCTCAGTTCATTTTTATCTCAGTTCTCAACCTAGAAATATTACAGTGCTCGTCTGATTTAACTTATACAAATATCAGACTCTATTAAATCGTATACATTGATATCTAGACATCTTTTGCTTTGCACTATAACAGCTAGTTATGAAACTTCATCAATGGGGTCTAAAACAATGACTGAATAAGTGATGAATCATCATCAAAACATAAATTTTATTTCCAACAATTTCCCCCTTTTTGATGTTGTCAATACCCTCCTTAAAAGCAATGCAAAAAGATAAAACAAGATAATGACTAACACAATGAACTGAGAAACTGAGAATTTATTGATATCTGAGTTACAAAGTTGGGTAATCGAATACAACATAATAAAAAGTACTAAAAAATAGCTTCTTTTTACTTAACAGTTAAACTAAATTGATTGTCAGAAGCTTCAACAATATTCCTCATAGGATCATTTGTTGTAGTACTTTCGATTCCATGGATGCTTGCCCATATGTTCAATGATTCAGATAAATTGTGTTTGCCGAAGAATTTTCTTTTGAAAAGAATTGTGAAAGTGAAAACAGATGTCCTCAGTCTTTCACTAATGGCTATTTTTAGTAAATTCTGAACAAAATCATTTTCAGTCATTTCAACCTTATCTGATTCTTTGTCTAGAATACCATCCATTTCCCATTTCTTAAGTTTGTTCCAGTTGTGCACGAGAATCTTTTGCATATGTAGAAATATTTCTAGAGATTCTTGTCTTGATTCTCCTTCTATGGCTGGTAGATTTTTGAATAAGCTGTAGAGACGAGAATCCAAGCCAATTCTTTTGTCAATTGTCTCTGAGTATTTAGCAATTTGCTCAATCTCCTTCTCTAGCTTTCTTCCGTTCAGGCAGCTTGTCATCATTGTTTGCAAGGACTCGTGGCATCTCAATTGCATGGACTTTTAAGACATCCAAACTTTCCCCCTTATTGACATCATCTTTAGCAATCAGGCTTTTGATGTAATTGTTTAGGTTCTGCTGAGTTGATGCCAAAATGGTTTGAGCTACAACTGAGTCTTTCATGCCATTTTCCATAAGAATCATTATATCAACAAAATTATTGAGAATCTCTTCCTATCTGTCTTGGTTTCATCTCTTCTTGCATCATTGTCAATGGTGTTTTTCGAAGCTCAATTAGAGTGTCTTGACAGTTGCTAGTGACGATATCAAACTTTTTTCCAGTTCGCTCCTTTCATTTTTGCTAGCCTCTAAGGACTTTAGAACTTTTCCAAACAAATAGTTATCGTCCTTCTGAATTCTGATTATCTCATTATGATAGAATTTAATGAGATCAACCTGAGTTGGTATGTCTTTTGAGCTTTCATCTTGTTGTTCATTGGCTTTGCTTGTCTCAGCCTCAGTTGATTTAGCTTGCTTCAGAGGTGAGAGAACAACATGCTTCAGTTTTTTTTTGTATTCTACCGATCTTCTCTTTTCTTCAGATTGTTTTCTAATTTCTTCCAGACTTGATTGATCAACATTTCTTGCGGGTGAAATTTGTACGTTGAATTCATCATCTGATCCTTCTCCAGCCATGTTTGCTACAGTTCTTGCTATTTCTAGCATAGATTTATCAGTGGGAGATTGATAACCTCCTTCTTCTTCTTGTTCATCAGATATAGTTCTAGAGATAGAACTTCCACTTCTTTCTTCAGAATTACAAGAATCATCATCGATTTCGATCGGGCACTCTTCTTTTCTAGTAAAGAGGAGAGAATCCCTTTCTGCAAATTGGGATCTTCCTATGAATCATTATCATAATCATTCTTTTTGGAGCTTCCACCAGCTGTGGCTTCCTTCCAAAAACTATTTCTAATTAGCGCATATCCACGATTTAAGAATTCATCGGTATTGATCACTTCTAATAGATTGGTAATGTTGAGAGATCAAATACTTCTTTTTCAGTAACTTCCATTTCTACTAGCTGACTCCTTTTATTGGCGATAGAATTGAATTTCCAGATTTGGTATTTGCTTAATCGCTCATAATCAGCTGCCATTAGTTTTCCATGATCAGGTGAGGACTTAGATTGAGTGACAATCTCCTCAGATCCTCTTGAGATCTCCTGGTCAACTTCCAGAATATCTCCAGTTCTCACAACATCTTAAGTTTGCACTGGGTTGGTATTGCTGGTTCCTCCCTCAACAGTAACTGGGATGACTGATGAATCTTTTTCAATAGTTGAAACTGAGATTATGGGCTCAGTTCTCAAATCTTTGTTACTAACAAGTTCTTCAACAACTTGTTCTCCAGCAGGCTCAAGTTCCAATTTAGTAACTGGAACTTCTTTCATCGTGGATTCAATAAGTTCTTCTTCATTGACCAGCTCATCCAAGTGGATGACTTTAGTCGATCTTGATTCTACTTCAGCTCCTTTATCTTTAGAGTGAGAAGCTAAAAGATCTTCGACTGATTCCTCAAATTCTAATGTGGAAGCAGCTTTTTGATGTGTGGATCTAGATTTTGAAAGTAACAAAAGCATGTCCATAGTTGCTTTGTCAATTAATCTTTCTTCACTGTCAGATCCTTCATCGTCGTGTTCAACTCTCAGGGTCTGTTCCCCCTGAGTGTCAGCTTCCTTCTGTAAGTCAGCTTCAACATTTTGTTCTCTGTTGAGAACATCAGTTTCCTTTGTCATTTCAATTTCTTCTGGATGTTGAACTAGTTCTTGAATTGGTAAAACTTCAGTTACAGATGCTGAAACAGATTTGGTGAGAGTAACTTTAGTTCTGACTTTTTGTGCTGATCCTTCAGCAACTGAAGTAGTGACTTTTGTTGGTGATACTTCTACTGATTTCTTAGTAACAAGATCAGATTTGGCTTTTTCTACATCTTCTATACTTTTTCCTTCTTTTCCTTATTTCTTCAACTTGTTCCAAGGCTTCATTTCCAGTTACAACTTTCTTCGACTTCCTGCTTTTCTTCTTTTTAGGTTAACTCACAGAACCTTCAGCTTATCTTTTTCCAGATTTCTTTAACAACAATCTTCCTATTGGCAACCAATGCTTCTTTTCTCTTTGCAATTCCAAAGTGATCGAGAATTCTTTGGACCACCAGTGCAAGAGTCATCTTGTGATAGAATCGACCTTTCTTGACATCGGTCTTCCTTTTGGGTGTGTCAATTGATTGTGCTACTGATTGATCAAAAATATATCTTTGCCAATTGAAACTTTCTCCAAACCAAATCACATATAATAAATCCAATTTTGCTCCAGAGAGATTGCTAAAGTTTCCCGCATTTCCAATTATGCAATTTGCTAACATCTTGGTGAGAAAATTGAATTCCGGTTTGAGTAAGCTTGTGCTTCCGGTCTGTGAAACTGTGGAGTCTACATCAATTATATCTTTCCATAATTTCTCCTTCAGTTCTTTAGTTAATTTGATGGCTGACGTTCCTCTAGATTTGTCGAAACCAATAATCTTTGCAATTAGGTCTTCAGTAACTTTGATTTGTTTACCATTGATAGATGTGGTAAAAGTGTGTGTGCCCTCTCCTTCTAGAGCTGTACTTCCAAATTCATAGAAGTCGCCAATGCTCTCCAGACAGACACTCTTCAGATTGATGTTGAATACAGCATCCAAACCTTTGATTTGCTGTATTTTTGTTGCAATTACTTTGGCTAGAGTTTGATCAGTAAACTTGGCAATAAATTGATCAAGTGATATGATCATTCCAGGTTCAATATGAGTAGAAGTCATTGTTTTCTGGATTTAATTGAAATTTGAAAATTCTTGGGGATTAAAAAAGATAATGAAGTAGATTCAAAATTCAAGTGCAGAGAATTATGGAAGAAATTTTAGGGTTATTTATAAATGGTAGCAAGGGTAGTTAAGAATTGAGTGGGACTCAAAACGTCTTGTCATAAATGTTTTGAGATTGTGAAAATGAAGATGAGTGGAAAAGATGGACAGTTGAGATTAGAAAAGATCACGTCTTTTCCTCACATCCGTAGCTAGAAAATAGAGTAGATGCAGTGTATCTCCAGCTGTACACGTTCAGTCTTGTATTTATACTGAATTCAAAAACTCAGTTCTGAATACAACTCAGTTTTGTGAATCACACCTTTCCAGTTCTCTGTTAGTGATATTCTCCTGCAAAACAAAATAAGGGATTTTCGGTACCCATATCTATTTGGGTCCTAACTGATTAGTTTTAGATGATATAATTTTATTTTTGACTTTATACCTTTCTTGATATTTTGACTGAGTAAAGTCAGTTTTCAAAAACTTTTAATTTGCTGTTTTGTCCTAATTCTTTTTGGTTTGTTCAGTTTGTGGAACTGATGTGATTGTTCACTCCAGTCTTCATCAGTGGGAAACAGTCTCCCTTTCTCTCTGAGTCTGTTAATCCATGAATGTTCTTCATTCTTAGATGGATATGACTTGAAAATTTTTCTTACCGATCTCTGATCAGTCTTGCCTTTTTCAGCCTTCTGAGCCTTCCTGTAAAATCTGTTGTTGTGGTGTTTTTTACCAACTGATTTTCAGTTCTGTCAGTTTGTGTATTTGGCTGTGCCGAGTTTTTGTCAGTTCTGATAATTTTATCAGTTTTTTGAGTTCCTGACTGTTGTGCAGTCACAAATTTCATTGCATCTGAACTTAGAATTATGCTGATTAACAAACCCCAAACCAGATCTGTCTCTAAATGGTTTTCCATGTTTGAACTAAACACTGGGATGGGATCAACTGATGATTCTGTGATGTTTATTACTTCTATCAGTTCATCAGTTGGTTGAATTACCTTGGTTCCATTATCAGCCTTGATTAAATTGATCTCAGCATTCAATCTCGAAACTTCAGCTTTCAATAAATTTTTCTCCTTTTTGACATTCTCGTAATTCTTCTGAATTACCTCCAATTCCTTTATGAGTATGTCCAAAGTTTTATTGAAATCTTCATTTCTCTGATTGTTTTAGGTGATGTAACTGTTAGATGTAAATGCAATTACCTCATGTTGTTTGATAGATAAATTCTTATTTGAGGAATTTTCATCATTTAGAACTTGTTTCCTTTTATCATTGATATTTGCCTATGCTGCTCCTAGCAGTATGATTTCCTCATCACTTTCACCTCCATAGCTCATGGGTAGAATCTCAACAATATCTTTGGATTTTGCGAAGGTTGGATCTTCAATGATGGTTTTAGTCAGTTTTTCTTCTATGTAATCAGCTACTCGTAGCAACTCCTTTTCAGTTTCTTCTGAGAGATCACTTAGGGATGGAAATACTCTGGATTCATCATCATATGAGTTAAAGTCAATATCCACATCATTACTAAAAAGAGGTTCTGGATTTGTATGTGAGCTCGTAGTGCTGAAACTTTCAAATACATGATCCTGAAAGTCAGAAACAACATTTGTAAATAGTCAGTCAGGGGGTTATTCAGCCAACTTCTAATTCAAGATGTATTCATTTGAATTTTAATGAAATGCTTTTACAACTGATACAGTAAGGGGTTTTCAACAACTGGTTTGTCTTTGGATCACTTCCAAAAGAAAGAACTGCTCTGATACCAATTGTTGGTCCATTAGAAAGGCTAACACAAGTTTAGAGGGAGGGGGGTGAATAAACTTGTCACCAAAAACTGGATTTAAAACGAATTAAGGTTCAGTTAAAACTTGTGTGGAGTTAAGCTAACTCAACTGAGTATAAGTCAATACTGACTTATCCTTTGTCTAGTTAACTGGTAGCGGATTAATTTAGCCTTTAAAAGATATGAATAATCAGATAACGTGTTGAGTCAGTTTCTTAAGTTTGCTGAAAGTAAGAGCTAGATAATTATGACTGTAATATAGTAAGTAAATGCGTAAAGTAAGTAAACAAGAATTAAAGAGGTTCCAGGTGGTGTAATCCTGTCAGTCCTCTCTTCCCATGTGATGCGGAGGAAAATTCCACTTGAACTTCTTTGAGGTGGCCCGGTTACAAAAAGTTCTAAACTGATAGTCCTTGACTAATCCCTAGCTTCACTATCTAAACACTTGTAGAACTAGTAGAATGGTTGCTCTTCAGCTGTTTGAAACACTGGTCCTTGGAGGGTTGAATTGCCTCTTCACCAGCTCATCACAAACACAGTCTTCCTGACTGCACTCAACTGTCCTTCACACCTTCTTGGTGTTTCACAGTCTAGAACCTTTGATAGAATCAAATTTGAGACTTGAATCAATGACTATGATTCAATTGTGATATAAGCTTTTCCTCAAGATAAAGACAGTTTATGAACAGCTCTGATTTCTTCAAATGACAAATCTTGATATGCTTGAACTAATGAACACTTGAAGAAATTTCTTGATCTTGCAATTAATTGTTTTATAGAATTCTCTTGATTTACTTTCCCCCTTGATATGAGCTTTATTGACTTGACTAATTATTATAATTCCCCCCCCCCCTTCTTCTTATGATAGAAGTGGTCTATTTATAGGGGTTTATCTAACGGTCAGATTGAATTCGAATCCTTGTAGCCGTTACTGGTCCTTCTTTCTTGCTTGTACGTTACTTGTCAGAACGGATAGAATATCCTCCGATCATGATTCTTGTATTGTAACGGTTGGATTCTTCTTCAGTTTAGTTAAACCTTAGTTCCAAAACTGATTTACTTAGAACATTGTCAGTTCAGTTTCTAAGAGCTTTAACTGAGTTTAATTTTACTCTTCTTCAACAACTCAGTACTCTTCCTTTCATCTGATTATTATTGATCTAACTAGAGTACACCAAAGAATTAATCAGCAAAGACATTATTGTCCTTTTGTGTCTTAGCTTCCCTATACAAGATCCATAAAGTTAGTTCTGGTCATCACAATCTTGCATGAAGTCTAACTTTACAGTCTCGACGTAGTCTTCATAAACTGAATTTGAACTCTCAGTTCTTCTGTCTTCAATAACTGAGTCTGTGACCCTCAGTTCTTCATCAACTGAGTTTGAACCCTCATTTCTTCTATATTCTAGATAAGCAAACCGAGTTTGTGTCCCTCAGCGAACTTATCTTCTTCAGTTTCATATAGGTGTGCTCTGTTTTCCAGTTTAACTAATTTCTAGTTTCCCATTATCTCAATTTCTTGTTATCTTAGTTCCTTGTTATCTCAGTTCTCAACCGATAAATATTACAGTGCTTGTCTGATTTAACTTAAACAAATATCAGACTCTATTAAACCCTATACATTGATATCTAGACATCTTTTTGCTTTGCACTATAATAGCTAGTTATGACATTTCATCAATGGTGTCTAAAACATTGACTGAATAAGTGATGAATCATTATCAAAACATAAATTTTATTTCCAACACTTCAAAATGAGCAACAGTTGAATATCATCAAGATTAGATCAAAAGAGGAACAAAATTCTTAAATAAGGTTATCAGTGAAGAAAATGGAGTGTTACATCAATTATTTGCAGTAGGAACTCCACAACAAAATGGAGTAGCTGACAGAAGAATTAGAACTCTAAAAGAAGCTGTCAATGATAGAAGAAGACAGCTTACCAAAAAGATTTTTGATAGAAGCAGCAAACACAGAATGCTACACATAGAATAGATCAGTCATCAACAAGCATCATGGAAAAACACCTTATGAAGTGTGGAATGTGAGAAGACCAAACATATCTCACTTACACATGTATGGAGCAAAATGTTTTTCCTTAAATAGAAATCAATTACACTGTTGATGAAAAAGATGATGAAGCAATATTTATGGGATACTACGAGACCATCAAAGCTTTCAGTGTACAAAACAAGAGAACCTTGGTAATTGAAGAGTCAATTCATGTAGTGTTTGATGAACCAAACACTATTTGTGAAGATCAACACACTCCAGAAGAAGAAGAGACAAGAAAACAAGACTCTGGACAAGCTTATGTGGAAGCTGAGACACCAACTGCACTACTAGATGAAGCAACTTATGAACAAGAAGATGTACTAGCTGATACACAAGAAGAGGTAGCATCACAGACACAACTACAACCTGATGTCAACTTGTTCAGAGATCATACAACTGAGCAAGTCATTGGAGATGTCAACATTGGTGTCAGAAGCAGAAGACAACTAGAAAGAATGCTAACTTGTTTTCTGTCACAGGTTGAACCTAAAACAATAGTTGATGCTATTGAAGATGTTGATTGGATAACAACAATGCAAGAAGAGCTAAATGAGTTTGAAAAAGATGAAGTTTGGGAACTGGTGGAAAAACCAAACCTAGCAAATATCCTTGGAACCAAGAGGGTATTCAGAAACAAGGTGGAAGAACAAGGAGAAATTGTAAAAAACAAGGCAAGGCTGGTAGCAAAAATATACTCATAAGAAGAAGACATATATTATGATGAAACATTTGCATCAGTGGCCAGATTGGAAGCAATTAGAGTATTCCTAGCATTTGCAGCTCATAAAGACTTCAAAGTCAATCAGATGGATGTCAAAAATGCATTTCTGAATGGACTACTACAAGAAGAAGTATAAGTGGAGCAACCCCCTAGATTTCAAATGAAAGGAAAATAAGATAAAGTGTACAAAATCAAGAAAGCATTGTATGGACTTAAATAGGCACCTAGGGCCTGGTATGAGACACTTTCTCAATTCTTAATTAACAATGTATTCAGCAAAGGAACCATTGACAAGACTTTTTTCAAGTTACATGATGGATCAAGAACTTTACTTGTCCAAATATATATGGATGATATCATATTTGGATCATAAGAGGAAAATCTATTTGAGACGTTTGCAAATCTAATGAAGAGAAAATTTCAATTGAGTATGATGGGAGAACTCAACTATTTTCTTAGATTACAAGTGAAACATATGAAAGATGACATATTCATAAACAAGACAAGTATACAAAGGACTTGATAAAAAGTTATGGTATGGACACAAGTGGAACATCATAAACACCAATGTGTGCAAGAGTCATTCTAGGAAAAGATGAATATGGAAAGGATGTGCATCAGATGATGTACAGAGGCATTATTGGTTCACTACTCTACTTCACTGCCAGCAGACTAGATATAGCATTTGCAGCAAATGTATGTGCAAGATTCCAATCACAACCAAAGGAATCTTACTTACTAGCAGCTAAGAGAATCATCGAATATCTAAAGCATACAATGAATGTTGGTATTTGGTATCCAAAAGATGGTGGATTTGTTGGAAGTAGTGCCCGAAAGACAATTTATGTAATTTTTTATATAATTAATAATGAAAGATTTATTCTCATCTTATTATTTGCTTCGTGCTCATAAGTAATACACTATTGAAAACCCTAAGTTGTATTATATATATGCAGCCATATAACTTAGTGTGTGTCACACGTGAGGATTAAGTTTATGGTGATACACTTGAACTGTTAGTCCGTGGTGAACTTAATCAAAGTATGGGGTCTATTGATTAAACCACCATTAATTCGTCCATAACACTTTATGGTGTGACTGTCTTATCCAGACCGTCGATATTGGTTATCTAAGTGGGGCATTTATCTATGATGTAATCATATAGGACTGGACCGATTTAATCTGCGTTTCTCATATAATTCCATGATTGAGAAATCTTATTAAATCACAATATTATCACAAGTTGATCATATATGGATTAACCTTAATCCTGAAGTGATTGCAGACTCTTGCTTGTTTCAAGATAGGGTTATTTGTGTTCATTAAGGATTGCTAAGAGGAGCGGTCCAAATCACTTTCACGTTGGCTCTATCGAGAATGAAAAGTTGGGAATGTGTCTGACCGATACGGAATCCCTTTCTTCCTGTTGGAAGTAGAAAGACAATACCCTTATTTGTTAATCTAGAAACTGATCGATCCCGAGAGTTCATATTAGTTATGAACTAATAGATCACTAGTAAGTTAATGGTAAATAAGGATTAGATGTAATGAAGAGGGTTAATGGAAACATTCATGCTTCATTGTGGATAGTCTGTGGAAGGTTAGTCTATATGTAATGATTATATCAATGTACACTTATTGACTCGACACTTTGAGAATAAGTTATATCTTAATCGATAGAATTCAGTTTTGGATTTATGGTGGCGTAATTCCAGAATTAATAAGTTGAATATAAAATATTATGTTCGATGAATATTTTATTCAATGTTGTGTAGCTACTAGTTATAGGTCCATGGTCCCCGGGTTGGCTCCTAACACGAGAGTGAATTCTCGTATTATGGAGCATCGAGAATAAATTAAATAGTTGGTCTATTTACTGAATATGTGAATTATTATTTATTTGGTAAACAATATGTAAATAGAAAAGACATTTTCTATTTTTCCAAGGCACAATCACATGTGTAGAAAATTGGGAAAAGAAATTTTCCTGAATTATTTCACACGTGTAATTAATTATTTATTTGTTAAATAATTAATGGATAAAATAAGAGAATGATTTTATCATTTAATGATGATTATCTCATTTATGGTGATTATCTCTTATTTATTGTAAATATCTTTTACTTTGGGAAAAATATAATTGTCTTGTGAAAATGATAACTCTCTCTTGCTCAATTATTTTCCTATATAGAGAGAGTCATCCCAACACAGCAGACACACCATCATGTGCACCTCATTAGATCTAAAAGGAAGAAATATTAATTTCTTGCCTTAGCCTTTGGGAAGAAGAAAATTTGGAGTTTTTCTTGGAGCATATTTGAGGAGGTTTGAATGCGCGATCGATGTCCACAAGTCGTCGTTTGGAGGTACAACTCGGAAAATCATGGCTTCTCTTCTGTTGGGTAAAAATTCAACCTTCATATAGATTAGATTAATTAAATATGCGAATCATGTCGTGGTAAAATCGTAAACGAATTTCAATTCGTTGCTTCCGTTGTGCATGATCGAGAGTCTCGATCGGTGCTGTGAATCAGATCTGAAGAAAAATGGAAAAAATTGCTCCGGAAATTGCGAGGACCCTCCCTGCAATTACGAGCTACGGGAAATTTTTCCGGATCCGGTTTTTCTTGTGTTTCGGATCCTGATTCGGGTTTCTGTATATCCAGCTTGATTCAAATTAATCTCATACTCTGATTTAGACTATTCTGGATGTAAAGTGGATAGAAAAAGCACTTCAGGAACTTGTCAGATGCTCGGTAGCAGACTAGTATCATGGCTTAGAAAAAGCAAAACTCTATAACTACTTCAACAGCTGAGGGAGAATGTATAGCAGCTAGTAGCTATTGTGCTTAAGTACTGTGGATTAGACAGAAGCTATGAGATTATGGAATAGATGAGAAGACGATTCCTATCATGTGTGACAACACTAGAGCAATATCAATCATAGAGAATCCAGTACTCTACTCGAGAACAAAACATATTGATGTAAGACATCATTTTATAATTGATCAGGTGGAAAATGGAGATGTAATCTTGAAGGTATATATCTACTGAAGATTAATTAGATGATATATTCAAAAAGCCACTCAGTCTTGAAACGTTTAACAAATTAAGAGCATAATTGGGAACGATTGAAATTGTCTAGGTTATATGGAGCAGCTAACTGGAGTAACCAGCTAAGTGACTTCACCAACTGACTGAACCTTTGCAATTTTGGGTGTGCTCACTTGGCAAGTCAATCACTGGTACCAGTGAAGTCAACTTAACTGGTTGTTAGGAACAGTTGTTTTGATGAAGCAACTGTTAGGATCAAGCACTTACCGTTCTACTAAAACCAATTGGTATTAGTTAAGGTTCTACTTTATTTCGTTATACCACACCGTAGAAGTTCCATGGTTTGAACCCGCACAGGCGGGCAGAGTGATAAAACCCAACAATCTCTCCCTCAGCACCTGCTAGTCTCAATTGCATATCATGTTGTTGCCGGGATTCGAACCTATGACCTTGATCTGCTACCAGTTATTAGGATCTAGTTCTTATTGTTCTACTAAAACCAATTGGTATTTGTTAATATGCTACTTATTTCCTTATACCACAACCTGGAAGCGCCATTGTTCGAAGCCACGCAGGTGGGCAGAGTGTTCAACCCCAACGTAAAAAAGGGGAAAACAGGCCAGAAAAGGAAACCAAATGATGCCCCTAGCTCTGAACAAAGAAAAGAACTAGGTCATCAACTAGGATAAATCTGCAAAGAAGCACTGAAGCAGAATTTGTGCTTATTGATGAAGAAGAGAAAGAAACAGTGGAAGACCAAACCACTCACATAGAAGAAGAACAAGGAACTGGATGAGGGGATGGTATGGAAGAGGAAACTGAGGAAATCCCTAAGAGGGATATTGATAAAAGAGTTGGCGACTATCTAGACTGGAAATTGAGTGATTCACATGTCCAATTTTCAAATTTGAACATGATATTTACTGAAGAAGTGTGGTTCTTCTCATTCATGTGGATAACCAGCCTGATAGGACTCATGGATGAGAGGCAAATATGAGAAATGGTTGAGGCAGCTAAAGCAAAGATGCTGCATTCTGAAGAAGATGATGATCATCATGATAATGATGGAGATGATGATGTTCATGACCATGATGATGATCAGGATGGTGGCAGTGATGGTGGAAATAGTGGAGAAGCTAATGCAATGGATGATGATAAGTTGATTCTTTTTGAGTCAGTGCAGCAAACTGCTGTAGCACAAGAACATCCGAAGAGTGCACCGGCTGAGAACACTCCACCAGTAAAAAAAAGTGGTGAAAGAGGCATTATACCACCCGCTGAGCACACTCAACAAATGTCAGCTGGTACACCTGAAAGAACAGTAGATCCAACACCAGTCCAAGACACTAGATTCGCTGCTGCCACATCAGCGAAGACCATCCCCAGCACAAAGCAAAGGTAATGGTGGCAAGTCCTTCACAAGCCCTCTCTGCTACTCAAGTAATTGAAGATGTAGAAGGAGAGGATGTTTCTCATCAAACTTTGACTATACCAGTTGACACATTACATACACTGGCATTCACCCCACTACAACACCAAAAACCAGCACAACAGACTGAAGTTCCACCAGTTCAGCCACATCAAACTGTTGGTATTTCTGATCAGACTTTTCAAACAATTGTGGATTCAATGATATGTGAATTGGAATAGTAATCCACATGCTTGAGAAACATGCAACGTGCGCTACAAGATGAGAGTACCACTTTAAACACAAGATTTGAGGTTGTAACTGAATATATACGAAGGCAAAATCATGTGATCGGACAAATGACATCACTCACAACTCATATGAATACAAATCTCACCAATAGATGTATAGGCATTGAGGACCATATATCTCTAGAGATGCAAGCTTTTGATAGTGCTGTCAGGACCAGGCTCCAACCTATCTCTGAAACCTTAAGAGAGCATGGTACCAGATTCACTTTCATTGAAGGAAAGGTGGATAGTCTACTATCTACAGCTGAGACCACCAACAACATACTGTTGCAACTCCGCCACTTATAATTCCAAAAAGGGGTAAGGTAGTGATAAGCCTGAAAGTAGGAGTAGGCCACCTCACTTCTCAGCAGAACAGATAAGAGCAAGGGAAAGAAAAATGAAAATGAGAGCAGAAGCTGATGAGCGGCAAAGATGGCTGCACGAAGAATGGGAGAAATCCAAAAATTAACCTTGTCTGGATTTCCTCATCCTATTCAAAGAAGACCTGATGATGATAGTGACAGATCAGGCAACAACCAAAAGCCTGGATGTGTGAATCAGCAAAGGGGATCTTGTAATCAACTTAGATTAAGCACCAGCAGAGGCAGTGAAGGTGGTCAAAGTTACTTATAAATTAGTGGAAATAGAAAGCACTCTACTCACTCTACTGGTAGATATCATAAAAGAAGGCATTCCACCAATTTCAGAAATAGAGAAGAGAAAGAGGCTGAAGCAATGAGAAGTGTTAGAGAATTTTTTTTAAGTTCCAGATGATGATTTCCCAGATAAGCCACAAGATGAAGCTTGGGCAGACTGTCTTGGATTCCAAGATGATGAATTAACAGTGGATATGGCAAGGATTTACAATGAGCTAAAAAGGGATTATATAGCTCAGAAAAGAGCACCAGCTGAGGGGGAACCTATTCTGGAAAAGAGATGATCAGCTGAGGCCTTTAAGGAATTAAAAAGCCCCAAAGATCTTATAGTGAAATGGAGATTATAATTTGAAGATCTGAAAAGGACACTTAGACCTATGTCTGGTAAATCAAGTTAGGAACAATGGTAAATGTTCAGAGAACTAAAACTTGCTGATGGTGATATTGCTGAGGCCAAGAAAAGACTGGAAGATTACTTTGGCAAGCTATAGGCACATGAGACTTTGCCAGATTTCAACAGGCTTTTTAATAAAAGATCCTTTGTAGTCAACCTAGAGAAACTGCCTTTGGCTACTAGAAGTGGAAGTTTCCAGAAGTGGATTTCAAGGACATCATGGGCATTCACACTACAAGTTCATGAAATACATAGAGAATCGAAAGAATTAGTAGGTGTAACCAGTTTATTTTAGTTTGAATCTTTTTGCCCTTTGTGGATGTATAATAATCATGGATTTTATTCTTGTTTACTATATGAAAATGTTTTACTTATGTTCAGGCTTAAGAGGGTTTTGTCATCATCAAAAAAGGGGAAATTTTTATAAACATGTTATAGTTTTCATGATGGCCATTATACCTGTTAAAACAAGTCTGAAATAAGTTAGAATTAATTGTATAGGTTTTACTTAGAAGACTGACATCTTTTATAGGATTAGTCAGACAAGCACTGTACTAGACTGGTAGGCCAGCTCAGTAAGACAAGCATAGTGAAGACAGCCAAGGCACCATCACAGTGAAGTGAAGACCTATGGACCGTCTTACAACCAAGGAAGTCTGTGATGACATTGGGTAAGTCTAAAATATGTCACAAGTGATGAAACTCAAAGTTTTCTTTAATATGGTGTACACTGATCTCACACAAAACCAAGGATCAGTGAAGCAAATGATTATCGGCTGATAAATAAGAGCGGAGAAACAACAACTTAGTAAAGATAACGCAACCAAGTAAAAGCAGTCACTTGACTGTGAAGTAACTACAGAAGCAATCAAGTTAAGAAGTCACTTAGCCATAGAAGTAAAGAAGAAACAACTAAGTGATGTAAGCTATTACAAAAACATGGAAAATATGGAAGATCAATCAATTAATGCAGAATCATTTAAGGACGGATTTTATGATGAACGTTTGATTAAAATCCGGGTCACTGAAATCAAGGAAGATCGAATCAAGACAGGATTGAGGATTATTCGGTACATTAAATAGCCAATGGACGGAATTTCAAAATCAAGGGATTTACGGCTATAAATAGAAGGCATTGACAAAAAGAATGAGAAATAAAAAACAATTTTATTCATATTTTCAAAGGACCAAAATTCTGTCAAAATTACAAGCCTTCATATATGAACTTCAATGCAATATCCAGAAAATCAGTCAGAAAATAGAGCCTTAAAAGTCAAACCCAGAATTGAGTATTGATCAAGTTTTGTGAATCCAATTAACATCTTTCTGATCATCAATTGAATCAGTCCAACTGAGAAAGAATTGCAAAAGTTTGATAGCTGTGGAAGGATTTGTTCTTAAGAAGCAGTATGTGAAGACTCAATCACTAAAGCTGTGTAGCCAGAGAGTGATAGTTTGTAGATTGTGAATCTTGTGTAGCAAAGGACAATCATAACTATTGTAGTGGTGAAAAACATTAGTGAATTCCTCCAACCATCATTGGAGAAGAGTGGATTAAGGGATTACACCACCCTGAACCACTATAAGTTTTTGGGTTCATTTACTTTATGCACTTTACAATTCGACACTTTCTGTTATTTATTTCGATTGTGTGTCTTTGGTTAATTACTTTGAAACAACTTCTGAAAGGGTTTTATCCACTGCACAAAAGCTTTACATCAAGAAATGGTTTTGAAATCCATATATAGTCATTCACCCCCCTCTGAATATATACTTACCCTTCTCTGGGACCAATAATTGTTTCATGATCAGGCCACATACTATCATCGCTGACATTCTCTTCGTTTAAGGATGGAAGCAGCAGCAAGTCCGTGGGGTCACTAGCTGGAGGATTCATAATTGTTGGAGCCGCACCAGAGGAACCGCCAACCAAAAACCTTAGGTTCTTCTCGATCATGAGACTCCACGGTTCAGGATTCTGCTCCACAATCCTTGGAAATCGCAGCAAGCTCTTCGGCAGTATACGAGATCTCAGAGAGAAAATCCCTTAACCTTGCATCATGCTGATCAGTGAAGGATTAATCTTGTTGCATCCTCAAATAAGAGGCACTGCTTCATTGGGCCTATTTAATGTAGCGGGCAATGTGATAAAACCCTTCGTCATTGCCCGCTACACCTGAATTGCTGAGAACCTTCGAATACTCAGGAGAAGATTTGTAAGCCTCCAGAGCCCCTCTCTTGGTGGCCTATAGCTGATCCGTAACCTCTGTGTCAACCTTAGCAGTGACATCAGTTATCTTCTTCTCAAAGGTAGACCGCTCCTGGTCTCATAGTTCTTTCGATTGGTCCGATGTGGCTCGCACGTTGTTTAACGCTTTGTTAAGTTGGTAGCTTTTTTTTCACAGGGGGATTGAAGCTAGACCCGTGCCATTTTTGCTGCCTCAAAATCATCATTCATTTTTTTTCTAGGCATCAAGGCGACTTTCGGCCTGCCCGGCCTTAAAGTCGGCCTCACTCAGTTCTTCCTCAAGTTTATTAACTTTGCCAACAGCTTCTTCCCGCTCACGTTCGGCAGCATCCATGTGATCAGATTTTGCTGTGTTCGCCTATACGAGAAAGAAAAAATCCAACTAAAAAAAAGTTGAACAAAATCAAGTTGCAAATGAAGGAAACACATAAAAATTACTTACCAAGGATGTGAGCATTCCCATCAGACCCGCCAGATCGCCGTGCCTTTTCAAAAGCTCGGTTTTAGGATTAATCTGATTGGTCATCACCGAGCGGGAAGCAATTCCTTTACCAATCTGCACGGCTACTTCATCGGGCCCATCCAATCTCAGCTTTGTCTCCGGCCTTTTGATGTCTGGTTACAACCACGGGGCCTGCTTAGATACAGTTTGGGAAGAAGACACAACAGGATTTTGATTCAAGGCCGACTGTATAGAGACCTGAGTAGAGGATTTCACTAAGGACCGTCTGGCCGTATCAGCAGCGACATTTCCCTGAGCAGCGGGTTGATCTTTAGACTTGTCAGTGCCAAGAGCAAATTTCTTACCTTGTCCATCTCTGGTTTTCGACCTCTTGGGATCAGGGACTTTGTCCGGACTGTGGATCCCAATCGGCTGCCGAGCCGTTGCCGCATCAACAGAAACTTCGCCAGTCGGCGACCGTGTCCTCTTCTATGAAGCTCCTATCCTAGTCGCTGCATGTTTTTTGGGTCCTCTAGAAGTGGGGGTAGCGGCCTTGCCCTTCACCTTCGAAGGCACATCCTCAGATGTAGAGGGGAAAGACACCAAAGGCTGCTCATTTTCCACGGTCTTCGGCAACAGCTTTGACCTTTAAATCTAAGTTGTTTACCTTTGTTGAGTCCGTTGGTTACACATGCGGCTCACGTTCACCATGGCTGCAAAATCAAACTCATTAGTACATGAAAAAGAAAGAAAAACAAGCAAGGAAAAAACTATGTGCAATAAAAATGATGCGGTTACCTAGTTTTTCCTTTTTATCAGTATTGCCACCAAAATCCGTACACTCAGAGGGCTTACACCCCCTATGATGGCACTCTGCATACTAGTCCGGGTCACATAGCATCGGTACGATTAGGGCGAGCACGTACCCATTCTTTGGTCCGATGATCCCTGCAGCCCGACTATAGGACTCATTGGCATCAAGCAGGGCTCTCAAGTTGAAGGTTCACTTATCGGATAAAGGAGTTTCACCAAAACCTAATATCTCATTTATCCTTTTGATAAAGGTTTTATCGCTGTCCTGCTCCTTGTGCTTCTTTATACTTTCCGTATCCTCTTGCCCGCAGGAATCTTCTGGAACTGCCAGCCCACCTGGGTTTCAAGTTTCATGCACCGGGTATTCTAGGCATTGACTTAATAGGGGAGAACAAAGAATAATTGGCATGTTCGCCTTCGGGGCGCAAGCTGTCCGGTGTCGCCGAGCATTGTAAGGGTGAAGAAGTGCGAAAACATTGGTATGTATGGCTCTTTCCCTAACAGCCGACTCAGGACTATAAAGCCCATCACAACCCTCACTAGTCAAAGATTGAGGTCGCAAGGAAGAGACTTGGTCTCTACCAAGAATCTAACAAAGAACGGATTTGATGGGGGCCGGAGTCTGGCCACCAAATGATCATAATGCAACCATATGAATTCCAGCTTTGATCGGATGCAGATCCACTTCTTGTCCTTATTCATTATGAATACCACACAGCGGTAGTCCTGCGGAATGTCATATGCGGATAGAAAAGAAGTGTGGATGTCGTTTATCCGTAAACCCTTCCATCGGGCCTCCACTACCTTGTCGAAATCCTTCTGGAGGGCCAGCTCATTCAGCCCCTCATCGGTATATTTCTTTTGGGGGCCATAGTTTTATATCCTTCTTATTGGACCTTGCAGCGCGTCAGCTAGGTCCAGCCTCAACCTGCTCACCGGGCCCCGAACCCTCGGCCTTAGATTGCTCGCCAACTCCAGCCTTCTTGTCAACCTCGTCCATCTCATGCCCTCCATGGCCTACCTCTTCACGCTCATAGCAGATGGCCTCACAATTGTCTTCCTCACCGTGAGTGCACTCTGAGGTTATCCGGAAAAATAAAAGGGTTGAGGAGGATTATTAATCACCTAGGCTTGGAAGTCGGGCCGATACATACGGGTCCGCTCATCTCAACACTCGCCCCTTCAGGTCTCTGCAAAAATATGAAGCTAAACCCTAAATCATAAACATGGAATCTAAGAAGATGATGCAATATTTGACTCTCAAGAAAGCGAAACAACATCACAAAAATCTATGTGAATGAACAGTTCAAGAGTGTGGAAATGCAATCGCACGTAAAATACGACGAATCGAAGTAAAAAATTGGAATTTATACCAAAACAGGCTCAAATATTCATGAGTTATGTGATTTATACATGTACTTTGTATTTAGGAGCATACATTAAGCCACAAGATCGGAAAACTTTGAAGAAATCATAAGTTTAGATGGAGATTTGAAGAAATCTGGGTTGAAAAACTTGAACATCGGCTGGAAATCTCAAAAACATGCCGGAAACATCAAAGAGGTCTCCTGAATCTTCTTACTCGTGCCAGAAACCTCAACAAGGCCGTCGGAAACTTCTTGAACAAGCCGGAAACTTCAAAGCTCACCGGAGATTTCTGCTAGAAGAGTATCGAGGTCGTAAAAGTGTTTAAGTGTTGGAGGGGTCCTCCTTATATAGGCAAGGCAGGAACTGAAACGATGCGTCTAAAAATTCAAAATTCAAACGTCATATTGGTGGAACAGTTATCGTAACGTCTCCCACCAATCAGAAAAATGTCGCCTCTTATATCAACAGTCTTGTCAGTTATGGGATCGAGGTTATGCCTCGTATAACTCCCACAACAAACGTGACCATCATCGACTTCAAGCCTGTGTACTTCGTAGCGCACCACCTTGCAATAAGTCATTTTATGCCATAAAAGTTGCACAAACCTGTCCGCTTAATAGTGCGGTTCCATAACCCGTCCGCTTAATAGCGCGGCCCCTAAGCATGTCTGCTCTATTGTGCAACATCTTTCAGCCTGTAGTTTCACGCCATAACCACTAATTTAATCCCGATCACTTCAAGATTGGCTTCAAACCACTCAATGGAAGAACAACGGGATACGGTATGTCACTTCGCAAACAACTCTACGCCTTGCCTTTCTTCTCTGGGATGATACACAAGGCATTGAGTAGGGGGCCATTGGTATGACAAACTAGCTTTTAGACCTTTAAATCCACCAGTAAACCCGAGCTGGGGCCCCCAAAATGGGCAGCAGGGTGTTGCCCCTGTTTGTCCGCATGATCATGGGCCGGGCGGTGTTAGAAACCGCCTAGATGGATAACTTATCATCATCATAGGGCTAAGAGATAAGTTCAATGTTCTATAGTCCATAGTCCGCCTAACCGGACCACGCCCGCTTATCAAGTAGAACATGATTCACTCTTGACATTTACAAGGTTGCCATGAAAGACGATCAAGACATCGGACCCGATACAATATAAGCCACAATACCAGCTCTGCGGATTGACAACTCTCTAATTGTATTTTATTATGTCATTTCATAGTGGCTCCCTATAGCTCATAAATTATCTGAATATTAATACAAGCAGAGTTACTCTGCCAAATTGTCGACTATCATGCCCGCTTTCAACGAGTCTGTATCCGACCTACAATTCTTCATACATTTCATACACAACACCACTTCTTCCCAGAGAAATCATCTATAACTAGCCAGTTATCCACCTTAAAACACCGCTACCACCACCTTGATTTTTTCGATGATATCCGTAGTTGAACTTATTACTGTTATAAGGCTTGAGATTTGCTGAATCCGGATCCGATCCATAACTGGATCATCAGATCTGATTCCAGCACCGATCGAGACACTCGATCTTGCACAGCGAAAGCTACGAATAAATTCGCATGGGATAATACCACAATTTGATTCGCATAAATAATTAATACAACTGTGAGAAGGTTGAAAAATTACCTTATTTAAGAGGAATAGTAAATCGACTGATGGAGAAGCCATAGTCTTCCGAATTGTATCTCCTAACGACGACTGGTGGACGTCGAGCCTCGTAGTAGAACCTCCTCGAATATCCACAAGAAAAACCCTAGGTTTTTCTACCCTTAATGACTAGAACAAGAAACTAATTTTTCTTTCATTTTTTCCAAGTGTGGCGCAAATTTGGTGTGTATTTTGTGCTAGTAGGAACTCTCTTTATATAGGAAAATAACTAGTCAAGAGATTTATCCTTTTCACACCACAATTACCTATTCCCTTAAGAAAAAGATTTTTGCCAAAAGATAAGAGATAATTCCCAAAAAATCAATCTCTTATTTTTCCATTAATCCAACAAATAGATAATTAATTAATTACACATGTGACATAATCTAGGAAAATTTCTTTTCCTAATTTATCACAAAATGGCGCCACAATAGTCATTATTTTATTAGAAAATGTCTTTTCTATTATAATTATTATTTACCAAATAAATAATATTGCATATTCATTAAATAGACCAACTATTTAATTTATTCTCGAGGTTCTATAAAACCAGAAAATACTCGCATGTTAGGATTCAACCCGGGGACCATGGACCCATAACCAGTAGCTGCAATAAATTGAATAAAATATTCATCGTACAGAATATTTCTACTCAACTTATTAATTTCGGAATTACGCCACCATAAATCTGAAAGTGAACTCTATCGATTATAGATATAACTTATTCTCAAAACATCGAGTCGAGTCGATAGGTGTCCTTTGATATAATCATTACATGTAGACTAACCCTCCATAGATTATCCGTAATGAAGCGGTATTATTTCCGTAATACTTCTTCAGTACATCTTATCCTTATTTACCATTAACCCACTAGTGATCAAATAGTTCATAACCAATACGAACTCCCTGGATCGATCAGTTTCTAGGATTAACAAATAAGGAGATAGTCTTTCTACTTCCCTTAGGAAGAAATGGATTCCATATCTGTGAGACACACACTTCTCACTCATCCCAGAAAAGTGCCAATGTGAAAGTAATTCAGACCGCGCCTCTTAGCGATCCTTAACGAACAAATCAAACCCTATCCTGAAACAAGTAGGAGTCTGTAATCACTTCAGGATTAAGGTTAATCTATATATGATCATCTTGTGATTTAATAAGATTTCTCAATCACGGAATTATATGAGAAATACATATTAAATCGGTCCAGTCCTATATGACAACATCACATATAAATGCACCACTTAGATAACCAATATTGACGGTCCGGATAAGACGGTCACACCATAAAGTGTTCAGGGCGCATCAATGGTGGTTTAATCAATAAACCACATACTCTGACTAAGTTCACCACAGACTAACATTTCAAGTGTATCACCATAAACTTAAATCTCACGTGCGACACACACTAAGTTATATGGCTACATATGATACGACTTGGAGTTTTCAACAGTGTATTACTTATAAGCACGCTGAAAATAATAAGATGAGAATAAATCTGTCATTTATTAATTATAAAAATAATTACATAAATTGTCTTTCAGGCGCTATTTCCAACAATCTCCCACTTGCCCGTATAGACTAGCAACAAGACTATCGGGCACACTATATCTAACAATCTCCCACTTGTCCATAAAGAAAAAGCAATGATTTTTTTTAGAGCACCACACACTTACTCTATCTATCCACAACATTCTCCTACTTGCTCTAAAGCAGATGAGACATATCTCCCTAATTCATACCCGCCAATCACTTATCAGTTACACAAATTGTAACGTAACTTGGTGAACTGATCAGCTAGGTTTTCGGCTCGAGGAGATCTTTTAGGACCGAAATGTTGCCTCTCTGCACTGTCTGTCTGATCAGGTGGTATTTACTTTCAATATGCTTTTGACCTCTTGTGACTGTGAAGATCATTTGCATGAGCTACTTCTCTACTGTTTTCACAGTAAAAGGGTATCGGCTCACCGAGACCAGAAATCACTTTCCGATCCAACAAAGGACTTTTCAAGCCATACTGCCTCTTTAACTGCTCCAAAAGGTGCTATGTATTCGACTAATAGAGTCAAATTGGTAGTGATGGATTGACTATGAGAAAAAAATGATCCCGAGATCAACTAACAATCATCCTTAATCTGACTGTAAGTCAGAATCAGTGTAGTCAACAACTCAGGTATGCACATGAATATATACGCATATTAGTCCTCGTTCTCCGAAGGTACTTGAGGATGCACTATGCTTCTCTCCATTGCTCGAATCCGAGAATCGACTGTTATTGACTTTTAATAACCTGACTTTCTCTATCCAAAAGAGAATATATCCTATTTTCTCTGTATCTGAAGATCGAGAGAATTATTCCGTGAGGGGTTGGGTAGGAAACCTCTCATTAAATTTTGCATACAAAAATGCATTATCATCTTAACCAATAAGATGCATGGGATATTCCCAACAACTTGTTCTCATGAATTCGACCGAATCAAATTCTGAGAATATAGTCCACTTCTCTGATTCAGAGAATCTTGGCACGTCAGTTTCTGACTTTATATAACACACTCATGTTGTTCTCAACTATTGCAATGTTATTTTTTTCATTAACACTAATACTCACTACTTTACCAATATTGATATCCTAGTGTACAAAAGACTTATCAATATTTAGGTCAGGCCCACATATGACATTTGATGACCTAGAGGTTTGCTTTAATCCACCAATGTATATAGGCATAGGCAGTCAATCTGCCATTGGATTTAAGCTTAAACTCTTCTGTTCTGAATGAATTCAAGCTCCGTTGTTCCGCAAGAAAGTTTCAGGGCATCACCCTTGGTAATCTTTCTGCTTTCCATGGAGTCAAGCAAGGTTGAGTGGTGAGAAATTTTAAGGGCATCACCCCTTTTTAAACTATCTACTTCTCAGGGAATTACCCTTAGACCACTTGGCTTTGCCTTGAAAGATAAACTTTCCATTCATTCTCATCACGTAGATCCAATTACTCCCACTGGGCCTGAGACACTCAAGTTGTTCTACGAGATTGTTAACAGAACTGGAGTACCAAAACTCCCTTTACAGGTTTATGGCTTTAAACCAACCTCTTATTGTCGGAATCATATACAGCCTAAATAGGCCATAGGTTATCAATCACCCCCAGCAGACTGTAAGGTTTGCATGATCACAGTGGGTCAATGGTTAAACCATCCTACTACTGCATTTGGGTGGATCTACATTCTGATCTGGTGTAGTAGTATTTATCAGCTTAACCCCCAATAACCAATGTTGGATGTGGTCTGATTAAATCAGATTGTAACTCCTTGAGTAACATTACTTCAAGGCCCAAGGTTGTTGTTTTTAATATTCTTTCAGAAAGGCAGTGACAGTACAACCATCACTTTCCGATCATAAGAATCTAATAACCAACCTTCACTCATTGTATTAAGATATTTCATGAACAATAACCATATGAACGTGCATGCGAAATCTCCAGTCCTAGGATACTCGGGTATAATACCGGGTCAGGCAAATCAATGCCCTATACTCTGTGCCTTGCGTATCTTCCAGGAGATGCGTAGAGTAGAGTTTTTCGGCGTGAGAAGTGTCTTGCCTCGATGTTTCCTTGTGGAGTGGACAAATGCCGATATTGGTGATAGGGATTTTGTTCAGCAGTGATGCCGCGAAGCGGTCTGCTGAGAGATGCGGTGCGGTATAGTGAAAAATCTTTGGCACCGCACTATTATGCGGATGAGTTTCGGCAGCTTTTATGGCATAAAATGACTTGCTATAAAGTGCCGTGCTATGAAGCATACGGGCTTGAGGTGCCGATTTTAAGAATTGTCGAGCTTATATGTCGTGCTATGTAGGAAATGGATTTCTTAGGCCGTAAGCCATTCGCATGATAAGGCCATAAGCCATTCACGGGATATGGCCGTAAGCCATTTCCCAGCTGTTATAATCAGTGAAATTCAGAGGCATTGCCTCGGTTCCAAAACTGACATGATGGTTCACGTGAAGCATCATTTGCTCTGATTGGTTTAATGGTTTCGAAAACCGTGTCCTGCCATTATTGCATTTTGAATTTCAAAATTTGAACTGATTCTTCGGATCTCGTCCTTGCCTATATAAAGAGGCCCCTATCCCCACTTATATACTTTTTCAAATTCTGAAAATCTCTTTAGCAAGAAATCTAGCGTGCGCAAGCAGTTTCTGGCGAGCCTTTGTTATTTCCGGCCGATATTCAAGTTTCAACCTAAATTCTTCCAATTGTTCCAGGTATGGCCTTACTCCCGTCTTTAATTTATGAGAGCCTGCTGCCCCAAACAAGCTAGGATATAAGCATATTGTGCATTTAAGACCTTTTGAATGTATCTGCTTGATCTGTGGTTCCTTTAAAGGATTCTAGTGTGTAGTTGAGTTCTTGTGCCATGACCATGTCCTCATCCTTTCCAAGAAATAGGTGCCTAGATGGGTTAGGGTTCGTTAAGGTTTATATTTTGTTTGTTGAATTGAGGGCGAGGAGTCGGGGTGTGAAGATGCTCACCTCGGTTCAACTTCCATGTCTAGGGAACTAACTGCTTCACCTGATTAAGAAACCCAATCTGATTAAGAAACATAAGCTACTTTGGGCAACGGTTCTTATGTGGAGGTTGGTACGAGCGAGCAAGAGGTAGTCGATATCGAAGAGTCTAGCTCGGACTATGAGGTGAGTGATTAGGATACTGCAGTTCTAAGTAACCTTGTTAAGATGACTAGAGGGGTGGTAACAAAGAAAGCGGGGTCGAAGAAATCAGGAGCAACCGAGCCAAACAAAAGAGCTCCCAAGAAGAGGTCCATGGAAGCTCTTAGAGTGTTGGCGGCTCAAAATCATTTCGACCATGATGTGGGTGCCCGATGGAAGGAATTTTGTAGGCAAACTGACTATACCCCATCCCCAATGGCATATGAAATCGTGGCGATTATCGGTTTTCCAACTTCGGAAAAAGTTTTGCGCCCCGCATCTACTACCGAGAAAATAAGGATTATTTGTGGTTCCATTATGATCACTTGATGGCCGGACTCCGCCCAGATTTCGACCTTTTCTTCACCAAATTCATAGAGAAGATTGGGGCGATGCCTTGTGACTTCATGCTGTGGGCCTTTAGAGTTATAATGGCCTTTATTGTAATCATTCGATTGCGAGGTCATGAACCGTCGATTCCTGCTTTGCTTTATTTTTACGGATTCAACAAGAGAGCCAAAGATGGCCAGATTCCACCCTGCAAAAAATTTAGTAAGCCCAGACTTCTATTCGATCTTCAAGGCAAGGTATCATCATGGAATGAGAGGTGTATGAAGGTGGAGTTGCTAATAGGTTGGGCCTTTCCGAAGATCCCTGCAAATTCCAGTAACACACAGCATTTGCAGGAGATAAAGACGCAAGATGCAGACGACAAGTTCATAGATGAGCTCAAAGAGTTGCTCAGATACGTCCAGAAACCTCTTAGGCCGGAGAGAGTTTTCAGCTGGAGGCTTCTCCTAGATGTTGGGCAACCTTACGCTAGAATGGAGGGTCTTCTTGGGGTGGAAGTAGGTGACCCTTTAGTCAAGATTGAGCCATTGTCCCGTGACCATGATTGGTATGGGGAATGCCATTTTGGTAGATGCATACCTTCTATGTGCGAGGTGTGCTTTGTAAATTCCTCACAGCGACCTCGAAGTAAAATTCACATGTTTTTGCATGATTGTTTTCAACTTGTTCTGTTTCACTTTTCTTATCTGTGTGCTGATGAATTTGCCATTTTGCAGGTACCATGAATGCTCTGAAGCAACGTAAATTGATAGCATCAAAGAGGACCATATCTGACTGCCGTAGGTAAACAGACCAAGAAGACTATTTTGATAAAATCCACGGTAACGGAGAAGTGGCCTAGAGACAAGGCTAGTTCCCGAGAGATTACTGATGTAGTAGATTATGAGGAGACCAACCCTGCTAATCAAGATGCAGATTTTAATGGTGGGAATGGCGAGAAAGATGCTCGCTTTCCCAAAAAATCTAAAGTGACCTGTGATTAGTTGAGGCCCGGTGCCTCTCTCCAAGAAAATCTCAAGTCCGGGGATGCAGGGCAAAGAAAAGAGTCTGATGTCTCCGCTCTGGCAAGGGTAAAGAACCAGCTGGAAAGTTGAGCTCATCGGGCACAACTGCGTTGGTGCCGTTCTCTAGTTTGCCTGTAAGGCTTCAAAGTAAGCCCTATATCTGGTTAGACAAGAACTTTATCCACAAGATGTGGAGAGATTTACCCAGGGTGTCAATGATTTCGGAAGCGATTGCAGATGTTCCACCGTTGCGACATGTGAAATGGAGTTTGATTAACCCTGTTCAGCTGGAGATCGGACGTGGGATTATGGACCGGATTGTGATGTCCCATCATGTTGACCCGAAGCATGCTTTTTGGCAAAGCATAGAGGACTTACTGGGCTTGTTCGGCTCCACGGTGAGCATGGTAAACCTCTATTTGTCCTTTGTAATATTTCCCTTGTATTATTTATTCTTCTTTATTGATTAGCCAACACACTTGTTTTGTTTTGTCTTTTTCAGGTCACCACCGGCATGAAGCAGTTCACCCAAGAGCATGTCGAGGCAGTCTCTTCGAGGTCAGCTGCTCTTAAAGAGCTTAAGGCCACTATATAAGTCGCTGCTGATGTAAATGTGCGACTTGATGCTTTTGGGTCTGAGAATGCTGATGTGAAAAAATAGCTCACTTAGGCTAGGAAGGAACTGGTCGAGGCTTGGGCAAAATCTAAACGCCTTGAGGCCCTTAATAGCGAGCTCTTGAAGAAGGACATAAATCTGCTCAAGCGTTGAAACAAGTGTAAGAATGGGCAGATGTGTCCTTGAACATGTGGGAAGGCGAGAAAAAGCTGACTGCTGACCTAAAGCAGAAACTTGCTAATGCTGATGCCGATATTGAGGCTAGACTGTAGGCCGAAAGGGTGGAGGCCGCAAGGGTGGAGCCCGTGGAAATCTACAAGGCCTCTGGGAACGACGAGAAGATAACTGGTGACAACTTCCTGATGGGTTATGACCAAGCTATCAATTACATCGCTAGGTGTCTTTGGGCCCAAGGTGGGAGTATTCCAAGCCTTGAGACGTTTGCGGGACTGAATCGTCACTCCGCCTTTTTATGAGCACTTGAAGGTTTTCCAACCTTCCATTCCTTATATCGAAGTCGAGTTGAACAGCCATGCTGAGGATCTGGCGGTCGAAGGTAAATATTTTTAGGATCCACCTCATATTGAAGTCGTCAATCTAAGGGAACTTGTAAGGCTGAAAACGCCGGATCGGACCAAGGGACAGCCAAGTCCGATGACCAAGAAACAGCTGAGGCCGATGACAATGCAGATAACCTTGTGCACCATTTTTTAGTGTCAAGAATGTATATAATGCCGAGACTCGGCTTGATGACGTATAACCCTTGTTATAATTTTTCTTTTTGCTATGTTTGGTGTTGTAACTGCTGATATATTAGGAATAGTTTTGTCATGGATTTTGCATAAACCGATAAGTATTTTCGGATCTCGACTGTTTTGACGTGTTACCTTATTTTGCTTGAAATTTTCCAAGTGTTAAATGATCTCGCGAATTGTATGTTTTGATCCGCTTTTATTGATTTGCTCGAAAATGTTGCATCTTTCGAGTCTGTTGTGGGGAGTATGCGGCCCCTTAGTTTTAGATATGATTTGCAGTCGTATATTCAAAGTCTTATCGAAAATAAATCCTTAATTGTTTCTTAGCTTACGATCTTATTGAAAAACTTCTTCCATACGGCCCCTTTGTTTTAACAAAGTCATAGGGCGTAGTCGATGGAATTTGTTAAAACAATTTAATCAAAATCCGAATCCAGAGACAAGTAATGCATAATCGGTTCACTTATTTAAGCTCCATCCGTCGCCGTTGGCGGGGTAAGTATTTAAAAGAAAAGAAAGCGTAGTCATTCATGTTGTAAACGTTATAATGAAAGCCATAACCCAAAAAACAAGAAAGCAAGTCTATTCCCGTAAAACATGAGATAATGGTGCCATAACCAAAACCAATTGTTTACATGTAATATCTCTTAAGATTGTTTGCGTGCCATGGTCGATTAAGCTCGATGCCATTTCGATCCTAGAGAATATTAGTCCTTTTCTTGACCCCTTTCACGACTTGATCTGGACCTTCCTAGTTTGTTGTTTGCTTGCCCTTGTTAGATACAAGACCAGCGGCTTTCCAATTCTGTAAAGAGAAATATCTGACCTTAAATGAGTGATGGAGAATCTACCTATCATGATGTTGCTTCATGATTTTCTTGTAGTTCACAAGCCGATGGGAAGTCGCTATTCTTCTTTCTTCAGCTAGATCGAGCTCAATTTTCCTTTTGACCAGATGATCCGTCGGATTGTACTTGGTGACTCTGATACTCGGGAGGTCCATTTCAAATGGAGTCATGGCCTCCGATCCAAAGGTCGATGTGAAAGGTGTCTCTCCGGTGGGTGTCTTTATCATAGTGCGGGAGAGCCCAAAGTATGATGGGTAGTTCGCTGACCCATCCGACTGCCTTCTCACTTATACTTTTCTTCAACATATTATTGATCTGCTTGTTGCCGGCCTCATCTTGACGATTCCCCTATGAGGAGGCTACAGATGATTTTTAGTGTTTTACGTGGTGTTCTCTATTGATGGCCGTGAACTTATCCCGGAATTGAGGTCCTTGGTCCGATACCACTTCCCACGGTATCCCAAATCACGACCATATCTGATCATGTAAGAAGTAGACCGCATTCTTCGCTCCTATACTTGCCATTGGCTTGGCATCATCCCACTTCTTGAAGTAATCAACTGCCACTATGACATACTTGCAGCTACACCTTCCCTTTGGGAATGGGCCGATTAGATCAAGTCCTCTTATGTCAAAAAGCCATGTAAAAACAACGATGATTTGCTCTATTGATAGCAACCTCGGTATATCTGCATGTATCTGGCACTCTGGGCATTCTTTGACAGGTTTTTATGAATCCCGTATGATGGATGGCCAGTAGTAGCCTGCGGTTACAACTTTCTGTGCCAAAGAGTTGCTAGTAGAGTAGCCCCAACACACTCCCTAACAGAGCTCTGCCAAAATTTTCTCATTTTCCTCCTTGCCGACACATCTAAGCAAAGGTTTAAAGATAGATCTTCTGTAAAGTATCCTATCGTCTATGATATATCTCGATGCTCGTCTTCTGAGAGCACTGCCTTCATCCAGATTCACGGGCAAAGTGCCTGCTTCGATGTGCACTTGGATCTCATGTATCCAACATGGAGCCGGTGTTGGTGCATATATGTCAATGATCTCAGCTATCTCTTTTGTAGGAACTAAGAGATATTATACCATGATCTAAGGATCATCAATTTCCTCCCCTAAAGATAGCCTAGAGAGGTAATCTACCCATTCATTCTGTTCTCTACCGATTATGATGAATTCAGAGTAGCTCACTTCTCATTCATTGGACAATCTCATTATACTTTTCCAAGATGCCTCATCGTGTTTCATACCCCCCAGAGATTTTTTCAACTATGAGTTGAGAATCGCAATAGACTTCCACATTCCGGACCAACATTTCTCTAGCGAGGTCAAGCCTGGCGATCACAGCCTCATAATCAGCTTGATTGTTGAGAGCCTTTTCTATTTCCTCCATTGTACCCGGCCCAAATAAAATAATACCGGACCGGCACCCATTCTGATTAGATGCTACATCAACATATAGCTGCCAACAATTATCCGATTTCTGTGGAGCCATGGCGGGGTCTGTCAGCATCGGTGAGCTTGGCTGCTCGGAACTGAAACTTGTTTCAACGATAATATATGCTATAGCTTGAGCCTTAATCATTTTTCTGTCCTGATATTGAATGTCAAACTCCGTAATCTCGATAGGCCATCGAAGTAGATGACCTGAAAGGTTGGGTTTGTGTAATATCTGACGCATAGGGCTATCCATCAAGAAATTTAATGTGTGTGAAGTAAAGTAGCCCCTAAGTTTGCGGCAAGCTATGACAGGAGAGTAGGCTAATTTTTCCACATTAAAATAATGACTCTCCACCGGATTTAGAGCCTTGCTTACATAGCAGGCAGGTTTTTGGAGTGTTCCGGCCTCCTTTACAAGTACGGTGGCTACAATCCGATCTGAGGCCACCAAGTACAGAAACAAAACATCTCCCACCTCGAGCCTAACTGTTAGATCCCCACATACTAAAAGTTTTGATGATACCAAAATAGTTGGTTTAGAAACCAAGTATAAGTTTGCTAAGTAGTCTGACATGCGAATTCTATAGGATTAGTCAGACTTTGTCTTTGTATTCATAGTCTCAGCTAATATAGGCTTGAAGACAAGAAAACCATATGAGTAGAAGACTAGCCTTCTTATTTTGCAGCTAAAAATGCATATTCTGACGTATACTCCATCCAAATCAGGTAGCTTGTCCATGTCAATGATGATTTTTTATAGCCGTCCAAAAAAATGATGAATTTTGTAATTAAGTTTTTATTTATAGACTTTGAAGCTACAAGAGCCATTCAAAGAGATGGTGAATCAACCCGGATTTTGTTTCAAGAACATAGCCATTTCAATCTCTAATCTTGGCAGATGTGGGAAGGGAGGGTTAGTGGTATTCTAAAAATGAGGTAAGGAGGGATGACAATGAAATGGCATTTTTACCCTCAATTAAATATTTATTATTAATGTTAATTATAAAGAAAATAGGTAAATTGAGCAAAATTATACTTGAGGGAGGTAAATAGAATAATTTATAGTTTGGTGTTGTAAATTTCTAATATAGTATACTTTAAGGGTGTAAATCAATCAAATAATAAATTAAGGTCCAAAATTTTTCTAAAGCAATAGTTTGAGGGGGTAATTTGCATTTTTTCCATTAAATCTTTTGACCACATGCATACAATGTTTTATATACGTATTATCAATTAATACTAAAATAATAAATACCGTTGCACATGTACATGTATGAAAATCATTTTATATATTTGAACTGAAACTAGGATAACCCTTTTGGAGAGTTTTAAATCTGTATAATTGCTTCAACTTAATGGCCAGACTTAAACGGTCAATATTAACGTGACATCTATTTAAAAAAAAATCATTCCTATTTTATCATTTAAGGGTATTCAGTCCATTAATAATGAAATTAACCTTTTTAACAAAAAAAAAATTGTCCTTTAATCCTAATTTATTAACTTATTTGTCCTTCGTTGACCTTCTTTCCATTTAATGTGTTTATTGATTGATTGATTTTTTAGAATAGACTTTAGACGTTTATTATTTTATTTTTCTGAAATAGATTTGATGATTAATAGCATTGCATTTCTTTGACTGATTACTCAAAGTATTTCCTAAATTAAAATCCATTTTTCCTAATTAATTAATGATTTGTTTAGTGTGTTTATTATTTTAACAAACATATATTAATTGTATAAATATAATGCTCGTCCCTTGAAAAGGCTTTGGTTAAGTTTATAAGGGGGTTGAATAAACTTAACACTTAAAAACTTTTTGGAGTTTTACAAACTCAGCAGGGTAAATAGTCTGCTGACCTTCAACAGTCTGCTAATTATTGAAGCTATTGAATTTGTTCCAGCGGAATATAATTGATTGAGCCTTATACTTGTTTCTTAGAAGATGATACTAAGTAATGGATACTCAGTAGCGCAAGTGGTGTGATTTAGTAGCTAGTTCAGTAGATTGATGTGATAAGTATGCTGATAAAGTAAATTGTAGAAATTAAATGCAGTAAATAAAGTAGGCAATTAAGTTTTATAGTGGTTTCAGGTGGTGTAATCCTGTCAGTCCACTCTTCTCCTGCGATGTTGGAGGAAATTCACTAGAGATTCTTGAGGTAGCTGTTACAAAAATTCCTAAACTGTTTGTCCATGACCAAGGACTATGGCTTCACAAACTGAACACTAGAAACAGGTAGGATTTCTACTTCAAAGTATTCCATTGGTCCTTGAAGGGCAGGATTGCCTCTTCACCAGCTCCCCACAAACAACAGTTCTTGACACTCCAAAAGTTCTTCTCTGTCTTCAGCAAATTTCTTGAAAAAGAAGGGTTGAATCATGAAAGTTATTCAACTTTCAGCAAGCTTTTGATCAGGATGAAAAGATCAGCAGCTTGTAGTCTTCAGGTGTGTATGCCAGATGTTGCTTGATTGTAGGAAAACACTTGAATAAAAACTTGATCAGTAGATTAAAGCTCTCTATTGCTCGTCATGGTAATTTCTTGCTCAAAAACTGATTGCTTCGTATGTAATCTAGTAGTTGTTATTGTTGTTCTTCTTGTTGTAATTCTGAGTCAGGAGTCCTCTATTTATAGGTGTGAATCCTGTGACTTGAGTTTGAATTTCAAAAATAGCCATTACAGAATTGTCTCTATCTTGACTGCAATCGCCTCTCTCGCATCGTGATCGACAATCGCCGCTGTTTTTTTTTATCGCCCGGTTTGTCAACCATTGACTTAATCTCGTTGGATATAGCTCTGACTTTTTACAAATTTCTTTCCATCTTGACCATTGATTTATTGATTAATCCAAAGCATGTAATTCATCCTTATCCATTTAATCTTTCAGAGAAACTTTGATTAAATCGACTTTGAATTCAGCAGACACCTATTGAATAGGTCTGCTGATGTCCATGCATGTCAGCTGACTTTTAGTCTACTGTGTTTTATAAAAACCTCAGTTGACTGCTTCTCATATAACTTTTCATTATGAAGTTAGAGTACACCATTTTAATTATAACCAAGTTCCAATCACCACTTTACTTTTATGGAACTTAGACCTTCTACACAAGGTGTATGTGATCAGTTTACCTCATCACAAACTTCCCTAAATTCTGATCCTATATCCTTGATTTTAATACTAAGTTTTATCCCTTAGCATTCACAACTGAGTTTGAACCCTCAATCTTCATTACTGATTTTGAACCCTCAGACAAGGTCTGCAGACCTAAATACTCTACTGACCAAGATAGGCATGTTGATCAAGTCAACTGACTTCTTTACACTGCTTGTTTGATCAAACCTATACAAAGATCAAACTCTTGTAAACCTATACATGTAATTTAGACATCTTTTTGCCTTTGCTCTATAACAGCTAGTCTGGCACTCATCTTTAAAACTAAAATATGTCTAACAATTTCCCTCTTTTTAGTGATGATGCCAATACCCTCCTTACAGCAAAGCAAAAAGATAAAAACATAAAAACAAAACAAATTCCATTCACATCTCATTAAAATCAGATCTGTTCAAAATTATTACAACAAGGATCAGCATCAAAATAAAAGCATATGCATGAGTCTGCTGATCTAGTTTTTATCTCTTTCTAGGTCTCTCTTTTGAAGGTATTCTCTGATTTCTCTTTGCATATCCAGCATCCACTGATTTTCAATTCTTTAGAAATCAATCCAGGTGTGTATTATTTTCCACCATTTCCAGGCTTCAACCAATGTTAACTAGACACTATGCCAGTTAACTGGAATCCCCTGTGTCTTGTTTGGAGGCTGCTGAGGAAGTAGCTACTGATGGCAAAATTGGGCAAGAAGCTGCTGATGAACAACCTGATGAGCAACTTCTTGACTATGAATTTAGTGATGAATAGTTCCAATTTCCTTTAGAAGAAGAAGAAGAGCCTCAACAAGAACAAGAACCTATATTTGAGGAGGTACATATTTTAAATGTGATTGAAGAAGGTCCTGAACCTTATGTATGGGACAGGACAAGAGCAATTGTGGTAAGGATACCTAGGGCTGATGATAATATCGAAAGACCCGCTGACAACCTTGCTGGTGGTATGGCTAGTGTAGTATCAGCATACATTTTGGAAGAGTTGAAGCAAGCATGATACATGTAGCATCAGTACTGTCAGAACAGTGCTTGTTGTATTTCTCGACAGCATCTGCAGCCGAGCCCTCAACGGGCTTTTCCGGTAGGGATTCGTCCAAGACATAGCCAATCTTTTCATGACTCAAAACGATTTTAATATTTCTTTCCCAGCCGAGAAAGTTGGTTTCGTCCAGCTTATTGTCGATGATAAAACAAAGGTTCAATTTGTTTGATATTTTCTACAACAATAAATGTTGGAAATAAAATTTATGTTTTGATGATGATTTCACTCGTTATGTTATTGTTTTTAGACCCCATTGATGAAGTGTCATAACTAGCTGTTATAGTGCAAAGCAAAAAGATGTCTAGATATCAATGTATAGGATTTAATAGAGTCTGATATTTGTATAAGTTAAATCAGACAAGCAATGTAATAATTCTAGGTTGTGAACTGAGAAAACGAGAAACTGGAAGTAAGTTAAACTGAGATGCTATAAGAAACTGGAAAACCGACTCATAGCGCACCAAGGAAAATCTATAATAGGTAAGTTCGCTGAAGGAACAGACTCATATGACTTACTTTGAAGACTGAAGAACTGAGGGTTCAAACTCAGTTATCGAAGACAGAAGAACTGAGGGTTCAAACTCAGTTTATTAAGATTAAGTCGAGACTATATAAATTAGACTTCAGGCAAGTCTGTGATAACCTGAACTGACTATGTAGATCTTGAATGGAGAGCTAAGACACATAAGGACAATGATGTCTTTGCTGATTAATTTGAAGTGGTGTACTCTGATTAGATCAATAATAATCAGATGAAAGAAAGAGTACTGAGATTTTGAAGAAGATTAAAACTCGATTAATGCTCTTAGAACCGAAACCGACAATGTTCCCGATAAATCGCTTTGGAACCGATGTTTAAGTAAAACTGAAGAAGAATCTAACTGTTGCAGTACAAGCAATATGATTGGAGGATATTCTATCCGTTCTGACATTAACGTACAAGCAAGAAAGCAGGACCACTAACGGCTTCAAAGACTCAAATTCAAATAATCTGACCGTTAGATAAACCCATATAAATAGGCTGTTTCTTTCTCAAGAAGAAAAAAAAGAGGAGGGGAGCGGAATTCTAAGAATCTATCTAGCCAAGTAACATCAAACTAAGGGGGAAAGTAAATCAAGAAATTTACTGCTAAGCCTTTCATTGAAAGATCAAGAATTCTTCAAGTGTTCATTCGATTTAAAAGAAAGATCAAGATCAAATCATTTGGAGAAATCAGAGCCGCGCTTCTTATATATCTAGAAGAAAAGCTCAAATCACAATTGAATCGTAGTTATTGATTCAAGTCTCAACTTTGATTTCGTCAAAGGTTTTGACTATGGAACACCAAGAAGGTGTGAAGGACAGTTGAGTACAGTCAGGAAGACTGTGTTTATAGCCGGTGAAGAGGCAATTCAACCCTCCAAGGACCAGTGTCTCAAACAATTGAAGAGCAGCCATTCTACTTGTTCTACATGTGTTTAGATAGTGAAGCTAGGGATTAGTCAAAGACTATCAGTTTAGAACTTTTTATAACTGGGCCATCTCAATGAAGTTCTAGTGGAATTTTCCTCAGCATCATAGGGGAAGAGAGGATTGACAGGATTACACCACCTGGAACCTCTATAACTTTTGTCTCATCTACCTTACGCTTTTACATTCTGTTGCTCATACATTTATTGCATTTATCAAGTATATACACTCAGCAAATATAGAAACTAAGTCAGCGCATAAACTGATAACTCTTATTTTTAAACGGCTTAATTAATCCGCTGCCAGTTAACTAAACTAAGGAGAAGTCAGTATTTTCTATTACTCAGTTAAGTTAGCTTAACTCCGCACAAGCTTTATTTGAACTCAATCTAGTTTAAGATTTAGTTTTTGGGAGGAATTTTGGTGACAAGTTTATTCACACCCCCCCCACCTCTAAACTTGTGTTAGCCTTTCCAAGGGACCAACAATTGGTATCAGAGCAGTTCTTTCTTTTTGGAGGTGATCCAAAGTTATTTTAAAGACCAATTGTTGAAGTCCTCTCACTGTATTAGTTGTATAAGCGTTTAAGTGAAACTTAATGGATACATCTAGAAGAAGAAGTTGGCTTAATTATCCCCTGACTAGTTATTTGCAGAATGTTGTATCTGATTTTCAGGATCAAGTATTTGAGAGGTTCAACACTACAAGCTCACATACTAATCCAGAACCTCATTTTAGTAATGACGTGGATACTGACTTCAACACGTATGATGATGAATCCAGAGGATTTGCATCACTAAGTGATCTCTCAGAGGAAGCAGAAAATGAGTTGCTGCGAATAGCTGATGTCATAGAAGAAAGACTGACTGAAACCTTCATTGAAGATCCATCCATCACAAAAGCCAAAGATATTGCTGAAATTTTACCCATGAGCTATGAAGGTGAAAGTGATGAGGAAATCATACTGCTAGGAGTAGCATGAAGGATGCAGGTTCAAAGATCTAAACGAGTTAGATCTACGCGCAGCGGATGAATCACGACTTTTACATCACAATACATAATTAAAGGACTTAAACTACTATAAGGGGGTTAAGATCATGTTACCAATAGTAGGAAGAGAAGCCAAGATCTTCCGATGTGTTCTCCAAACAGCGGTTGGTGGACACCCTTCTTGATACACGAACCTCCTCGATATGCAACACCAAGAAAAACTTAGAGTTTTTCTTCTTCTAAAACCCAAGACAAGAAAAACTAATTTTTCTCTTCTTTACAAGTGTGTGGTCGAAATTATCACAATGCCTAAGGCTGGGGAGAACTCTCTTTATATAGGAGAGTAATCCTTGTCCTCCAAGGATTAAATAATTAAGAGATAATTATTACATTAATATTTTATTCCAAATAAAAGATAAATAAAATGATTATCCCAAACAAATTAGGATAAATCATATTATTATCTAATATTCCATGAATTATCATTTAACAAATAAATGATAAATCACATGTCAAATAATTATCCAAGAAAACTAATTTCTCTCTAATTATCATCAATATTGGCGCCACTTGTAGGGTTTACTAAGCCCACATAAAATATCTTTTATGTGTATTATATTATTTAGCCCAACTAAATAATATCCATGCATATCAATTAATTAGCCCAGCCAATTAATTATCACTGAGGCCCAAATAACAAGATTATTAGTCCGAATTATAGAAGCCACATCGGGGACCATGGACCTATAACTAGTAGCTCCAATAATTAATTATTCATCGAACCGAATAAGCACATTAATTATTAATTCCGGGATTACGCCACCATAAACCCGAAATCGAACTCTACCGATTATAGATGTATACTTATACTCAACCCATGTAGTGAATAAGCGTCCATTGATATAATCACTACATACGGATTAACCCTCCATAGATCGCCCATTCTCGAGTGGGATATCTCCGTAAACCCGACACGTAATATCTTATCCTTATTTACCATTAACCCCTGGTGATCAATTAGTTCAAATATCTGACTAGAGATCAATTAGTCTAATATGAACTCCCGGGATCGATCACTTTCTTAAGGCTAACAAATAAGGGATCGTCTTTCTACTTCCCGCAGGAAGGAATGGATTCCATGTCTCAGAAAATCGTAACTACTCACTCATCCTGGAGATAGTGCCAATGAGAAGTGGCTTGGAACACATATTTAAGTGAACCGTAACTAACACATCAAACACTACCCCGGGACAAGCAGCACCCTGTGATCACCTCAAGATTAAGGTTGACCCATATATGATCATCTAATGATTTAATAAGATTCCTCGATTACGGAATTACATCGAGAATACAGATTAAATCGGTCCACTCCTATATGAATGCCATCATATATAAATGCCCCACGTAGGTACCCTATACCGACAGCCCGGATAAGACTATCACACCCTAAGGTGTTCAAGCGCATTATTGGTGTTTTAATCAAGAGACCCTAAACTCGATTAAGTTCACCACGGACTAACAGCTTTAAGCATATCTCCACTAACTCAATCCTTACGTGTAATCCATACACCGAGTTAAGTGGTTACATACTGAATATACTTAGGGTTTGCAGCGATGTATTACTTTACAAGCACAAAGCAAGTAACTAAGGTGAGATAAATTCTGTCATCCATTATTAAAAACAATTACACAAATTGTCTTTCGGGCACTACACCTAACATAGCACAACCAAATATCAATGATAAAGGGAAGCAAGTTTTAAATAATGAAGATTCCTCAACTGATAGAGTGAATAAGCGTCCATTGATATAATCACTACATACGGATTAACCCTCCATAGACTGTCCATTCTGAGTGGGATATCTCCGTAAACCCGACACAGAATATCTTATCCTTATTTACCATTAACCCCCTGATGATCAATTAGTTCACATATCTGACTAGTGATCAATTAGTCTAATATGAACTCCCGGGATCGATCACTTTCTTAAGGCTAACAAATAAGGGGGATCGTTTTTTCTACTTCCCGCAGAAGGAATGGATTCCATGTCTCGCGTGAAAATCGAACTACTCACTCATCCTGAGATAGTGCCAATGAGAAGTGGCTTGGAACACATATTTAAGTGAACCGTAACTAACACATCAAACACTACCCGGGACAAGCAAAGACTGTGATCACCTCGGGATTAAGGTGGACCCATATATGATCATCTAATGATTTAATAAGATTCCTCGATTACGGAATTACATCGAGAATACAGATTAAATTGGTCCACTCCTGTATGAATGCCATCATATATAAATGCCCCACGTAGGTACCCTATACCGACAGTCCGGATAAGACTATCACACCCTAAGGTGTTCTGGGCGCATTATTGGTGTTTTAATCAAGAGACCCTAAACTCTGATTAAGTTCACCACGGACTAACAGTTTAAGCATATCTCAACTAACTCAATCCTCACGTGTAATCCATACACTGAGTTAAGTGGTTACATACAGATATACTTAGGGTTTGCAGCAGTGTATTACTTTACAAGCACAAAGCAAGTAACTAAGGTGAGATAAATTCTGTCATCCATTATTAAAAACAGTTACACAAATTGTCTTTCAGGCACTACACCTAACATAGCACAACCAAATATCAATGATAAAGGGAAGCAAGTTTTAAATAATGAAGATTCCTCAACTGAAAATTTGTCTATCAAATACCATGAGGTAATTGCATCTACATCCAACACTCACACTGCCATGAACAATCATAGAAATGAAGATTTCAATGAAACCTTGGACATACTCATAAAGGAATTGGAGTTAATTCAAAAGAATTATGAGAATGTCAAAAAGGAGAAAGATTTATTGAAAGCTGAGGTTTGAAGATTGAATGCTGAGATCAACTTAATCAAGGTTAATAATGGAACCAAAGTAATTCGACCAACTGATGAACTGACAGAAGTAATAAACATCATAGAATCATCAGTTGATCCAATTCTCAGTGTTCAAACCTAGAAAACCATTTGGAGACAGATCTGGTTTAGGGTTTGATAATCAACAAAATTCTAAGTTCAGACCAAGTTCAGTTGCAATGAAATTTGTGATTGCACAACAGTCAGGAACTCAGAAAACTGATAATTTTATTGGAACTGACAAAAACTCAGCATAGCCAAATACACACACTGGCAGAACTGTAAAATCAGTTGGTAGAAAGCACCAAACCGATGATTTTACAGAAACCTCGAGAAAATTTGAAAAAGGCAAAACTGATCAAAGATCAGTTAGAAAAACCTTCAAGTCATATTCAAATAAGAATGAAGATCATTCATGGAATAACAGACTCAGAGGGAAATGGAGACTGTATCCCACTGATGAAGACTGAAGTGTACCATCATATCAGTTTCACAAACTGAACAAACCAAAAACTGTTAGGACAAAATAGCAAAAGTTTGTGAAAACCGACTTTACACAATCAAAATGTCAAGAGAGGTATAAGGCCAAGAACAAAAATATGATATCTAAAACTAATCTGTTAGGACCCAAACAGATATGGCTACCAAAAATCCCTCATTTTGCTTTGCAGGAGAAAATCACTAACTGAGAACTTGAAAGGTGTAATTCACAAAACTAAGTTGTGTTCACAACTATGTTTTTGAAATTCACTGCAACTTCAGGATAAGAACAAGACTGAATACATACATATGGAAATACACCGCACCCACTCTATTTACTAATAACAGCTACGGATGTCAGGAAAAGACGTGACCTATTCTAATCTCAACCATCCATCTTTTCCACTCATTTTCTTTTTTGCGATCTCAATGACA
This sequence comes from Gentiana macrophylla, assembly GCA_026214975.1. Taxonomy (NCBI): domain Eukaryota; kingdom Viridiplantae; phylum Streptophyta; class Magnoliopsida; order Gentianales; family Gentianaceae; genus Gentiana; species Gentiana macrophylla. Next base: position 61,476,109 of record CM047808.1, on the reverse strand, counting down.
AGATGTTTCAAGTCCCACTCAATTCTCTGTTGATTATTTTGTGGTAGTAATGTAAAGAATCAGTCTCAAAAGTGAACTTGGTTTGATAAACCAAGGTGACTTGTCTGGAAGAGACTTGAGGAATTGATTCTTGACAATAAATGGTTAACTCAAAGTGACTTTAGGCCAGAATGATTCACTGTCTGTTTTATCCCTTTTTATTGTTACCATCATCTGAATTTCAGCACTGTCTCAAACTCATTGAGTTTCAGTGTTGAGATTCTTATCACCTTCTGTGTTTGAGTCCCTGTTTATGTGCTTGGTTATTGTTTGTGCTACTATTAATAATTCTGCAAATTTGTTGCCCTGCACTTTTCATATTGCTGAATTTGCAGCATCTTTAATCTGTTGTTGCTCTCTCTCTCTTTTTGATGAACACTTAATGTTGTACCTTGGATGAAATTGCATAACACTCTGTAATTGATCTGCTGAACATTTTGTTCTCAGATTTGATTATCAGTTTTGATAGTCCTATCCTGTGGATTTGACAATCACCTCTGAAAGTCAACTGAGAGTTCGGCTTAGCCTGATCAGTTAAGTGTTGATCTGAATCCATTTGTAACTTTTGAACTTGACCATCCTGTAATCTGAATTGTATAAACCTTGCTGTAAATTGAACCTGAGTTCATCCCTGTGTTGTTTTTAGTTATCTCTTCAAATATGAACTTAATTTTGTATAATGCTGAACCACCCTTTTGATCTGTAACTTTTATATAATCTTTTGATATATTACTCCTTTGTCATGTTCTTTATATAGGATCCTGTAGTGACGTTTTCTAAACGTCACTGTAAATCTTATATATTCTGCCTGCGTGAATCTTTTGTTGGTTCTGCATATCCATATAATATCCATCTGCATATCAAGTGGACTTGTATCTTCAACATCTTGTTTTATCAGTTTGCCTAAATTATACTAATCTTTTGTCTTATAAATTGGTTATGGTCTTTAGCAAATCTGCATCTGTATTGATTAAATAATATTAACTAAGTGTCTACTAGTTTGCTGTTAATATTATTAGATCAATCATTTTGCTTATCTTGTTTTGTTCAATAAAATAAACTTGCAAAGTGCTGTTTGTATTTTGACATTTCTAAACACTTTTCGCAACATTGTTTTGATCACATATACTAATCATTTGATCACATAGGTTTTTATAAACAAGCGAATAGTAGAATAAGCTTCCGCACTTGTTTTACTAGTACTTGTGTTAAGTTCGGAAAGAGTTTTAAAATTCACCAACACTCTATTCAACCCCCCATCTAGAGTGTTTTTGCGCCATTATCGATACAACATTCTCAACTACCTTCGCTACCATTTATAAGTAACCTCGAATTTTCTTCTACAATTCTTTACATTCTAATTTTGAATCTGCTTCATTACCTTCTATAATCCCCAAGTTTTCAAATTTTCAATTAAATCCAGAAAGCAATGGCTTTTACCCGTATTGAACCTAGTATGATCATCTCACTTGATCAATTAATTGCAAAGTATGCTGATCAAACACTAGCCAAGAAATTGCAACAAAAATACAGAAAATCAAAGGTTTGGAGGCTGTGTTTAACATCAATCTGAAGAGTGTCTGTCTAGAAAGCATTGGTGATTTCTGTGAATTCGGAAGTACGACTTTAGAAGGAGAGGACACACACTTTTACCACATCTATCAATGGTAAACAAATTAAAGTCACTGAAGATCTAATTGCAGAAATTTTTGGTTTCGACAAATCTGGAGGAATGTCAGCCATCAAATTGACTAAGAACATAAAGAGAAATTATGGAAAGATATAGCAATTAGTTCAGATTCTACAGTATTACAGACCGGAAGCACAAGTCTACTCAAACCTGATATACCCGAACCGGAATGGGGCAATGTCCATTTAGATTGGGCCTATTATCATGGCCCAATAACGAAGATATAGGGCCTCTTTCCCCTCTGTCCGCACTCTTAAGCCGGATCCTATCCGCCAACAGTAATCCGGATCCTATCCGCCAACAGCAAGCCGGATCATGTCCGCTAGTCATAAGCCGGACTCCTCCTCTCCGTGTGATCTCTACCCATATGGTCAAGTTGATTTCAAGACAAGGCATTTACGAGTCCGCTATTCCCTGCTCGCCATACTTATCACTCCAGCTGGCTAATTTTGCCAGCTGGCTAGTCCACTTGTAATGCATGCATAATTATCTTTAATTATGTATTCTTAATTGTCTTGTCATGAACAGTAAACTGACATAGTCTTAGCCTATATATATGGGATCACAATGTAATAGAAATCATCCAAGAATTAATACACAGAGCTACTCTGTCAATTTGTCGACTCATTAACGTGTTCTTCCTTAGCGTTATTCTGACTGTATTTTTCTTGTTCACCGCCATACTCTCCCCAGGGAAATCACGTATATAAAGCCTTATATCCTCAAGATAAGCACTGTTACCGCAAACCTGATATTCTACGCAATATAAGTTGGCTCCGTTACCGGGAAATTCATCATCATTCAGCTCCAATGTGTCATTTGCTCCACCGCAAAGACGATTTTACGGTGTCTCCGATAGAGACGCCGCCTCTCTCGTTCCTCCGATCAGTAGAAACCTTGATCTCCGGGGATAATCCAGCCAGACGTCATCGTTTTCTTCGTCTCAGCAACATACACGGAGCAGAGATCACCAAACTCCGCGCAAATCGCCTCATCCGGAAAGAAACACTTGCAAACTCATACACGAGTCCATCTTTAAATACCCAGGTTGGTTTGTATGCATTTTTCGCAGTTTCAGATCTTCAAGTAATAAGGAATCTGAGTACTTGACAATACCACTTGGAAAATAACCCTCAGTAAACACCCCCGGCATTTTGATATTTTGAGTTGGAAAAAATATCTAGCCACTATCCAAAATATCCCACCAAAATATCTTACTAAAATATCTCCAAAAATCTTAGTCATAAATGGCGGGCTCAAAACACTTTAACCCCGTCACTCCGAGTAAGGGGGGTAACCAGGGCAACTCACGGCATGCGAACACGCAGCGCGGGGAGCCGAGCAGAAAAGTACTATCTGCAGGGGCTGATTCCGGGCAAGACATCACGCCCGATATGCGAGCATACATAAGAGAAAGGACTAGAGTCCGGGAGATACATGAGGCGGCGGTCAGAAAGAGGCATGGGAAAGGCGTCGCAGGAAACATCTTACCAAATAATGAACAAGAGGCTGTTTCAGCAGGGGGAGCGTCCCCACAACAAGACTCATATAACATAGCTCTACAAGCACACATGGATTATGTAGAGGAAATGCGAGTAGGATATACGCTGCTAATTGCGAGGGACTATCACCTCAACCTTTCTGCAAGTTCAACCCTCCACAACCCGCACCAACAGTGGCGCAGCACACTCACAATCCCCCAAAGAAAGTCCAACCTCAACGATCAGAAATGGAGGGAAGTCCATGCAACTTCGCATCCAAGGGGGGATAGGAAATCAGCTCTAGGTCGACTGAGGCCCATGGTCGACGATCGCGGTGCAGCCCCAGGGTGACCTAAGAATCCTCGACAAGTCAGTACTCGCACGGAAGGACAGGGAGACTCACAAGTTGAAGGAGGCTACATCGCACTCCCACCTGTCCCCCAAAACCAGGTGGAAATGGGCATAATGAAAAAGCAGATAGAGGAGTTGCAGAAAGGTACGGAAGGTGTAAAAGTTGTTCCAACTTGGGGAACAAGTGTACTTCATCCTAGCATTTTGAAAGTGGCCCCGAGAGGGGGAACTCACTACCCAAATTTCATCAATTACCATGGAGCAATAGACCCTCTGGATTGGCTATCCGCATTTCAAAGCAGAATCAGCTTGTGCATATCTAGCGACGAGGCCTGGTGCATAGCTTTTGTGGGATCGATGGAGCACAGGGTAGCATCATGGATCCGCGGTCTTCCTCCGGGTTCGATTTTATCCTGGGATGATCTGTTCAACAAATTTATAGCGGAGTTCAGATCAGTAGGAGGACCCAAAAAGACACACATCGACTTGCTTGAAGTCCGACCGGGCAAGAATGAGGGTACCCGCAGCTACTATGAGCGGTTTTACAATGTGTACGAGCTAACGAAAGGTTTGGCTGACAACGTTGTCATGAGCAGTTTTGAAACGGGGCTGAATCCTGGGTATTTGAAGTCTTATTTTTCTTTCACTCCACCGGTGAAGTTACAAGAAATGTTAAGTTCAACAAGAAAGTACATCGCCACTGCGGTCCACGAAGGAGCGTCTTCGTCCAATAAAGGCAAACAGAGGGCTGAGCGCAGTACGCCTAGAGATAGCTGTAGGCATACTGATCGGGATGTTAAAAAGCTCGAAATATTTAAGGAAGAACACTTCACACCGCTCAAAATATCCTATACTCAGATGCTGAACGAAGTGAGAGATGAGCTACCCGAGCCTTACCCTATGGTTCCGGATACACGCCGTGATGCGTCTAAATATTGATGCTATCACAGAGATAAGGGTCATACAACTGACGAATGTATTCAGTTCAAACGGGCAATAGAAAAATTACTCGCTCACGGACACCATGATCACTACAAGCTAGATGCCGGTGGGCCAGACTGGAGGAATCAGCAAGCTCGCCAGTTCGACAGGAACATCAGAATAATAACCGAGCCTCCCCAGGTAACAATCAGATCAAGAGCCACATCGGCTCCATTAACAAGCATGTGGAAAAGCCTGTAGTCCTGCGAGGGAACGAGCAACCTCTCACTTTTACTCGAAGCGAACTAGTGACTTCGATCAATACGGAAGATATGTGTTTATGCATTTCGGTAGTCATCAATCGGGCTTGCGTCAACAGGGTAATGATCGACACAGGAGCATGCCGCGACATCTTATACTACAACTGCGTCAAAGAATTGGGGTTCAGAGACTCTAATTTGAGGCGTATAATGGCACCCTTGAGGGTTTCACTAACAATAAGATACAAGTCAAGGGGGCCACTGATTTGGATGTACAAATGGGAGATTATGCACCCTTTCGGACAGAAGAGGTTGTCTTCATTGTGGTCGATCTTCAATCCAATTATATCAAGATAATTAGGACACCGACTTTGAAGCAATTCCAAATGGTAACTTCCATCCCGCACCAGCGGGCAAAATTTGATGTCGGGATCGATCGAACGCCGATCAATGAACTCACTGTCCTCACATACATACACGGAATGAGAACCGGGAACAAAAGAGCATGAACCGAACAACCTGAAAACATGGAAAATATCAACATGATTGGGGTAGTAGGGGAGACTGTCCCCGCGAAAGTGGAATGTGAAACTCTGCAAGTTAGGGTTGAGCCCGACTTTACGGCGGAAGATAAGTTGGTCGAGGTAGTTATCAATGATAAATACCCCAATCAGAAAGTCAAGATAGGAGCTCGGCTGAGTCCCTACGAGAAAGAAACCCTGGTCGCACTTTCTAAGGAAAATTTGGATGCGTTTGCTTGGGAGTAACAGATATGAGAGGGGTTGAGGCCGACATCGCACTACATCATCTCAACGTCCACTCTACTTTCAAACCGATACAGAAACGAGCACGCCAATTTTCGACCGAAAAGGAAGCGGCGGTGAAAATAGAGGTCGGGAAACTCCTACAAGCAGGGATCATAAAAGAGCTCGCCTATCCTACTTAGCTGGCGAATGTAGTGATGGTAAAGAAGCACAATGGCAAGTGGAGGATGTGGGTCGACTTCACGGACATTAACAAAGCTTGTCCGAAAGATCCTTATCAGCTTCCGCGAATTGATCGGTTAGTAGATTACATCTCTGGTTTTGAAGTTCTTAGTTTTTTGGACGCATATTCGGGGTATCATCAAGTGCGGATGGTTGAATCCGACAAGGAAAAAAATGGCCTTCAGAGCTGCTGGGGGTTTGTACTACTACAAAATGATGCCCTTCGGACTGAAAAACGCGGGCTCAACTTATCAGAGAATGGTCAACAAAGTTTTCAGTTTGCAAATAGGAAAAAATATGTAGCTTAAATTGACAATAGTGTTGTCAAGTCCGCTGGGGACGGTCATGCCGCTGACCTTAAAGAAACTTTCAGCAATGTCCGAAAACACTCAATGAAACTCAATCCAACAAAATGTACTTTTTGTGTCCAGGCAGGTAAGTTTTTGGGGTTTATCCTTAGTCGCCATGGCATCGAAGCTAATCCGGAAAAAATACAAGATTTGCTCGACATGCAAGAACCTACGACCATCAAGGAAGTCCAGAGGCTCAATGGCCGCATCATTGCGCTGGGTCACTTCATATCAAAATCAGCGGAGAAGTGTCTTCCCTTCTTTAACATTCTCAAAGGTGACAAGACTTTTTCATGGAGCGCAGAGTGTTCGCAGGCGTTTCATGCTCTAAAGGAATATCTTGGAAAGCCACCTCTTTTGGGTTGCCCTGTAGAAGGAGATATTTTGTTTGTGTACCTGGCGGATTTCGACCAGGCTTTTGCCGCCGTTCTTGTCAAGGAGGCCGGAACCCTCCAAAATCCCGTCTATTATGTAAGCAAGGCTCTCATTCCGGTGGAGAGTCGCTATTTTAATGTAGAAAAATTAGCCTACTCGCTCGTTATCACTGCCCGCAAACTCAGGGGCTACTTTACTTCGCACAATAATTGTCCTAACGGATAGTCCAATGCGACAAATACTGTATAAACCCGATCTTTCAGGTCGACTCCGCAGATGGGCTATCGAAATCACTGAATTCGACATACAATATCAACCTAGAAAAGCTATCAAGGGTCAAACATTGCCGGATTTTATTGTGGAGAAAAGTTTCAGTTCGCTGCAACCAAACTCGCCGGTACCACTAGAGCACGCTGCGGTCAGGAGTATGCCCGATCAATGTTGGCAGTTGTTTGTTGACGGAGCATCTAATCAAAATAGTTGCGGGGCCAGGGTAATTCTGATGGAACCCAGAACGACGGAGGAAATCGAAAAGGCTCTAAGGTTTAAATTTTTGGCTATGAATAATCAGGCCGAGTATGAAGCAGTTACAATCGGGCTCAAGCTAGCAAAGGAACTAAGCATAGAAAATGTTGAAGTCTACTGTGACTCCCAACTTATCGTCAACCAAATCTCAGGGGACTATGACATGCATTGTGGTATTCTCGAGAAATATGGTGAGATTGTTCGACGATTAAAAGCCGGCTTCAACTATTGCGAGTTCATCAGAATTTGGAGAGAGGACAACGAGCGGGCAGACTAGCTCTCAAAGCTATCTCTCAAAGAAGAGCTCGCAGATCCATCCATAATGATAGAGTACCTAGCGGTACCCGCTATCGAGGCTACACAAATCATGGAAATCGACGCACCAGAACCGACTACATGTTTGATCGATGAGGTTCAGGCTTATATAGAGTCAGGCGTCTTACCTGACGGAGCGGATAAATCTTGCACGCTAAAGAAAAGAGTGGCCCTGTACATTATAAACAATGGAATACTCTATAGGAGATCCTCAAAAAAACCTCTACTACGATGTGTTTGAGAAGAATAGAGCAAGATAATCCTTATCGAGCTTCACCAAGGAGTGTGTGGGGGCCATCCCGCTAGTCGCTCTTTGGCCTAGAAGGTTATAACCGCGGGGTATTACTGGCCGACGATCCTTAAAGAAAGCTAGTCATAGAATGTCCGGAGTGTCAAAAACATGCAGACATCCCCTGGATACCATCTGTCAAACAGAGCATCGTGGTCGCACCTTGGCATTTCGACATGTTTGGACTCGATCTCATCGGACCCTTTCCATCAAGAAGAGGGGGTGCAAGGTTATTATAGTGGATGTGGATTATTTTACAAAGTGGATCGAGGCTAAGCCTATGGTCAAGATAGGCGCAAAGGCTGTGGGTTATTTCTTACACGATCAAATTTTTTCTCGCTTCGGTATCCCGTGGGCAGTGGTGTCAGACCATGGACCACAATTTAGAAAAGAATTCTCAAAGCTCTGTGAGGAATTCAAGGTCAAGCACTGGCAAGCATCCGTGGCTTATCCTCAAGGCCACGGCCAAGCTGAGGCCGGCAACAAAAAAATAATAAAGATGCTCAGAAAGAGTGTGGATGACAAAGTAAAAGCAGGTGGGTGGGTCGACGAGATACCCGTTGTACTTTGGGCACTCCACACCACAATTAAAACACCCACGGGAGAAACACCTTTTGCTCTTACTTACGGATCAGAGGCCATGACTCCTGTCGAAATGGCTCTTCCCAGCATCAGGGTCGCCTTACACGACCCAACGGACAATTTATTGTGCAGACAGATCGACCTAGATCTAGCAGAATAGAAAAGGCTAGTGACATACCATCGGCTTACGAATTACAAGCAACTCTCTAAACAACAACACGACAAGCGAATCCGCGATCATTCATTTAGGGTCGGGGATATTGTTCTTCGAAATAGAAAGGCCACTGGTATGGAGCCTGATAAGGGTAAGCTAACAGCAAATTGGGAATGTCCTTACCAAGTCGCAAGAGAGATCAAAAAAGGAACTTATGTCCTCAGAAATCAGCAAGGTTTCGAGCTCAATAGGCCGTGGCATGCGGAGAATCTCAAAAGGTACTACATGTAATAAATCGGTTAGGGTTATAGTTTTCCTCTCGTTTACGACGTGAGTGGTTAGGCTTTCTTACATGCTTGTAATCTTCACTCATCTAGCGGGATGAGTCGAAAATAATAGAGCCTAATTTTACATTTCTCTTTTAGAATGCGTATTATTGTATGCTTCAGCTGTGCCCAGTGTACGGGTAAAATATGGTTATTTCGAAATTTTTTCAACAAAAGCTCGAACTCACCTCCACCTTTGTCAAAAATAGGGGCCATATTCGGAAAAATTTAAAACAACCACGAGCAAACAGATTCATCAGAGGTCATATCGTGTTCGACTCTGAATCTCATCTCAAATAGGGGGCCACCCTCCAGAAAATTCAAGTTTGTTAGCAAGCAGTTATTTGAGATCAGATTCTAGAGGGGGCGGATATGAAGTTTCATATTTTTAATCAAGCAGTTATTTCAGATAAGATTCAAGGCGGGCATATCTCGAAATTATGTACGATTGGAATCAACTTGGAATCTTTTCTAAAACAAGGGGGCCGGATGCTACTATGATCGGACACAATTTATTCAATAAATTCAAGCAAAAAATAAGCATACATCAGGCGAACATAAAGCAGACTTCATTCAGAAATGTTATTACAAAAATAAAGTGTGAAAAGAAAGAGAGTTATACATATGCAAAATCAGAAATAGTTTTTTACAAGACAGAGAGCACAAATCTAGGAGTCTTCAGGCCGCATTTCTTCATTATGAACATTCTCCTCACGGAGGGAATCATGCAGCATTTGGTCAGCATTTTTCTCAGACTCGGTAGGCTCTATGGCTTCTTCACCTATCTGCTCAGCCTCTTCTCCAGCCTGCTCACCCTCTTCCACAGTTTCGGTGCTCGCTTGGGTAGCTCGACGCACAAGCTCCCTTAAATTCGCTTCCACCACTGTGGGCACCTCCCAATCTGGAGCATACTTAGGGATGTATTGCTGTAACTCGATGTCGGAGAAGGGTATGTGTGGGTGGAAATCCTTAGATGATCAGAAAAGAGATGGGTGAGAATCCAGTCTTGCAAGGTGTCGATGTCAGGAGTATCGCCGCCGCGAGCCCAAATGCACCTGGCAATGTGATAGAACCCTTGGTCATATCCCATCAGGGAATTCTCTCCAGCAGCAGCCTTGCTCGCGACCTCAATATGATATTGGACACTCGAACTCAGATCCGCCAGGTGTTTCCTCAAACCCTCGCTTACCTTTTGCTCGGCTTCCCAATGGGCCTGAGCCTCTGTTACTTTTTGCTGCATTTCTTTCATGGATTGAGAAGAGGACTTCTCTTGTTCCGCGAGTTCAGCATTAAACTTCTCCAAACGCTCCGATTTCTTTTGAGCCTCGGCAAGCTGTAGTCTCAACTTCTCATTTTCAGCCTCAGCCGCACTCAAACTACCACGCAAAACAGCCACAGCCTCATTAGCGGCCTTGAGAGTTTTCTTGGTGGTGATCAGCTCCTTGTTAGCATCAACACTTAACGATGTTGTGTTCTTATAATCGTTTATGAACTGAGCCAGACCCGTACCCACCTGAAAAGAAGAATGTCAGCAAGGTGAGACTTGACTTCAAAGATAAAAAAAATGAAGAAAAGCAGAAAAGGAAGGAAGGTTTTTTACCATGCTCACCGTGGCACCGTATAAACCACACAGATCCTCTATATTTTGGAGGAAGGTCAAGCGAGGATTGGCTTGTTCGGCCAGGACGATTCTATCAGCGATCCCGCGGCCGATTTCCAGTTGGACAGGGTTAGGGAGACCCCACCTCAAATGCCTCAGTGGGTCCACATCAGCGATGCTCCTCGAAATCATCTTGACCTTAGGCAAATCGAGGGTACCTTGGTGCATAAACTATTTGTCTAACCACACCGCGGGATTCCCCGCGGGCCCAACAGGTACACCAGCAACAGGCACCAGCGACTTTTTCCCCGCTAAGAAAGTTTCATCGGCCACAAATTTGCCTTTATCAGCAGCATCTTTCTTCTGGACCTCATCAGTTTTGGATTTTTTTGGGGGGGGAGAGCTTCCTGCTCGTCGATACCACCTCCTGCAGGGTCGATATCTTCAACAACAGCCCTCCTTTTCTTATCACCAACCGGCGGCTTTGTCAGGGTAGTCTATTTGAGAAGCTTGCTCGTCGCCGTCTTCTCCACCGTTTGCTTGGCTGGCGGCTGAGTTGATTTTTCAGTTTGAGATGCAGAGGCTCCAACCGCCCCTTTCCTTATATCGACCGTAGGAAGCGGGGTCTTAATCCCCTACAGCTGAGCGGCTCTCTTGACCTCACTAGTAGTCTTCCTTCGGGTCAACTGACCTGCGGAAAACAACACTTATTAGCAACCTGAAAAATAACATGAAGAAAAGTAACAAAGGAAACAGGCAATCGAAAAATATCAGAAAGAATGCAAAGTAAAAATCATACTCGGGGCCCGAAGCGAGGGGTCGCCTAAACAGACTCTACATTGGGAGGGCATGCATCGGCCATGATGGCACTCTTCATACCAATCAGGATTGGTGGGCAATGGATCGAAGGGATCTCCTACGCCGGCTGTGGGTAGACCGGCCATTCTGAGATAAGGTTGACTGTCATCTAAGAGCAATCTCCAGTTAAAGGCTCGAGGTTGTTCGACACCTTTTCGATCAAACTCGAGCAGCTCCTTAAGCTCGGCGATAAACTCGTCGTCCTCCTCCTGGGTTTGGATATCCTTCAAATGTTCAGTTTGTAGAGAATTTGTGGGAAGCTTGGGAAAGGGCCATCCCACTCGGGATTCGACCCTCATGCACCTTTTGTCCCAATCCATCACTTTATCGGGGAGATCGAACAGAAGACGAGGTTTACCACTAGTCGATTTGATGCGCGGTTGAACTTGCCCGGCGTCACCCTTTCTTGTGAAACTATAAAAGTATAGCAGTGCCGCCATCATGGGTTCTCAACCACGAAGCCGACTTATAACAATAAAGGCCATTACTACCCGAGCCACTCCCAGACTGAGATCGCAAGGCATGACCTTCAGTTCCTCCATAAAGGTAATAAAGAAAGGGTCAAATGGTGGCCTATGTCTGGCCACTAGGTGATCATAGTGAAGCCACAAGAATTCTTCGGTATCCCGACCAGACGTCCGGGATACGTTCGTCGTGCCCATACTTACAAATCGGTAATCATCCGAAATATCATAAGCTGTCATCGCCTACGTGTAATCAATCCGATCTCGGAACTCGCACCATCGAGCTATAAGGTTAGGATCGGCACATTTTTGTTCCACAAGTTCCACTTCGACGGCACTCGATCTCTTTTTTGGCGGCCTCTTCTTCTTCTCAGGATCATCGGACATGGCTAAATCCTTCTTCGCCCTGGTTTTCGTAGCCGCAGACGGTCTCTTCGACACACCAATCTTTCTTGACACTTGTGCAGTTTCCACGGCTTCCTTGATCTTTGAGCTAGCTTAGCGGCTCCGGAGGTTATGACTTTTTCCATTCGATGAAGCAAGTCGCTGAGCGTTATCTGCTCTCACCCCCTGTGGCGCCCTCGCCAATTACTAAGACTTCCTCACCCTCCGGCTCAGATTCAATATTTATCCCCTCATCAGCATCGCCGGAGCTAGCTTCTTCCATACTGACCTCCTCTGAGCCATATCCTGCTGCGGCCTGACCTCCTTCATTCGATTGAGATAGGGTATGTTCTGAATACATTCTGGAAAAGAAAAAGGGCAAGGTGGATCAGTTAATCACCCGGCTATGGAAATTTGTCTGAGGTGAAAGAAATCGCACCCCGACACCTCGCCCCTCCATTTTCCTTAGCAAAACAAACCAAGAAAAACCCCCAAACAAACCCAGAAAACCCCCAAACCAACGCAAACACTCAAGCATTGCCAAAAAAACAACAATCAAAGCTTGTATTCACAAAAGTATTTCTGTGGAAAAAGAGGCATAAAACACAGCGAAACGTAAAGGGCGAATATATGGTGTTCATCTCAAAAATCAAACATTGACAAAAATGAATTCATAGCAATCCGATCCTCAAGCAAGAGAAACAGATGAAATAAAGGTAAAATCGAATCGAAAGACAAGAGGAATGTGCAAATTAGTACCTGATTAATAAGAAAAGAAGTGGAGATGTTGATCCTGTTTATACGCTTGCCGGGGTTTGCTTGCACTCACCGGAAATCTCTAGCTCTATCACCGGAGAAGTTTGTAGAAAAAAGGAAAGTGGAAGTGTAGGGATGGGAGCCTCTATTTATAGGACGAAATCAGGAGGGAACCGATGTTTTGGATTTTCAAAATTCAAACGTCATGAGGACTGGAACGGTTCCCGATTCTCCTCAGCCAATCAGAACGAAGGGCGGTTCAGCTCAAGCGTCGTGTCAGTGTACGTAACTGATGTGACGTTTCATGAACCAATAAATCCATTTTTCATTTTCAACCGTTCAAATCCCTGCTGGCGGCCATCAACCTGTCCGAACACACGGCCGCAGATTATCACGGTCTACAATTACTTCTTCAAGCGGCCAACATCTATCAATGCCCGTGGGTGCCTATTTGACAATCCATACCCGATAGAGCATTATCAGCGACTAACTCCGACAGAGCATTGTCAGCGATAAAACCTGTCCGCTACAATGCGCAGCATGTAATCGGTAATTCGCTACGCGATACAAACACGGATTCAAGCCCGATAGAACATTATCGGCAGCAAGCCTGTCCGCTACAATGCACAACATATAGCTGGTGGTTTTCACCAACACTAGTTCAAGCCCGATAGAACATTATCGGCACACATTTGTCACGAGCAGCGATACAAGGGTGTGGCTCTCCATTTCTTCTTCAAGATTCTACTCTCTGCCTCGGCGGACACGCCAGGGACAGAGTAGGGGTCCATTGATATACTTGAACCAGAATGGGGCCCTGTTCATCTCGATTGGGCCTACTATCATGGCCTAATAACAAAGATATGTGGCCTCTTTCCCCTCTGTCTGCACTCATAAGCCGGATCCTATCCGCCAATAGTAAGCCGGATCTTATCCGTCAACAGTAAGCCGGATCCTATCCACCAACAGTAAGCTGGATCATGTCCGCTGGTCAGAAGCCGGACTCCTCCTCTCCGTGTGATCTCTACCCATATGGTCAAGCTGACTTCAAGACAAGGCATTTACTAGTCCGATGTTCGCTGCTCGCCATACTTATCACTCCAGCTGGCTAGGCCACTTGTATTGCATGCATAATTTTCTTTAATTATGTATTCTTAATTGTCTTATCATGAACAGTAAACCGACATAGTATTAGCCTATATATATGGGATCACAACGTAATGGAAATCATCCAAGAATTAATACACAGAGCTACTCTGTCAATTTGTCGACTCATTAACGTATTCTTCCTTAGTGTTATTCCGACTGTATTGTTCTTGTTCACCGCCATACTCTCCCCGGAGAAATCACGTATATAAAGCCTTATATCCTCAAGATAAGCACTGTTACCGCAAACCTGATATTCTATCCAATATCAAAACCTGAATTCAATTTTCTCACCAAGATGTTAGCAAATTGCATAATTGGAAATGCAGACAATTTTAGCAATCTTTCTGGAGCAAAATTGGACTTATTATATGTAATTTGGTTTGGAGAAAATTTAAACCGGCAAGGATATATTTTTTTATCAATTAGTGGCACAATCGATTGATACACCCAAAAAGAAGACTGACGTCAAGAAAGGACGATTCTATCATAAGAAGACTCTTGCATTATTGGTCCAAAGAATTCTCGATCACTTTGGAATTGCAAAGAGAAAAGAAACATTGGTTGCTGATGGGAAGATTGTTGTCAAAGAAGAAAGATCTGGAAAAAGGAAAGCTGGAGGTTCTGAGAGTGAACCTAAGAAGAAGAAAAACAGGAAGTCGAAGAAAGCTTTAACTGGCGATGAAGTTTTGGAAAAAGTTGAAGAACAGAGAGAAATAAGGAAAAAGATAGAAGAATAGGAAAAAGGCAAATCTGATCTTGTTACTGAGAAATTAGTAGAAGCTTCACCAACAAAATCACTACTTTAGTTGCTGAAGAATCAGCACAAACAGTCAGAACTGAAGTCACTCCTACCGAACCTATTTCAGCATCTGTAACTGAAACTTTAACAACTCAAGAACCAGTTACTCAATCACCAGAAGTTGATATGTCTAAAGAAACTCTAGTTGTCAACAGAGAACAAGCTGTTGAAGCTGACATACAGAAGGGAACTAACACTCAGGGGGAACAGACCCTGAGAAATGAGCACAACGATGAAGGATCTGAAAGGGAAGAAAGACTAATTGACAAAGAAACTATGGACATGCTGAGGTTACTTTCAAAGACCAGATCCACACCTCAAGAATCTGCTTTCAGACGAGAATTTGAGGAATCAATCAAAGAATTTTCAGCTTCTCATTCTGAAGAAAAAGGAGCTGAAGTAGAATCGAGACCGACTGAAGTCATCAACATGGATGAGCTGGTGAATGAAGAAGAAATCACTGGATCCACACTAAAAGAAGTACCAGTTACTGAACTGGAACTTGAGCCAGCTAGAGAACAAGTTGCTGAAGAACTTGTTAGTAACAAAGATTTAAAAACTGAGCCAATAATCTCGGTTTGACTCATCAAAATGGAACATCGATCATCATTGACGGAGAAGCCAAAGAAATCGACCCAATGCAAATTGAAGATGTTGTGAGAACTGAAAATACTCTGGAAGTTGCTCAGGAAATCTCAAGAGGAAATGAGGAAACTGTTACTCAATCTAAGTCCTCACCAGAGTTTGGAGAATGAATGACAGCTGATTACGAGAGATTGCGTAAATATCAAATCTGGAAATTCAGTTCTATCACAAGTCAAAGAAGTCAACTAGTGGAAATGAAAGTCACTGAGAAATGGGTATTTGATCTTTACAACATCACCAATCTATTTGAACTGATAAACTCTGATGAATTTTTAAATCATGTATATGCATTAATCAGAAATAGTTACTGGAAGGAAACTACAGCGGGTGGAAGTTCCAAAAAGAATGATGATGATGATAATGATTCACAGGGAGATCCTAACTTACAAAAAAGGATTCTCGCCTCGTTGCAAGAAAAGAAAACTGGAACTGATCAGGATACTGATGATGACTCTAGTGATTCTGAGGAAAGCAGTGGAAGTTCCAGCTCTAGAACTGTATCTGATGTACAAGAAGAAGAAGAAAGAGGTTATCAGTCTCCTATTGTTAAATCTGTGGCAGAAATAGCAAGAACTGAAGCTGACATGTCTGGTGAAAGATCAGATGATGAATTCAACGTGCAAATATCACCAACAGGAAATGTTGATCAATCGAATTTGGAAGAAATTAGAAAACAGTCTGAAGAAAGGAGAAGATCTGAAGAATACAAGGAAAAACTGAAGCAAGTTGTTCTCTCACCTCTTAAGCAAGCTAAGTCAACTGAGTCTGAGAAGAGCAAAGTCAGTGCACAATAAGCTGGAACCTCAAAAGATATACCAACTCAAGTTGATCTCATTAAGTTCTATCATAATGAGATAATCAGAATTCAGAGAGACGATAGCAGTTTGTTTGGAAAAGTTCTAAAATCCTTAGAGGCCAGCAAGAATGAAAGAAGCGAACTGGAGAAGAAAATTGATATCATCACTAGCAACTATCAAAATACTCTGATTGAGCTTCGAAAAACGACCATTGAAAATTATGCAAGGAGAGATGAAACCCAAGAAAGATGGGAAGGGATTCTCAACAATCTTGTTGACAGAATGACCCTGATGGAAAATGGCATGAAAGATTCAGTTGTAGCTCAAACCATTTTGTCATCAACTCAGCAGAACCTGAACGCTTACACCAAGAGCCCGATTGATAAAGATGATGTCAATAAGGGGGACTGTTTGGATATCTTAAAAGTACATGCACTGAAATGCCACAAGTGCTTGGAAGCATTGATGATAAGCTGACTGAATTGAAGAGAGCAAGAGGAAAATTCACCGATGAGGAGATGGAGTTGATTGCTAAATACTCAGAGCCAACAGAGAAAAGACTTGTCTTGGATTCTCGTCTCTACAACTTGTTCAAAGATCTACCAGCCAGAGAAGGAGAATCAAGACAAGAATCTCTAGAGACATTCCTATGCATGCAAAAGATTCTCACGCGTTACTGGAACAAACTTAAAAAATGGGAAAGGGATGGTATTCTAGACAAAGCATCAGACAAGGTTGAAAAGACTGAAATTGTGTTTGTTCAAAATCTATTAAAAACAGCCACCATTGAAAGACTGAGGTCAGCTGTTTTTACCTTCGCAATTCTATTCAAGAGCAAATTTTTCGGCAAGCACAATTCGTCTGATTCATGGAACATATGGGCAAGCATCCACGGAATCGAAAGCACATCAACAAATGATGCTACGAAGGATGTTGTTGAGGCTTATGACAAACAATTCAGTTTAACTGTTAAGTAAAAGAAGATGTCTTTTAGCTCCTTTTATTATGTTGTATTTTATTACCCAGCTCTGTAACTCAGTTATCAATAAATTCTCAGTTTCTCAGTTCGTCGTGTTATTTACCGTATTTTGTTTTATCTTTTTGCATTGCTCTTAAGGAGGGTATTGACATCATAAAAAAGGGGGAAATTAATGGAAATAAAATTTACGTTTTGATGATGATTCATCACTTATTCAGTTATTGTTTTTAGACTCTATTGATGAAGTGTCATAACTAGCTGTTATAGTGCAATGCAAAAAGATGTCTAGATATCAATGTATAGGATTTAATAGAGTCTGATATTTGTATAAGTTAAATCAGACAAGCACTGTAATAATTCTAGGTTGTGAACTGAGAAAACGAGAAACTGGAAGTAAGTTAAACTGATATTCTATAAGAAACTTGAAAACTGACTCGGAGCGCACCAAGGAAAATTTGTAATAGGTAAGTTTGCCGAGGGAAGAGACTCAGATGACTTACTTTGAAGACTGAAGAACTGAGGGTTTAAACTTAGTTATCAAAGACTAAAGAACTGAGGGTTCAAACTCAGTTATTGAAGACAGAAGAACTGAGGGTTCAAACTCTGTTTATGAAGATTAAGTCAAGACTATATAAGTTAGACTTCAGGCAAGTCTGTGATAACCTGAACTGACTATGTAGATCTTGAATGGAGAGCTAAGACACATAAGGACAATGATGTCTTTGCTGATTAATTTGAAATGGTGTACTCTGATTAGATCAATAATAATCAGATGAAAGAAAGAGTACTGAGATTTTGAAGAAGAGTAAAACTCGCTTAATGCTTTTGAAATCGAGAACGACAATGTTCCCAGAATTGCTTTTAGAACCGATGTTTAAGTAAAACTGAAGAAGAATCCAACCGTTGCAGTACAAGCAATATGATTGGAGGATATTCTATCCGTTCTGACATTAACATACAACCAAGAAAGTAGGACCACTAACGGCTTCAAAGACTCAAATTCAAATAATCTGACCGTTAGATAAACCCCGATAAATAGGCTGCTTCTTTCTCAAGAAGAAAAAAAGAGGGGGAAACGGAATTCAAAGAATCTATCTAGCCAAGTAACATCAAACTAAGGGGAAAGTAAATCAAGAAATTAACTGCCAAGCCTTTCATTGAAAGATCACGACTTCTTCAAGTGTTCGTTCGATTTAAAAGAAAGATCAAGATCAAATCATTTGGAGAAATCAGAGCCGCGCTTAAACTTATATATCTAGAAGAAAAGCTCAAATCACAATTGAATCATAGTTATTGATTCAAGTCTCAACTTTGATTTCGTCAAAGGTTTAGACTGTGAAACACCAAAAAGTTGTGAAGGATAGTTGAGTACAGTCAGGAAGACTGTGTTTGTGAAGAGCTGGTGAAGAGGCAATTCAACCCTTTAAGGACCAGTGTCTCAAACACTTGAAGAGCAGCCATTCTACCTGTTCTACAAGTGTTTAGATAGTGAAGCTAGGGATTAGTCAAGGACTATCAGTTTAGAACTTTTTGTAACCGGGCCATCTCAAAGAAGTTCTAGTGGAATTTTCCTCCACATCACAGGGGAAGAGAGGATTGACAGGATTACACCACCTGGAACCTCTATAACTTTTGTCTCATCTACCTTACGCTTTTACATTCTGTTACTCATACATTTATTGCATTTATCTAGTACATACACTCAGCAAATATAGAAACTAAGTCACCACATAAACTGATAACTCTTATTTTTAAAAAGCTTAATTAATCCGCTGCCGGTTAACTAAACTAAGGAGAAGTCAGTATTGACTATTACTCAGTTAAGTTAGCTTAACTCCGCATAAGCTTTAGTTGAACTCAATCTGGATTAAGATTTAGTTTTTAGGAATAATTTTGGTGACAAGTTTATTCACCCCCCCCCCCCCCCTCTAAACTTTTGATAGCCTTTCCAAGGGACCAACAATAAATAAAGATAGAATAAGTAAAATTCATGTATACAAAACCCAAAAATTGCACTTAAAATTTTAATTGGGTCTTGCTCCCTCTAGACAACTATTCTTAATTGGTTTTCAAGAAAAATAAATCTTGTTTAGTGGGCAAGATCCTATCGAACTACTTCGACCCCCAACTTTGGCAAATGGGCCGAAAATAATTCAATAGGTGGACAACACTTTGTCGATCGTATCTTATATGACCCTTGTTGTGTGACTAGTCAAGTCTTTGACAATTTTCATCTTAATAAATAGTTAAGCCCTTTCCTCTAAAATTCAAACGACCCTACTTTTGCTGGTGGCCAAGACAATTCTTAGTCGAGTCATAACCTCAATATTCGTGAGATCTCTTACGATCATATCTAGATAATGACGATATACCTGAGGTAGGTTATACCCCGCTTTGGCTGGTGAGTTGGATCCGAACAAGGGCTCTTCACTGTCGTTATAATATGGGGAGGCAATTTCGACTTTATTTTCAGTGTGGGAATAATTTTAAATGAATTCTCTTAATTTAATTATGGTCTCATCTACTATGTACATATTACTACGATATCATATAAAGTAAAACATACACAACATTCCGCACATGGACTTTTCCTAAGTGCAGTTTTGAATACAAACTGACGAAACCGCGGGTCACAAACAAAGGGTAGCTGCAACTGCCAATAGAATCTTTATTGATGTACGTCAATGGGTTCTTTATCTCTCTTTGGTCTTGATCTTTTTGCTCCATTCTTGTTACATAATAATCTATCTAATATATAATTACACCCGCCGCACACGAGGGGGGGGGGGGAACGGGAATTGGATAAATGCAAAAAGTAAACTATGTCACGTTCTTCATAACGGGCTAGGACAATATTGAAAAACTAACATAAAGAAAACATTCCCATTTATCCTATTGGTCGAGTCCATGATCAATCGGGGTCCATATAATCACACATTATATCTACACATCTAATCCATACAATTTTATCTTATGAAAAAGATCAAATTTTAATTACTACTTATCCATCTTATTTTATCAAATCAAATAATTAGTTAACTTTTAATTAATTAAATGACTTAATCGAAAATAAAATTAACATTCAATTTTAAATTGATTCTAATTTCAATTTTATTATTTTGGAACTATTCAAAATTAAAATCAAAATTATACTGTCTCATTTTGTTTCCTTTCCTTTTTGGTTCTTAACCAAAAGGGATGCCTTTGGTTTACTAAACCAAAAGGCATCTTCCTAAACAAAATTTTGTTTAGGCCTAGCCACTTTTCAAAATCAAAATTTTCAAAGTGGCATGGGCCTAGGCCTTCCAAATCAAAATTTAGAAAGACTGGTATTTTGGTTAATATGCCTATTATGGTTTCCCAATGGCCCAATCTATTTGAACCATTGGTTAGCCATATGACACAACTAAACAAAAGAGATATCAACGCACAATAAATATATCAAAACGAAAACAGATCGATCTGTCTTTTTGGAATAGAGCAGCCGACGATGGCAGCCCTAGAGCCGCCGCCGCCACCGTGGAGGAGGGGGGCCGCCGCCAGTCGGACAAGCCCTTCAATCGATGCCTTTTTTTGTTTTAAACGTTTCATGAATCTAAATCTTGCATCTATCGATTAATTACAATGCAATTAAATTGTGCTTATTGCTTAACTAAAGTCCGCTCTGTGATACCGCTCGTCAGAGTGCTAAACCCGGCCCTTAACCGACAAAGGTATCGGGTCAAATCAGAGTGCTAGTATGGTGATGCAGAGTGTTGAATCCTCAGGGAACTTGATAATTCTTCTAAGTGTGATTAAACACCAAAGAGCTGTTATTAATTCGATCTAAACCGCAATTTTATAACACAAATCACTACTATTCTAGTCAACATAAAAAAATGCGTAATTTAAAAGTTATTCTAATATAATATATATAGATATATAAATATATATAGATGTACATAAATTGCAAAGTATATATATAGATATAAATATATAGATACCAATATATTTATAGAACTAGATAGATAAGTTTATAGAACTAGCCGAAGTTTATATAATTGAATTATACGATCTTTTCAGTAAACGGAATGTGCTCGATCTTTCCTTTTATTTTAGGTCCAATTGAGTAAATGAAACGGTGCACTCCTGAGGTTAACAATTCCTCCTCACACGAGCGTATGAAATTGTCATATGTCATTGTCATCAGTTCAATCTCTACAACTGCCCCATGCTAATCTCGCTTAGTCTCGAACAGTACCGAGTACAAATCTACCCCGGATAAAAGAGGTTATTCCGCTTTGTCGACGGCCGATGTTATTCAAAAGGCTCCGGTTGTCAGCGGATCGATTTAACTTTTCGGTGTTAGTTTCAATTAAACCGTTGATTTTAACATTATTATGATCTCGAGCACAATTTTAATAAGATTAATCTTTCCCGAGACAAATCTACCCCGGGTAGAAATAGGATTCCGTAGTCACGCTTTAGCGACGCCAATTTTACCTTCCGGTTTTTCTATCTTTATCTCATATCCTAACTTCTCCGGTCGGGTTCATCGTTAGGTTATATGGTGCGATTCATCTTGGTTAATTACGCCAATCCGAATATTATCAATATGTTACAGAATAGAAAAAGATTCAATTAACTCAATTTTAATCAATTTTACTTAGACAGCATTCCTTTACCAAAAAGATCGAAATAAAACGATTACATAACTTTGGCTAGTTATTAGAGTTAGCCTAAAAACATTATAACAACGAAAAAGATAAAAACAAACATAAATACTTAAGAAAAGTTACTCGATTACAAATGCTGAATCAGAGTTGTATTCTTCCGGATATTACAACGACTTCAACAACACTGAACTTCTGATAATTTCCCGAGCATTACACCGATACTACGAGATTATTATTTTTGGCGTAAGGCCTATTTACAAACTACCACTAAAAAAGAAAATAAAGAGCAGAGGATATATATATATATATATATATATATATAGGAGATGATTTATATATATTGGTACATCGACTCTGTTTGCAAATGATCTCCTTATATAGACAAAAGTCCTTGGGCCGGACCGGTCCGAGGTCAAGCCGGACTGGTCCGGTGTAATGATTAGCTCCACCGCTTTGATTGATCAGCATGTGCTCCGTATGATTATATATTTTTTATATATAATTATTAAACTTCTAAAATTCATATCTCGAGTTCTGGACCTCCAAAAATCATGATTCAAGCGGCATCGGAAAGCTCTCGGGAAAATCTACAACTTTTGTGAAGGACTCTTCTTCAGATAACGTCGTTTTAATGAGCCATTTGTTTGTCGAAGACATTTCTCGATTACCACTTAACCAAATTAATTGGCCACTTGACCACTTCAGCTATTCAATTGATCATTTAAGCTCGTGGCACTCTCTAAATCCTTCCAGAGATATGATTAAACTTCAATATGTCGATTCTCGGGGTCTAGGTTTATAAATCTGCAATAAAATACCACAAATACCCATGTAAATCTGACACGACACTCCGATTTACTAAAATCGGTACAAAATGATAACTTTTTACTATTATTACTACTAACTACTCTAAATTATAAAGATTAATATTTCATATCATTTATATCATAATTTCATATATTTTATATAGAATTCGTTGATAAAACATAATAATATAACGTATATTTAATCATATAAAAGTAGTATATCAACTACTCCCCACTTAGCTTTTGATCGTCCCTTAGCAAAAATAAGCGTAATAAAAGATAATATAATTGATCGATTATAATTTTTAATGTAATTTATATTGTCAATATTATAAATATATTATTTATTCTAATTTAAAATCGTAAGAAGACAGAAAGTGTATATAACTTAAATAACTTAAACATTAAATATTATTGAGATAAAATTGTACATATAACATTTAATAAGTATAAATAAAATATTAGAATTATTTTTAATCACAACTATTATGAAATCTTGGAATCAGAAACTTGGTCAGGTAGTCGACAAAAATGGCTTATAGAGTTTAGGCTCAAGATGTTGGTTAAAAGGAAAAAAGGAAATCAAAAAGAGAAAGAGGCAAGTCGTACGTACCTACATCTTCATATTCTTGATCAAAAAATAATCATCGATTAATAACATCTCTTTTTTTTCCAGATTTTCTCTCTTTTTTTTTAGATTAAGAACTAAAAGCGTGAGTGTGTGTAGAAAATCAAACTTACAAGCATTGCTTCATCAAGATTGATCGGAGTACTACTCTTTCGATCGAAAATTACAAGTCCGGTTTCCTTAAATTTGTAATCATTATTGAGATCTTATGATTCGACTTTTCTTTTTCATTCGGTGCCTTCACTCCCAAAGAATAGGACATTTCGAGATAATACCCTAGCCGACTTCTATCATCGTGCAATCGGAGCTTAACCTCATAGTGATATAGACATTTTGTGATAATGCCCTACTCACTCAAATCATTGTTAGCTACAACCGATATGTTCTTTTAATTTGTCGATCACGTATAAGGAAGATACCTGTATTTGATTAATTCATTGTAAATATGGTGCTTCGTTTTAATTTAGAATATTAATATATCCGAGCTTATTACCAAAATCGACTATCTTGCAAGTGTCATGAGGTAAGATCGAATATACTAATACTTATCTAATTTTTCCAATCTCAGCATATACCAAAACTTAGCTTTTATGTCTTCATCTTTTTTTATAAGTACGTACAAACTTGCAGAATCTCAAGGAAATGTAGACCAAAATTAGCTAAAGCTTGGTTATTTAATCACAATTGACAATTTCGAGTGAGGTCTTGATCACTCTAATCAAGGCTGACATAAGAACAAAAATTGGAAATTTAGGTAGGCTATTTGGCTATAGTTATATTTTTGTGGTGCCAAAAATCGACATCCCTAGTCCAATTCCAAACTCATAATTCATATTGAAAAAATTATTCTAAAAATTTTACTTATAATTATCAACATACCTATATAATTTCATAAAAACAATATCTAATATTAATTGCTCAATTATATAAACTTAAAATCTTATTAAAATCTAAATTAGACATAAAATATAATTATAATATATCTAATATACTTTACTTAATTAAAAACTTATTCTTCCAAATTATATCATTTCTCATTCATATTTATATATTAACTACTGAAAAATTGAAAATAAGTAATAAAATTTTTTGATAATTTTATAATTTATAACTATTTTCGAAAATTTTAATGAATTTTCTAACCTAACTCTTACTCCCCACTTACGAAGTGGCATCGTCCCGATGTTCAATGAGTATTAAATAAGTAGGTTTGAAAATAAAATTAAAATTATCTATTATCGTTATTATTCCGATTTTAATTTTAGCGTATACTAATTATATCATTAAATAACAAACAAACTTAAAAAACTGAGACATATATATATTAAACAAGATAGATTATTACAAACGTAAAAACAACATATCTTAACTAAAAAAACTTCAAACTTAACTAAAGTTGACTTATTAAAACTTAAACATCATCACCAAATCACCAACCAACTATCTAGATCGTAGACGAACAACCCGGTGTATCAACCGGTAACAATCCAACTCGACTATCTCTGACGGAAAAATCTCATCCGCCTCAAATCTCCCCACTCCACTCATCTCGAGTACACAAAGTGAAATCAACCAAGAATTACGCATAGGTTTCCCCTACTACCTCTCGTGATTGCAAATTCCAACACAGTCCTTTGAATCAAAATTCCCCAATCGACAAATACACCAACTGTCAAAGCATACAGCAGAAGCATTTCATTATCACTAAGGCTCCCGAAATCCCAAGTAGGATACACCCTAGAATTAATGAAATGTTTCCATGCCTTTAGGTGTGGAAGTAAAGCACTAGTAGACATTTCGTGATTTGTGTCGAAAAGTGGAATCAGACATTGGAAAGACTCATGGACTCTGTTCAAATGATTGAGTGGATTTTGTAATCCCCAAGTTATCTCAAAATGCTGCATTGAAACCGGTGGAATTGCAAAAATTTGGTTGATAATAGAAGAAGAGAAGGGAACAGCCACTCCTCTTACCGATACAATCTGAGTGATATCGATCATGGACGTCGTCATGAGGGCAGAATAAAATTCTCGAACTATCGAGACATTTATCCTTCCTCTCGGCATACTGACAAATTTTTTCCAACCAAAACTTCGAATAATAGTTTTTCCCCATTGATCAATCTTATCGACATTTAAACCTTTCTCCAACTGGATTGGAGAATTCGCAAATCGATGGTGTAAAATGATATTCTCGTTTGAAGCTTGAGATTCCGGATGATCCGGGGTGTGAGGCTCGTATGAATTAACCGACGGTGAGGAGTGGTTCGACATTTTAAAATTAGATGAAAATTTTAAAACAGAGTTGAAAGTAAAAGGAAAGACAGTGAATGATATGGTAAGGTTTACTCATGCCCTTACCTCTTTTAATAGATGGAAAAGTTTACATACGTGGATGCATTAGACGGACTCTAAAAATGACTCACCCCTTTCCCTTCACGGCTCGGTCCGGGAATAGGCCGGACCGGTCCGGCCTCATCCAGCTTTTACTGAGGACAGAGGTGAAAGTCAAATTGAATTTTGGTTTTTTTACTTCACGTGCCTATTACTACCTACTTCCTTGTAGATACTGCATAAGGGTTAATTTAACTTGATACGAACGGATAAAACGACACATTATATTTTTGTAAAATGATGTAGTAATTATACCAAAATTATTTTTGGGTTTTTTATAGTTTTTTTTTTTGTTTTTTTTTTTAAAAAACTAAAACGATTTAGAATGCAAACCAAATTTTTATAAAACGACTATAAAAATAAACTAAACGAAAATGAAAACAAACCAATATCTACATGACAAATGTCGAATAAAATGAGCAGTAAAAATGTCTAGTCAAACACAATTATTAAATTCAATCTTCTTCATAGTCTTCCTCTGGATCGACATGAAAGCTTGAACTCGGAAACGACTGAGAAGCTGGTGGCTGAACTGTAGTCGTGGTCCTGACTGAACTATCAAGACCCATCGAACTCATGCCAGTCGTGATGTGTGCAAACTCAGTGAATCCTCCCCAACTAGACATCGCCGGTCTCTGAACACCTGTCGAAAATACACCTGTTCCACTAGATTGGCTTCCAAAAGGATATGACGATGGATGAAAGCTCGAAGGTGGTGGAATAGGTGTTACCCAATCTGGTAAGGTATAAGGATCTGACTGACAAGGTGGATAGGCAGGATCATCAAAAGTAGGATTACGAAGCAACTGCTCGTTCCTTCTTAAACCTCTACGAATATCATCACACCACTGCCTATTACTCTCAGCATATAAAGCCATGTTGGCTTGACCACGTGCAACGTCTGACACTAAAGATTGAAACATATCATAGGTGATAGTGTTGGAGAAAGGAGTTTGTTGAGGCTGACTCGAAAAAGATGGAAAAGAAGAAGATGTGAAAACTGGTGGAGCTGGTTGAGTTTGACTACGTCTAATCAAAGAGCGCATACTACCATCCGGAAGTGTAGTCAAACTCGGTCCAATCAGATTGGCATCTGCCAGAGCTAACTTGTCATTAGGTAGGAATGGTACTCCCAGCCTATGACATAAATCAGAGATAAAACAAGGGAAGTACAGATGACTCCCTGGTCTTAAACATGACCTTACCAACATCCACTCTAACATCGTTTATCATCGCCCAAGTGATACAAACATCTTCCTTTCCAAAAGCAGTATGTTTACGTGAAGGGTAGAGATTATGGCTAATAAATCTTTTAATTGCCCTCAACCCTCTAAAACAATTCCCATAATTAAATCTATTTTCTACCCACACAATGTTGGGTCAAAAGCATTCTGAGCTCTCGTAGGCGATCTGTTCAAAACTTGCAGGATCATCTAGATTATAAACTGCCCTGTAATCCTCCTCATCAGGAAAAACTTCAACTCCTAGAATTGCATTTATAACTTCAGGGTTAAAAGGAATATTCTGGCTCGTAAGGGTCTGATTTGCGTGAGTAAGTCGCTTCTTGTGACAATGTAGATAAAACTGAATAAAACTCAGCTACTAGAGTCGTGTTAATCTCCCTTTCCTTCCGTCGCTAAATCTAACCACCTGCTGCTTTCTAAAGATATCTTTGACTTCATCACCTAAGTCATCCAAATCTAACCCTTTTTCAACCAAGACATCACATTTACTATAAATTTTCTCATACGCTTTCTTAGCCTCAGGTGATGCGGTTTTCTCAAAGCTCACGGCTTCTTCTTCAGGTGATAACAATACTGTGCCTACAACAGGAGTTGAAATGGGAATGTTTGATTTTCGCTTTTTAGAGACTTTCCTACTCGACTCAGCCATTCTACGATATTGGTAATACCAATCAACAACAACAAAAACAACAACAAAAACAACAAAAAATAAAAATGTCATAACACACTCAAAAATCAAAACAGTTGAAATTAATCTAAAAATTATAAAAAATACGAAATTGATAACTAAATAAACTAAATTATACCTTAATATGAAGAAAACGTTGAAAAGTAGGCCGGAAAAGTTGTAAAAGTCGCCGGAATGAAATGTAGCTTGTTTTTGCTCCCTTTTGATTTTTTCAAATTTGTGTAGAAGAGAAGAGATGAAAAGGGGAAGAAATCAAGTAGTGGTAGTGTGAGAGGTGAATTTTTGTGGAAGAATTGATAAAAATTTCGAGTGGTGGGGTTTGGTGAGTGGGGTGCGGCTGTTGAAGAAAATTAGGGAAGAAGAAGAAGAAAAGAGGGGTCCCCGTATTTTTATGTTTTTTAGACCCCGGACCGGTCCGGATTAAGGGCCGGATCGGTCCGTGAACAAAATTTTTACTTTTTCCGAAATTTTTTTTTATTTTACTTTTTACGATTTTTTGATAAAAATTTTAATAAAACTTATAAAATTTAGTTAAAACCTTAAAAATAATTTTATAACAATTTTAAAAACCTAATAATATCTTTATAACACTTAAAAAGCTTATAAAAATTTATATTAATTCTTATAAAATCTAAATTAAAAAACTTTTATAAAACTTTTATAAAACTCCTCAAATTTCATAAAGATCCAATTTTATAAAATTTTCAGAAGTTATGCGAAAATTTTATAAAATAAAACATAATAAAAGACTCAAAACTTAAGGGGTTCCTGATTTTTCGATTTCTAAATCTTCCAGAGTTCTGATATAATGCTCAATCAACCTAACTCCTAAAAACAAAGCATTTGAATTATCTCTCAGAATTCCATCGGGATTTTCGGATAACCACCTAATCGTTCCCTTCCTAACAATATTCAAACACTCATCCTGGGATTTGGTTGTGTTTTTCCCACAACGTCCAACATGTTCACTTTTTCCACGATTCTCGCATCTCATCGTAAACTTTGCCCTTCTTTTTATCGCACTTCTTGATGTTCCATTACAAACTTCTTTCAATCTGATCTCTCTCAACAATTTCTTGTTTTGTTCAAAAACTAAAGCTTCTATTTTAAACGCGACATCTTTATCTAGGCCTAATTTCAAAAGTAAAATAAAAACTCCTATTCTATCTAAAAAAGACATCCAGTTCTTTTACGTCTATCCGGTAAAAGACGAAAAGAGTTTAAACATAATTAAAAATACAGAAAAGTAGAGTAAAGATAGATAGTACCTGGTATTCGGCTGATTCCAGTTTCTTTGCTTTTCAGTTCTTTCGTTTTTCTTTGCTTTTTCAATTTAGCGGGGGATCTATCAATAACATTACTTCTTCTTTCAGTGTGATTCCTTCTCCCTCCAAAAATAACTTTACTCTGTAGCCATTGGCTATAAAAGTTTTATTTCCATCAGTTAGTTAAACAGCTCCAGTTTTGTAAACCCGTGTTACTTTAAATGGACCTGTCCATCTCGATTTAAGCTTACCTGGAAACAACTTTAAACGTGAATTGTACAAAAGCACTCGATCACCTACATGGAACTCACGCTTAAAGATTCTCTTATCATGGAATGATTTCGTGCGTTCCTTGTAGATTCGAGCGTTTTCATAAGAATCGAGACGAAATTCTTCTAGTTCTGTTAATTGAAGCAATCTATGATCACCGACAGCCTTAGGATCGAAATTCAGAAATCTAATAGCCCAGAAGGCTCGGTGTTCTAACTCAACTGGAAGATGACAAGACTTACCAAAGACTAGCTTATAGGGAGAGCAACCAATTGGTGTTTTAAAAGCTGTTCTGTACGCCCATAATGCATCATCTAATCTAACTGCCCAGTTTTTACGATTTGAATCAACTGTTTTTTCCACGATTCTTTTGATTTCTCTATTTGATACCTCTACCTGTCCACTAGTTTGCGGATGATAGGGCATTCCTAACTTATCGTTACACCATATTTTTCAACTATCTTAGTAAATGGTCTATTACAAAAGTGTGACCGCTCTATCACTAATGATTGCCTCGAATGCCATATCTTGTAAATATATTCTTTTAAGGAATCGTATGACAACTTTGGTATCATTAGTTGGAAGAGCTTCACTTCTACCCATTTCAAACATAATCTACCATTACAAGAATAAATCTTGTTCCAAAAGATATAGGAAAGGTCCCATGAAATCTATACCCCAAACATCAAATAACTCACATTCTAAAATAGGTTGCATAGGCATTTCATGTTTTTAGATACATTTCCCCATTTTTGACATGATTCACAAGATTTAACATACTTATAAGCATCTCTATATAGCGTAGGCCAATAAAACCACATTGTAAAACTTTAAAAGCAGCTTTTCCAACCTCCATGATGACCTCCTCGCCTCACGATCATGACAAAATGATAAAACACTTAAAATTTCATTATCAGGCACACATTTTCTCGATTATCCCATCCGAACATTTACGGAAAAGGTCCGTTCCTCCTCTGTAATAAAATTTTAAGTCATAAAAGAACTTTTTTTCTCATTGCCAAGTCCAATGAGACGGAATATAGTCACAGGTTAAGTAATTAATGATATCTCCAAACCAAGGTGAAATTTCCTTAGAAGGAATTCTATTTTTTAATAACTGCATGTTCGAAGGAGTATCTATTCTAAACAATTGTTCATCAGGAAATGAATCTTTAATTTCAATTCCTATTTCTTCCTCATTTTCCATTCTACTTAGATGATCTGCTACTACATTCTCACTTCCTTTTTTATCTTTAATTTCAATGTCAAATTCTTGAAGTAAGAGAATCCATCTAAGAAGACGAGGTTTAGCATCTTTCTTACTCAGTAAATACTTTAGGGCTGAATGGTCTGTATAGATTATTACCTTAGATCCAACAATATACGATCTAAACTTATCTAAGGCAAAAATCACACCAACAATTCTTTTTCTCAGTAGTTGCATAATTTAGTTGAGTCACGTTTAGCGTGTGGGATGCATAGTAAATAGCTTTGAGAATTTTGTTATATCTTTGACCTAAGACAGCTCCTACACTAAATCACTCAGATCACACATAATCTCAAACGGCAACCTCCAATCTGGTGCTACTAACACTGGTGCAGTAGTCAACCTCGCTTTTAAGGTCTGAAAGGCTTCCATACATTTACTATCAAAGTTAAAAGGTACTTCCTTTTCAAGTAAATGACTTAGAGGCTTTGCTATTTTTGAAAAATCGGCAATGAACCTTCTATAAAATCCTGCATGTCCGAGAAATCCTCTTAGGGTTCTTAAATTAACGGGTGGAGGTAATTTTTCAATTACTTCGACTTTAGCTTTATCAACTTCAATACCTTCTTCGAGATTCTCGTGACCTAAAACAATACCTTCTCGATACCATTAAGTGACATTTTTCCCGGGCTTAGTACTAAATTGGTATCTTCACAAATGTAAACACTCGCTCTAAGTGTAACAAACAAACATCAAATGAATCTCCGTAAACACTAAAGTCATCCATAAAAATTTCTAAGAATTTCTCAACCATATCAGCAAATATAGCCATCACACACCTTTGAAACGTAGCTGGTGCATTACATTAACCAAACGGCATTCTTTTATAAGCAAAAGTTCCATAAGGACAAGTGAAAGTAGTTTTTCTCTATCTCCTCGCTGCAATGAATATCTCAGAAATATCCTGAATAACCATCTAATAAACAAGAATACTTATGTCCACTTAAACGTTCCAACATCTGAACTATGAATGGAAGTGGATGATGATCTTTCTTAGTATGATCATTTAGTTTTCTAAAATCAATGCACATTCGATAACCTATAATCTCTCTTGTCGGAATCCATTCGTTCCTTTCATTCTCTTTCACTATGAAACCTCCTTTCTTTGGTACCACTTGAGTTGGACTCACCCATTCACTATCTGATATGGGAAAAATTATCCCCATTTCTAATAGCTTAATGACATCTTTCTTAACAATTAACTGCAAATTTGGGTTGAGGCGGCGCTATGTTGAATACAAGGTTTAGCATCTTCCTTCGTAATTATCTTATGAATGCAAATCTCAGGGCTAATACCTCGGATATCGGCAATCATCCATCCAAAAGCTTTCTTATGCTTTTTCAACATTCTAAGTAATTGATCTTCTTGTTGCTCAGTTAAAGATGATGAAATAATAACTGGTAATAGATTATTGGTTTCAAGAAAAGCATATTTTAGATTTAAAGGTAACGGTTTCAATTCATGATTCTTAGGTGGATCTTCCAGTAATGGTTTAAGAACTGGTCCTTCTAGTTCTAATTCCAAATACTTATGCCATGATGGTTTAAAAGTAAAACTTCCTTTATCTAGAGAAAGAATTATCTCTTTCATTTCGGGTCTTTCTCATCTTCCTTATAGATAGACAGAGTTAAGCATTCTTCTAATCATTTCAAAAGTTGGTAATCGATTATCATAGACATGTAATGAATATCTTCTATAAAAGAACATGATTCTCGTGATTTGTATGGATGGTTCATAGCTTTGAAAATATTGAAAGTAACTTCATCTTCATTGACTCTCGAATTAATTCTCCTTTCGACATCTATTAAAGTTCTTCCTGTAGCTAGAAATGGTCGACCTAAGATAAGTGGCGCTGAATATCCTTCTTCCATTTCCATAACTACAAAGTCTACCGGAAAATAGAACTTGTCTACTTTAACCAATACGTCCTCAATAATTCCTTTAGGATTTTTAATCGATCTATCTCGCCATCTCGCAGAGTCATTTCGCTTTAGTAAGCTTTCCTATGCCTAGCTTCTTATAATCCTCATAAGACATGAGATTTATACTAGCTCCAAGATCACATAAGACTTTCTTAAAATGTAAATCCTCCAATTTCACATGGAATGGTAAAACTTCCAGATCTCTTCTGCTTAGGCGGTAACTTATGCCGCAAAACTGGTAACATTCTTCATTTAGGCATATATTCTCATACTCCTCTAATTTTTTCTTGTTTGACAGAATATCTTTCAGAATCTTTCCATAAGCAGGCATACTAATTAGAGCTTCGATAACATGGATATTAACATGAATATGACGAAAAGTATCAAGGAAACGAGCATACTTTTGATCAGTTTTAATCTTTTTAATTTGATCTTTAGGTGGGTAAGGTAAAGATTCTAAATCTACAACCTTTGATCCCAAAGTCATTTTCTCTTTTCCTTTCTCCTTAAACCTTTGAGTATTACTGATCGCCAAGTATCGTGTTCTTGAATTTTTCTTTTAAAACATTCCCGAATCAATCTCTACTTGATTCCTTTAGTTCTTCCTGTTTGTCATCCTTGTTTTCATTATCCTCTACTCTAACATGTTCCTTGAATAAATTCCTTAAATCTTTATCCATGGGATCTTTCAAAATCCTAGGGATTTTTACCCATTTCTCACCTTCATTTTCTCGGTTCCAAACTTCTATTTCTTTTCAAGAAATTCTCTATAATTTCTTCTTCCTCATCGGTGAATTCAATTTCATCTTTAGTTCCATCATTTTTTCCATCTAAATCATTTTCTACTTCATTATTCCCAAGTTTTCTACTCCATTACTACCACAGAGTTTTCTACTTCTCGTAATTACAACATTTACCTCACTTGGGTTTCTTTCAAGATTGCTTGGTAATCCTCCAGGTGGTCTCATCATTGTTACGTTCACCTTCCCTACTCAAATGATCTTCCATATTCCTCAATGAGGCTTCTATCATTCTCATTCTGGTATCATGTCCACTCATAGATGTTTTCATTGTACTCTTATCTTTAGTGACTGTACCAATAGAAGTCATCATTGTTTCCATATTCTTAGCTTGAGTAGATACTACACCCATCATATTTTCCATTAGTTTTTCCCATTTTTCAACTCCTTCTGCAGGTTGAGTTGAACTTTGAGTTACTGGTATACTTTGAGTGGTATGTTGAGGATAGGATCTAGGTAATGATTGTAAATTCTGATTAGATGTGTTTTCTTGATAAACTTGATTATTATTCCTATATGGGACTGGATATGGCGGTTGTCCTTGCTTACTAGGGTTTTCAGACCATCGATAAGTAGGGTGATCTCTTATAATAGCATTAAACGAGTTTGAGTATGCATTGTTCAAAATCCTATGCTGCTGAAGAAAACTCACCTCCTCTCTTGAATATCATGTTGGTTCTTCAATCCCTAATGGCATATTTTCCTGATTTGAGTATTCAGTTGGTGTACTATTTTCTGAACTTTGGTTTTTGTTTGATTGTAGGCCATCAAATTTCCTACTCAAATTTTCTAAATGTTCTAGAACTTCCGTATTAGATGTACATTCTCCTGCAAAAGCTACTTTTCTGGTGCTAGAACCGGTTTCCCACATTCTGTTATTTTTGGAAATCTTTTCTATAGCATCGTAAACTATTTGAGCTTCACTCATCATTAAAGAACCACCACATGCATGATCTACATCCGCACGTGAATCTTTTCTTAATTTACGATAGAAGAGTTGAATTTGCATATCTAAGGAATAACCATGGTCGGGACATGCTCTTAACAATTTTTTAAATCTTTCCCAGGCATTCCCAAGCATTTCTTCAGATCCTTGTCTAAAGTTAGCAACCTCGACTTTTAATTCCAAATTTCGTCCAGGAGTGAAATATTGTTTCAGAAATTCAGTTTGAATCTCCTCCCAACTAGTAAGTGAATGATGTGGAAGAGACATAAACCAATCTCATGCTCGTCCTTTTAAATAAAAAGGAAACATAGTCATCCTCGTTAATTCCTTATGAGCACCTTGACTTTTGGCTGTATTGCACAGTTCTTCAAAAAGATAGAGATGATGATGTGGATCTTCATCATCCTCTCCTAGGAATTGGGCTCTTGCGTCAATTAAACCAAAAAGATGAGATTTAATTTCGAAATTATTTGCTCCTTCATTGGGTAAAAGTATGGGCTTATTAGTCTGGTTTCTTCTTATGGTTTGATCACGAGATAGGTCTCGGGTTTGGTGGGTTATTACGATTATTCGGTTCCAATTCGATTATTTCTATTATTATTATTATTATTATTAGGGTTAATGGGGTTTGTCCATGCCCTAGAGCATGTTCTAGCCCTTGTTCAGGTGTTTCATCACTGATTTCAACCATTCTCGTATTTCTGTTTGAAGATTATTCGTCAGGATTTCCCTGACTATTATGACCACGTTTACTCTCTACTCTTAACTGCCTTTCGTAAGTGTTTATGTCAGGCTTATAAGGAGTGAGTGGGGCCTTACCACTTCTGGTCATCAACTAACGAAAATAGAAAATAACACGAAATTGATAGTAGTAGAAAAAAATTGGTAACTTACCTATAAGGTAAGTACCAACGAAAAATAAAATTAGAAATGGGATAAGAAAAGTGTTGACTTATTCTCGAGAATTTTGAGCTAATACAAGTAGTAACCATAGACACAAAAAAAAAGAAATTAGCGACGCCCCGGCAACGGCGCCAAAACTGACAACCGCCTTTCAGAAGTGCTAAACCAAATTAACCGACAAAGTTATATCGGGTCAAACTCAGAGTGCTAGTATGGTGAGTCGAGTGTCGAATCCTCGTGGAACTTGGTAATTCTTCTAAGTGTGGTTAAACACCAAAGAGTCATTATTAACTCGATCTAAACCGCAATTTTATAACACGTATCACTACTATTCTAGTCAACATAAAATAAATGCGTAATTTAAAATTTATTCTAATATAATATATATAGATATATAAATATATATAGATGTACATAAATTGCAAAGTATATATATATATATAAATATATAGATACCAATATATTTATAGAACTAGATGTATAAGTTTATAGAACTAGCCAAGTTTATATAATTGAATTATACGATCTTTTCAAGTAAACGGAATGTGCTCGATCTTTCCTTTTATTTTAGGTCCAATTGAGTAAATGAAACGGTGCACTCCTGAGGTTAACAATTCCTCCTCACACGAGCGTATGAAATTGTCATATGTCATTGTCATCGCCCAATCTCCACAACTTCCCATGCTAATCTCGGTTAGTCTCGAATGTACCGAGTACAAATCTACCCCGGATAATAGAGGTTATTCCGTTTGTCAGACGGCCGATGTTATTCAAAAGGCTCCGGTTGTCAGGCGGATCGATTTAACTTTCCGGTGTTAGTTTCAATTAAACCGTTGATTTTAACATTATTATGATCTCGAGCACAATTTTAATAAGATTAATCTTTCCCAAGACAAATCTGCCCCCGGGTAGGAAATAGGATTCCGTAGTCACGCTTTCGCACGGCCAATTTTACCTTCCGGTTTTTGTATCTTTTATCTCATATCCTAACTTCTCTGGTCAGTTCATCGTTAGGTTATATGGTGCGATTCATCTTGGTTAATTACGTCAATCCGAATATTATCAATACGTTACAGAATAGAAAAAGATTCAATTAACTCAATTTTAATCAATTTTACTTAGACAGCATTCCTTTACCGAAAAGATCGAAATAAAACGATTACATAACTTTGTCTAGTTATTAGAGTTAGCCTAAAAACATTATGACAACGAAAAGATAAAAACAAACATAAATACTTAAGAAAAGTTACCCGATTACAAATGTCAATCGAGTTGTATTTTTCCGACATTACAACGACTTCAACAACACTCGAACTTCGATAATTTCCGAGCATTACAACGATACTACGAGATTATTATTTTTGGCGTAAGGCCTATTTACAAACTACTACTACTAAAAAAGAAAATAAAGAGGAGAGGATATATATATATAGAGATGATTTATATATATTGGTACATCGACTCTGTTTGCAAATGATCTCCTTATATAGACAAAAGTCCTTGGGCCGGACTGGTCCGAGGTCAAGCCGGACTGGTCCGTGTAATGATTAGCTCCACCGCTTTGATTGATCAAAGATGTGCTCCGTGATGATTATATATTTTTTATATATAATTATTAAACTTCTAAAATTCATATCTCGAGTTCTGGACCTCCAAAAATCATGATTCAAGCGGCATCGGAAAGCTCTTGGGAAAATCTACAACTTTCGTGAAGGACTCTTCTTCAGATAACGTCGTTTTAATGAGCCATTTGTTTGTCGAAGACATTTCTCGATTACCACTTAACCAAATTGATTGGCCACTTGACCACTTCAGCTATTCAATTGATCATTTAAGCTCGTGGCACTCTCTAAATCCTTCCGGAGATATGATTAAACTTCAATATGTCGATTCTCGGGGTCTCGGTTTATAAATCTGCAATAAAATACCACAAATACCCACGTAAATCTGACACGACACTCCGATTTACTAAAATCGGTACAAAATGATAACTTTTTACTATTATTACTACTAACTACTCTAAATTATAAAGATTAATATTTCATATCATTTATATCATAATTTCATATATTTTATATAGAATTCGTTGATAAAACATAATAATATAACGTATATTTAATCATATAAAAGTAGTATATCACTCGATACCACTATTAGAAATCACTAGTTTAACACATCGAATTTTAAATTTTGATTTCCTTTTCTAGATCGTCTTCATTTAATTCTGTTGGACTTATTTCATAGTTTTGATGATGAGTGCCAGACTAGCTGTTATAGTGCAAAGGCAAAAAGATTTCTAGATTAATTGTATAGGTTTATTAGAGTTTGATTCATAAATAGGTTTGATCAAACAAGCATCAGAATGGTCACCGACTTCGTCAAATAGACTAGTCTAGGTCGATGAGGGTAGATAGGTCAAGAGACTAGTCAGAACCCACCAAGACCGAAGACCTGAAGGTGAGGGCTCAAACTCGCCATGTATGGCGAAGGGATCAAACTTAGTAATTTAAGTCAAGGATATGGGATCGAATTTAGGAAAGTCTGTGATGACCTAAACCGATCACATATACCTTGTGTAGAAGGTCTAAGTTCCATAAGTTGGATGATGTTTGGAACTTGGTTATATTTAAAAAGGTGTAATCTAACTTCACAAATAAAAGTTAGATAAAAGAAGTCACCGCATTGCATTTTATAAACAAAGAAATTGGAGTTCAAATAGATCGATAGTATCTCAAAGAGATCGATGAACTCACAAATAATACCTCGATTAATTCAATATTATTGAAGATTACATGGATAAGGATGACCAACTACCTCGACTTATCAAGAAAATCAAAGGTCGAGATTAAAAGAACGTTGGGATGATTCATATTTTTATCCATTGGATACAAGTCAAAGGGGTGGACAGATCGCATACCAAAAGGAATTTCGATAAAGTCACCCCATGAATAGTGATGAATGCAAATCGATGGGACAAAAACAAGGAACGGTTACATTTGAATTTCAAATACAAGTCACATGCATTCTTCCCTATAAATAGAGGACTTTCAACTCGTAAATGAGAGGATGAATTTTGGATAAACTTTAAGAGATAACTCGAAATAAAAACACCTGCAATAACTTCATGAGCATAAAGTCAGCCGATCTAGAAAATTACTTCAAGTGCATTCTCAGATTCAAGCTACATCAAGCATACACACTTGAAGTCCGCAAGTCGCGATTATATCATCCTAATCAAGCTCGCCGCAATCAATCATTTATTTGATTCAATCTTTATTTTATAAAGAACCTCACAAGACAAAGAAGCATCCGTTGGGTGTGAAAGATCATTGTTTGTGGTGGAGCCGGTGAAGAGGCAATCCTACCCTTCAAGGACCAAAGGAAGACTCACGAGCAAAGCAATCCTACACTTGCTCCCGGCCAGCTTGTGAAGCCATAGTTATTGGTGAAGGACAAACAACTTAGGAATCTTTGTAACAGCTACATCAAAGATCTCTAGTGAATTCCCTCCAACATCACAGGAGAAGAGTGGACTGACAGGATTACACCACCTGGAACCACTATAAAAACTACCTATTTACTTTCAGCATTTAATTTCTACACTTACTTTATTTTACACATCAACCTACCGAATTCAGCAACTGAAATCACACACTTGCACTACTGAGTATCTAATACTTAGTATCATATTTAACAACAAGTATTAAGGCTTAATTTTGATATAATTCCGCTGCACAAATTCAGCAAACTCAACTATCAAGAGATCATCATTTATCGCCAGTTATCAAGTCTCAAAGCAGACTCAAGTATCAAGAGATCAAAAATTGCAGACTTGTTAACTCCAAAGTTTTAAGTGTTAAGTTTATTCACCCCCCCCCCTCTAAACTTAACCAAAGCCTTTTCAAGGGACCAACAATTGGTATCGGAGTAGTGCTTCTATTCTGAAGTAATCCTACTTGTTGTGCTTGTGAAAATTCTTTGAAACTTTCTTTCAAGTCACTGATTTTCAAAAACTTGCATCATGGATAACACACAGTATGCTAGAACTATGCTGATGTGCTCTCTTGATTGATTTGATGAGTATAAACGCCGAATGCAGGCATACCTTGTCGCAACTCATGATGAGATGATGGATGTACTAACCGATGGACCACCGAGATTACCAAGGCAAGAATAAGGTGATACAACCGAGTACATTCCTAAACCAAAAAGAGAATGGAATGTGTAAGATGTAAAAGAGGAAACCTCAACAATATTGCTATTGACATCATTTACGTAACTCGATAGCAATATGTACATGAAGGTTAAAGATTGCAAAATCGCAAAGGAACTTTTGGACAAGATACATTTGATCTGTGAAGGCACTGATGCAATAAAGAAAAATAAAATCAGTGTGGCTAGAAAGAGGTTCCAAAAGTTCAAGATGCTACCAAATGAAACCATTGAGCAAATGGAATCAAGATTCAATGCAATCCTAGATGAACTTACCCTGCTGAGTGTAAGTTATTCAAAAGAAGAAATAAACACCAAAATCTTGGAAGCTCTACCAACAAAAGATGTTTGGAAAATGAAGGTGACTGCAATAGAAGAAATGAGGAAGTTGCATGAAGAAGACACCTTCAAATTGTTTTCAGATCTCAAGGCTTATGAATTTAGCAAAAAGCTTGTACTGTGAATCGAAAAAGGAAGAGCCAAAGACCATCTGATTGGTGCTTCACATCAAGAAGAAACATCAGGAGGACAAGATGATCTCACTGGATGAAATGCAAGAGAGATTGCCCTCTCGAGCAAGAAAACCAGATGATGAAAAACGAAAGGCCCTTCAAGAAATTTCACAAAGAGACCTCCACCAAAGAAGGAAAGAAGAACCAAAGAAAGATAATGACTATCTGTGCTTTCATTGCAAGAAACCAGGACACTTCAAACCTGACTGTCCTGAGTTAAAACAAGGCAAGGAACTTGATTATCTTTGCTTCAACTGCAAGAAGCCTGGACATTTTAGACTGATTGTCCGGACTCATCAAGACCAAGAGTCAACAAAGAAGACATGGCAAGAAGGCTATGGTTGCTGAAGATGAATCAGGGTATGATGTGGAATCTGAAAAGGGAAATGAATCAGATGACACAGCACTGGTTGCTGATATGGAAGATTATGCTTTGATGGCCAATATGGATGAAACTGAGGAGGTATACAACACTCAGTATCCATCAATACTCCCGCTTGAAAATGATTGTGAATCAACTTGTGGTTCAAATCCTGTAAATTCGACAATAATGAGACTTTGGATGCCATCCTTAATCAATCGAGGATAATACAACTGCTTATGAGATTGTGAAGGGCAAAAAGAAGCTCTTGAGTTAGAAGTTGGAAAATTGAAAGTCAATTAAGGGTTCTCAAAGGTAAGGAAAAAGATGTTGGACAGAATCGCTGTAAGCTCACGATCATCCAAAGACCCTCGAATCTACGAACCATCTTGTTCCTCCTGCCGCATACAAATCTGAAAGCCTTACGGTGATAGAACATGGCTTGATTTGGAACTCAAGAATCTAACAAGAGTGGATCCAAGAAGGTCACCGAACCTAGTACTGTGATTGGTCCTAAGTTTGTACCGCACTAGATCCAACTCCCAAAGAAGGTTGCCGAGGCAAGAAAAACCCAATGAGAATGCTTCAAGAAGCAAAATCGTAAGTCAAAGAAGTCAACAGCCCTAATAAAAAGAGTAAACCTAAAAAGAGGATCATTGTGTTTCTAAGCTCACCGATAGCAGACTGCTACCAAGTCTCGCCGACCACGTAAGGGTAAGAAACAGACTATTCCAAGGATAAGAATCCTAAACCGAAAAATGTTAACCATTCAAGGGATACTTATCTCGTGGGGAAAGGTAGACTGCTCCCACTCGATGATGATTGAATACTCTCACTTCCATCGTTAGAAACAACAAGTATAACCATGCAAAGCTAGGGTAAAACCTAGGCAATGGGATCACAGAGAGGACTTACACAAGACCTCAAGCAGACTCCATATTACAGTATTGCTCCTAATGCATGACAAAGAAACAAATGGTTATACTAATTCTTCTAACACCAAGAATCACTTCAAACGGCATTATGAACCAAAAGGCCAGAAAACATATGTGATTCCTACACAACCTACCATGAGAACTTATGGATGTGTGGAATACATGTATGAATCCAAAGTATGAACCAAAGTATGACACATTCAGAGAAGACCTTATGGAAACATACCAAGGGTCATGCTTGCCATCGACCACTATGGACCCAAACAGTTTGGGTACCTAAAATGCATTAACTTTGTTTTGTATGGTGTCTGCGGTACTTTGACAAAGGGATGTTCCAGACACATGACAAAGAATAAGCACTCGTTTATCAAACTTTGTGGCAAAAGATGGTCCAAGGGTGAATTTTGGCAACAAAAATACACCTGGATATACAAGAGGATATGGCACACTTATCGGAAATGGACTTACAATCAAGAATGTTGCATATGTGGAAGGACTGGACTACAACTTGGCTGAGCAATCGACAATTCTATGACATGGGATACAAAGTCACTTTTGACAAAAACAATCAGATCATCATTAGTGAAAGAGGTGATCAAGTTGTACTTGCCGGGTAGAGACAAATGAACATGTATGTTGTGGATTGGTCTATCGCAGCCCAGAAACTTGCCTCGATTGTGCATACCAAGTCCGAACTAAATTGGTTATGGCACAAGAAGTTGAATCACTTAAACTTTGATGATATCAATCAGTTGGTGAAGAAGAAGCTGGTGATTGGTTTACCTGAGATCACATTCAAAAAGGATGCTATATGTGATGCATGTCAGCAGGTTAAACAGAAAAAGACAAGCTTCAAGTCAAAAACTACACAATCAACTAATAGAGTGTTGGAGCTAATGCATATGGATCTATTTGGACCTATAACTCCAACAAGTGTAACTGGAAAGAAATACACCTTAGTGGTTGTGGATGATTATTCAAGATACACTTGGGTGATCTTCATGAACAAGAAAATGAAACACTTCAAAGCATGCCTAATATTTTGAAGAGATTACAGAATGAGAAAAGTTTAACAGTAATAAAGATAAGATCAGATCAGGGTACTGAATTTCTCAACAAAGTTATAAGAGAATATTGTGAACATAATGGTGTACTACATCAACTTGTCATTGCTCTTTGGTACACCTCAAAGAAATGGGGTTCGAAAGAAGAAACAGGACTTTAAAGGAAGCAGGAGAACAATGATCCGTGAAGCATTGCTACCTGAAAGATATTGGGTCAAGCAAGCATAATACAAAGATGCTATACACAAAATGTAACATCAAGAAACAAGAAGTCACTTCAAGACACCTTATGAGGTTTGGAATGGAAGGAAACCTAACATATCCTATTTCCATCCATTTGGAAGCAAGTGTTTTATTCTAAATCATAAGGTACACTTGAAGACATTCCAACCAAAATCAGATGAAGGAATATTCTTGGGATATTCTTCAGTCAGCAAGGCATTCAGGGTGCTGAACAAGAGGTCACTGAAACATGAAGAAACAATCCATGTTGTGTTTGATGAACCTAAGTTTATCGGTATGGAAGATAAAGATTGTGAACTCACTTGAGAATCAACAAGTCACCGATCCAGACAGTGTTGAAGTTTTGGAAAGATTCAATGATTTAAAAGTTTCGACATCGCCTCAACAACACCTGCGTAATATTATCGATGCAACAATCAAGCAGCTTCAAGGATCTGCCGAACCCCTGTAGAAGAAGCTACAGAGACTTCATCAAGATGAGGTTCCCGATAATCAAAATAACCGTAATCCACAATGGTTAAGGAATCACCTGCTGAACAAGTTATTGGCAATGTACAAGAAGGTGTCGTGGACTGTAAGACAACTGGAAGCTATGTTTACTTGTTTTCTATCTCAAATGGAACCTAAAGTTGTTGAAGAAGCAATTTGAGATCCAGATTGATAATTGCTATGCAAGAAGAATTAAATGAATTTGAAAGAAATCAAGTTTGGACACTAGTTGAAAGGCCAAGTCATGCAAATATCATTGGTACTAAATGGGTATACAGAAATAAACTTGATGAATCTGGGTACCATTGTAAGGAATAAGGCCGCACTAGTTGCAAAAGGCTATTCTCAAGGTATGAATAGATTTTGATGAAACTTATGCACTGCTGCAAGATTGGAAGCCATCGATTATTCTTGGCACATGCTGCATATAAGAACTTCAAAGTATATCAAATGGATGTCAAAAGTGCATTTTTGAATGGCATTCTAGAGGAGGAAGTGTATGTACAGCAACCTCCTAGATTTGAAGTTAAAGATCAAGAAGATAAAGTGTATAGACTCAACAAAGCACTTTATGGATTGAAACAAGCACCAAGATCTTGGTATGAGACTCTGTCTCAATTCTTGGTGGACAATGGATTTACAAAAGGCACCATTGACAAGACACTTTTCAGAATCAGTGAAGGGGACAGCACCCTGCTGGTACAGATTTATGTTGATGACATAATCTTTGGTTCTGAAAATGATTTACTTTGTGAAAAGTTTGCAAATCTAATGAAGAGCAAATTTCAAATGAGTATGATGGGAGAAATGAATTACTTCTTGGGATTGCAAGTTAAACAAATGAAAGATGGAATCTTCATTCATCAAACCAAGTATACCAAGGAGTTGCTGAAGAAGTTTGGTATGGAAAATAGCACTAAAAATTCAACCCCTATGAGTACAAATATCAAATTGGATGAAGATAAAGAAGGCAAAGATGTTGATCGTGACCTTATACGAATGATGATAGGCGCTTCATCAGACTGATCGCCACAGACTGATATATCCTTTGT
The DNA here is from genome assembly GCA_026214975.1 of Gentiana macrophylla. NCBI lineage: Eukaryota > Viridiplantae > Streptophyta > Magnoliopsida > Gentianales > Gentianaceae > Gentiana > Gentiana macrophylla. Next base: position 61,432,378 of record CM047808.1, on the reverse strand, counting down.
TGTAGGTGTTTGTGCAAGATTTCAATCTAAACCTAAAGAAAGTCATTTAGGTGCAAATCAAAAGAGTTCTCAAGTACCTAAAAGAGACTTTGGGAGTAGGGATATGGTATTCCAAGGAAGGAAGCTTCAAAGTTATATCCTACTCAGTTCAGATTATGCTGGATGCAATATTGATAGAAAAAGCACCTCAGGAACTGATGACGGTCAAATTATACCCGTAAAAGTCATCAACATTGACCTTAAATCGAGATTAATAATATATATTTCATATTAAATCACATGTTTATATTTAATATTTAATGTTATGTGATTTATATTATGTAAATTGGTATTTAGTCTGCTTTTATTATTTAAAGCCGATTTATTGTGTGATAATTATTGATTTTGCGTATCACAACAAATCGGGAGGATAAATGTCATTCAATCAAAAGATCTCAAGATAATAAGGAAGAAAATCGGAGCATTAATCAAGAGATAAATGAGAGATTAATCGAGATCAACACGAAAGCGCAAATGGGGAACAAGATAGACGAAAAAACGATTGACGCTGAAAAGTTAGGTTCGGTCGACCGAGCCTGATGCTTCGTCGACCGAGTGTCACCTCTCGTTGACCGAGCCTCGGTTTGGGTCGGTTTTCGGCTTTAATCGTGCTTATCTTCTAGAACCACCCTAAGTCGGCAAAACCCTCTATATAAGCAAGCAAACACTACGAATTGTAATACACACAAAAATACACCAACATATCCCTTCATTCTTTCTTCAATTTTATAGCTTTGATACAATGTAGTTTATTGAAGGTTTCAAAGAATTTAAGGGCCGCAATATGTAAGCCTTTATTTTCTCTCTTTTTCTTTCAAGTAATTAATCCCTCCCAATTATGCTTTATCGCTTGAGTTAGTTAATTCATAGCTAGATGATGTAGATCTAGGCTATGACGTTAGGGATGTGGCGAAGCCTTGTCTATGAGGATCCCATAACCTACGCCATATGTTTAACGCTCATTCATGAATCTGCTTGGTTTAATTAATGCGTATCTATGTTAGTTTATATGAATATCGTAAGAATTCATCGCTTAATCGCTTCTCTGTATGATGAAACGTCGAGAGATATGTTCAGGATGTAATCTGGGATGAAATTGATTCGGGTGACCGAATGAGTTCACCCGGTCGACCGAGCCCAATATTCGGTCGACCGAGCCCTATTTTATCCGTTAAATAGCCACGCTTTTTATGGTTAGGTTAACTTAATAGAATTTATTATCTCAAAGAGGGTATGGCCACGCCCACGCTGCTCGCCGCTTTTAATTCACGACGATTAGAAATACCAATATAGACTCCTAGGTCGGCTTATGAATGACCTTCCGGCTTTCAGCGAGATCTAGGCGTGTTTTGTATTTGGGAATTGTGCACACCTAGTTATACGAGGTCGTAGACTAGCATGAGACCTAAAAGGTAATTGTTAGTTGGACGAGGGCTTGAGCGATCGTTAGAAGTACGCCAACCACGTGAATGTTGCCTAGACGAGGTGTACGGTTAATATCGGCATCCTTAGAGTCGTAAGCGCAGAGTTATATGAGATGGAGGCACCAAAAGGCGAAGTCACGTAACAATACCACAGTTGATCTAGTGACCTAACCGGTGCTAAGTCAAGTTTAAGAGGATGACTCCTGTAGCCAATCTAAGATAGATACAAACGGATTGACAAAGCTAATAAGTTCGGCTTTATTATATAAATTATCTAGGTCCAAACGATAAAGACTATAATTGGGGAGGTTAATTACGCTTGTGTCGAGTCGTGTCTTTACTTTTCTTGTTTTATGTTGGTCGTAGACCGCCTATGTCCTTGACATGTTTAATTAATTGTTTGTATATAAGATGATCCACAATTGGTTCCTCGTGGGATCGACCTTGATTCACTATAGCTATACTACGATGGGCCTAGTCCTCTTGCTAGTACTGGTTTATGGTGGTCGAGTATATTATAACCTCGATTGACCACGCCATCAAGTTTTTTTTGCCGCTGCCGGGAACCAACGGTCAATTTTATATATAAATAATTTTTTATTCATGTCGAGTTTTCTTTTTGAGTCCTGCTTTTACGCTTTGAGTCCCTCCTGGTTTATCTCGCTCATTCTCAAAATTCCAAATTTAAAAAAAAAATAAAAATAAAATAAAATATTATTCGGTCGACCGAGAGACTCATTCGGCCGAATCCGAGAACTTATAATATTTTTGTTTTGTTCTTGTCCTGCTCGCTTACACGATTTCGATTTGTGTTTTTCGAAGTCCGGAATTTCGCGTGGTCTGCTTATCCTCAGATGTTTAATCCGTAGGTCCGAGATAGCAAAGATGGGAAACCATGTTAAAATCGCCCCACGGTCTGCTTTTGTTTTTTTTTCTTCTGTTTGCAGAAACCAGGGAAACAATAATCCAAGTCAATAATTTTTCAAGGGCGCTGAGAAAATAACCCAGCAAACATGTGGAGCTACGAATCTAAGATGGGAAAAGCGATGGAAGCAATACCATTAAAGCACAAAGATGGCTCCGAAAAAATATTAAAGGCTTAAATTCTTCGTGGTACAATGTTGAAGGCAAGGTACTACCTTTTTTTTGCTTATGTTTTACTACCTTTTGGTTTTTTGAGCATAAGTTAGCCTATACATGAACCTTAGTATGAATCTTAGCCCGGAGTTGGTTTGTAAGAATAATTTTATTAGTGTGGAAGGTTCCGCCCAAATCTATCTCATCTAGAGGTGTAAGAAAACATGTAGTCGTTGAAAGGAAGCAAAGGAATAAAGAGTTCCTCAGAGTTCCGTTAAAACCTCTTTGTCCTATGCATGAGATTGCTTCTAACTGCCATGGGGGGCAACAAATTGTGTAGTTTAAGCATTCACAACCTAAAGGAGACATTGAGTTTTGAGAGAACACAATCTTCTATTTTCGCTGAGTTTTATGGTGATGGCTTCTCGGTGAACCCACCTTAAATGTAAAACGAGATTACGCTTTGGGTGACAATTTAGAAATCGGAGACTCTTTGTACATAGGTTCGAAATGGTTTAACCATGGTCAAGCGAGTTCAAACGAGCTTCGCTCAATCAACTCCTCCACGTGTGATGTAATGCTGTGTTAGCTCAACAAGACTTAGCATAGCCGATAAGCCTTCAAAGCAAACGGGCTTAATCTTGACGGATTGGCCTGAATCAACGTCACATATGTTCCAACGAATAAGACGGCGTAGGCTTGCCTACATAACCGACCTTATTCGGAGTACTTAGATTCATTGTTTCTTATTGTCAAGGCCAAAACCATAATTTTAGCCGAGTTTCTTAGAATTCACTAATTCCTAAAATGAGAGCCGAGGTATGAGCTTTGGATAAATGGTATGGATAAATGTCGCTTTCTTAGGTCTCACAACCATGGGAAGGGTATTAATCCAAAAGCGCCAACAAGCCACCTCTAATAGTGCTCGTGAGGGTTAAAGTCCAAGCGATCCAAGAATGATAATCGATAAGGATACTTTTGGAAAGTCGAGCCGAGGACTTTAAACTCGTAACTACTTTTTAAAACCCTTAGGATTTCTTTTTTAGGATTATAGGTTTTGAGTCAAATAAGAGTAACGTGACATATGTTGAGGTTTTTTATTTTGCCGTGTTCCGATGGCCATGGGGCTAAGGATGTGCAAAACTTTTTACTCAATATAGGCCACGTGAAATAGAGTTCCGTGAGGAGAGTCAAGAAATTTCTAAAGAAGAGGAAATTTAGCAATCAATCTTAAGATGGAAGCATTAAGAGAGCTTGAGAATTATCAAAATGTAATGGTAGAATGATTGGTGCGAACAAGAACAATTTTGGTCAACTTCCAAAATCTTTTAGAATGGTGATCCAAGTGAAAATTCAAAGTGGTGCGAATTCCTTCCAGCAACTATCCCTATCTTTCCTTTACACTTTTTCACCCTTCAACCTTTTCTAATTCCTCTCACCAATCGCCCCAACAGCCACATTTCTAACCATTCTTTCATCGCCTCTCTTTCTTCCATCCGTTTCACTCTCCCACCCAATCTCAATGCCTTAACCATTTTCAACCCACCCATAAATACAATTTCTTACCCACCCTTTATCTTTTCTTCCCAATCTTATGTGTATCTTTTTCTAAACCCATCATACTCTCAACCTCCATTTTGTTTACAAAATACCTTTGTGTTGCGGAATTTGAATTATTGCTAAGCTTTAATGATTATCTTTTATCATTTTGATTTTCATGATCCTAGTTGAGGTAAGTGTAGCTCTGACCCTAGCTAGATTTTAAAGGTTTTTGGTTCGATCAAAGTACAACTTATCTTTTACCGGAAGTTTTAAATTTCACATTTTTTCCGTCATTCCGGCATTTCTAGATGATAAGTTTTGTTCTCAACTATCTCACCGATCCGACCTTGTTGATGACGGTTATGACTTTTACGTGATACATTGGGTTATTAGTAATTTATGAGGAGTAGCTACATCTCCCTAAGTTGTTGATATCCAATGCACGCGAGAAGTTTATGCGCTAAGTATTTGATTTTATCTTTAGCTAATAGGTCGCATTCAATCGCTTATACCTTACCAAGTTTTCTTTCCTGGATTGAATACCTTTTCGATCGAAATCACCTCGTGGTTTTCCCACATGGGTTCTCGCTTATGATCTTTGTCTTCCACCCGGTTTTAAGACTATTTAGGCGGTGGAGGTTGTAGATGAAGACCACCATCTTTAGTTGCTTGTTTATTTTTCTTTCTATTTAGTATTTTTCTTGTCTTTGGTTGTATAAAATAAAGTGGCTTTAAAATGTTTTTCGGTATTCATACCTCATTATCGCCACATTATTCTATAACTTCCATAGACATGGTGTTATTAACGGTTTCGTGGAGTTTGTCTACTTATATAGGTTTTCACTTGCTTCTCCACAACGTACGACATTTACTCCGATATTGTTCCTTTACTTGAGAGCCGCTTTCCGTGAGCTAAGTCTTTTCTTAAATTCTCATTTATTTTTGTCATTGAGGACAATGCCATGTTTAAGTGGGGGTGAGACTTAGCCATGTTATGTTATAATTGAAAATTGAATGAAACGGCACAAAATTGAAAAAATTGAATAAATACTATATTAGGTATCTCGCACTTTAGAATTGTGAGTTCCTAGCTAAGAATTGATAGAAAGGAACCAAGTTTCATGAGTACGTGATCATTTTATACTTATGTTAAGTCAATTTAAGGATATTCATGCCCGCTTTTGCAAGTAGTTATTTATTATTCAAATACTCAATGAATGAATCGAATACCGCACTAATCATAATAATCAAGAAATTATGTACATTGCATGATGATTGGTTATGTAGACTTAGTGACGATACTTATTGGTCGATGTATTCTTATCTTCTTGCCAACAAAAGCGGAGTAATAAGCTTCTGAGACGCACTGTTTTTAGCAAAATGTTAGACATCTGGCTTGTAGTAACATTACCAAAGTAGCCCTGCGCTTGTGGTAATATTCGATGCTATACATGATCTAAGATAGGGGATACTCTAAAAGTTTTCTTCCTCGAGATTAATAGTATTTGAAAAATATGAAGATATGAAAAAATATTCAACTCTTTAAGAGGCTTTGAGTAGTACTCGGTCTCCAAGTCCAAAAACCCTATGAGATACGCTTGCTTATCATTGCTCTAGTGTTTCAAAATTTAAAGGCTTGAGAAGTATGAATGCCGAGGTTGGTAGGTTGAGATTACGGTTGGCATAAACTCTAATCTTGCCACGAATATATAAAACTAATGCACATGCACACATCACTGATT